>JAUBNY010000219.1:6323715-6335185 GCA_032275445.1 Crypturellus soui | reverse complement strand
ACACGTGGTGACATGCAGATCCTGCAGGGTGACATCCCGCCGTGTCCCCCGCGTCACCGCGAGCTGCTCCGGGAAGGCAGTAATAGTAATTGCCCGCTAATTTTAGCCCCCTTTTCCGCTAGTTATCCCTGTCTCTCCAAGGCAATCCACCTGCCATGGGAAGGCCAATTTATCTGCGCTAACGAACAGAGATTTATTAGCTGTCACCAGACAGCTTTAGAGGTTATAAAACTGCAGCTGGTTCCTCCCGGCCGCGTTGGCGGAGTGCGGGATCGCCGCTTCCCGGCGCCGACGTTCCTGTCGCCGTGCGGAGCGTGTGGCCTGCGGAGCTCCAGCTCCCAGGGACGCTCTGCTGGCGCCGCGGGGCTCCGCGTGCAGACGGGAGCCAGGAAGGAATCCGGGGGGATTCTCCGTGCGGAGTCGCGTCCCTCCTGCCCCGGCATCGCGGACAGGAACCGGCCGCAGCTCAGCTATTCCGGGCACACCCGGAGCTTAGGCAAGCGGGATTGAGAATCAAGTAGTCATAAGCGCTTTTGATACAGGATTTTGATACAGGATTTCTTCATAAATTTTGAAAAACGGCTCCAGTTTTGTCCCTAACTCTGGAAGTCTCTCTGGAGCATGAGGGGAAAACAGGGAGCTTCAGTGCTTCCCTCTAAAAATCGATGGTTTGGGGCTACACATGTTGGCACCAGTACATCTAAAATAAAGATAATTGCAGACCTTTAAAATAAGGCAATCTCTTCAGATGGGAACAATTATATTTCTCAAGCAGGTGCACATGTCTTTACACCCAGTAATTATCAATTACAGAGTCTGTTATCTTAACAGGATCTCCAGTTATCTTTAAGGGCTAATTGCAGTGCTCTTAATCCAGAAATCAAACACTAATGGCTTTGACCTTTGTTTTCGCTTCAGAGACATGAAGACACTTCCAGGACCCCACAGTCCCGCTCTGCCTCTATTTGCACTGCACTTCCCACCTCCCGACACCTCCCGACACCTGGCTACCCTGCTAGCTGCATCCTGGCATGTCCCGGTCCCACCACATCCTGGATCCTGCCGCATCCCGGGTCTTGCTGCATCCCAGGTCCTTCTGCAACCCGGATCCTGTCGCATCCCAGGTCCTTCTGCATCCTGGGTCCTGCGGCCTCCCGGGTCCTGCTGCATTCCGGGTCCTTCTGCATCCCGGGTCCTGCAGCATCCCGGATCCTGCCGCATCCCAGATCCTGCCGCATCCCAGATCCTGCTGCATCCCGGGTCCTGCCGCATCCCGGGTCCTGCCGCATCCCGGGTCCTGCCGGCTGCTCCAGTGCGGCTGTTCCAGCCCCCTGCTCTCGCTGGCACCTCGCGGTGACCCCGGCGCTCCCAGGCTGGGCGCAGGCAGGGGCCCTGCGGAGCCGCAATCGCCCCAGCCCCACGGGGGCCTCGGAACGGGACCGCATCGGCCTTCCCGCAGCACCGACGGAGACGACCCTGCAGCTCCGGGAGCCGGGGAGGCCGCGGGGGGCTGCAGCCCCACGGGACACCCGGTGCCACCAGCACCCGCAGCTCTGGAGCCAGAGCCAACGGTGCAGAGGGGCCTGAAGCAGCGGATCCCCCCCGGCAGCAGATCCCTCCCGGCAGCGGATCCCTCCCAGCAGCGGATCCCCCCCGGCAGCGGATCCCCCCTGGCAGCGGATCCCCCCTGGCAGCGGATCCCTCCCGGCAGCGCCAGCATCAGCACCAGGTTCTGCCCTGCAAAGGGCTCACGAGCCCCTCGGGTCCCGGCGCCAGCCCGGCTGGAAGCCCGCACGGTGCCCACGGGCCCGTGCCCACCCTGCCTGAGCAGGCGGCCTGCCCTGCCCTGCTCTGCATTCCCTTTGTGGGGTTTGGTGCTTAATTGGCATTAAATGTTAGAGCGTATCAAATACACCATGTTAATGAGTGTTAATTTAGAAATTGTCTGAATTCTAGAGACTCAATTAAAATCCGTGCTCACTTATCCTTCCCTACAAGATGAGTGCTGCTCTTCCAGCCCTCCCTCCCGCAGCAGCACAGGCCCCGCGGGGGCCGCCGGTGCGGGAGCAGGGCCGGATCTGCGCGCGGACACCCCGATACTCGCGGGCTGGCGACACGGGGGGCTCCGTCCGCCGGCCGGGACCAACCCGGGTGCGGAGCGGGACACGCGGCCGGCGGCGCCCGCAGCTCCCGCCAGCCCCGGCTGCTGCGCGGGAGAGATGCTAGAGGGCGACGTGGAGGAGCGGCGACGCCGGTGCCCGCCGTGTGCCCAGCACCGCGACCGCGCGGCCACGCGAATGAGCGTGAAATTGGGGCCCTGGGAGCAGCTTTAAAAGGAGCGGGCTGGGGGGGAGCCTGCAACGTGTTTAAAAGGCAGGAGCGGCGCAAAGCTTCAATTTTAATTATTGCAGCTTTAATCAGCGAAATTGGTTTTTCTTTTTCTTTTCCCTACCCTGCTCTCACATTAATTGGGATGCGGAGCTGCGTGATCGCGGTGCAGAGCGCAGAGCCGGGACGAGAGCACTGCGGGACAGGGTGCCAGCAGGCCCGGGGGGCCGGGACGGGGACACCCGGGAGTCCCTGTGTCCCTGCTTTGCTGTCGCTGCTGCCCCGCGTGCAGAACGGTCCCAGCGGGGCGACGCAGGGGCGGTTGTGCCGCAGGAGCCCGTGCAGCGCCCCGTGCTGCGCCAGGAGCATCAGCAGCGCTGCAGGAACGCGACGATGCTACAGGAACGCGGCAACACTGCAGGAACACGGCAATGCTGCAGGAACACGGCCACGCTGCAGGAAGGTGGCAGCGCTGCAGCAACACGGACACGCTGCAGGAACACGGCAACGCTGCAGGAAGGTGGCAGCGCTGCAGGAACACGGCCACGCTGCAGGAACACGGCCACGCTGCAGGAGTGCAGTGGCGCTGCAGGAACGCGGCCACGCTGCAGGAAGGTGTCAGTGGTGCAGGACCGTGGCAGCGATGCAGGAAAGCAGCGGCACTGCAGGAACATGGAAACGCTGCAGGAACGCGGCAGCAATGCAGGAGCGTGGCAGCGATGCAGTAATGCAGCCGCACGCAGCCACGCTGGCCATGGGAAGCAAGTAGCTGTGCTTGTCCTTAAGTGGGGGCCTCGTGCACTGATGCACTGGGAAACAAAGTTCCCGACTTGGATTGCCTTCCGCGCAGAGGAACGATGGACCTGGGTCTCCGGCAGCTCTGTGCCTAATGAGAAGCTAACGAGGCTCTAAATGACCAGTCCCCGACTTGGATTGCCTTCCACGCAGAGGAACGATGGACCTGGGTCTCCGGCAGCTCTGTGCCTAATGAAAAGCTAACGAGGCTCTAAATGACCCCTAGCGCAGCGCTGCCGCCCGCGCTGCGGGACGGACGTCCCGGCGTCCCCCTGAACCCCGGCAGTGCCGGCGGCCGGATCGCGCGGGCGAGGGCGGCGCGGGCACCGGCGCTGCGGCTGCTCCCTGCGGCGCCCGGGTCTCGTCCGCGGCAGGAGCTGCCTGGCCGCTGCTCGCTCTGCCCTAAATCACAGCCGCGGCCTCGCGCCCGGCCCGTGCAGAGCCCATAAAAATGTGAATAATCAGAGCGCTCTGGCGTTATTTACGATGCGGCGCTCAGGCTGTAATTTATGTATTAATTTCAGCTGTGAGGTTCCGAAGGGCGGGAAAAGGAGAAGATGGAAAGCGGGATGTGCTCCTGCCCCCGGGCCCCTCCGGCCGCGCGCGGGGCCGCTCGGAGCGGGCGGCCTGCAGGGAGCAGGGCTGGGGTGCGGCGGGAGCGGCAGGGAAGCAGCATCCGTGTGGCTGCGGGTACCCGGCCACTTCCCACGGTCCGGGCGCGGGCGGCAGCGAGTCCGGCAGCACCAGGGGTGAGCGCGAGGGCCGTATGTGATGCAGCCGCGGCGCGGCGGGCATCGCTCTGCGCGTGAGCCCGGCCTGAGGCGGCGGTGATTGCTTCTTTAAAGCCGTGCGGGGAGGATCAGCTCCTTCATCCGCTGATAAGGTATCAGGTGACAGAGGGATCGGCACCCACCACATAAATCTGCAACTAATCCTTCAGAATCAATATTTTTCATTAAGAACCTGTGAGAGTTGGGCCATTATAGGGAAAAATCTGTTTAGGTTGACACCTTGATGAAGTTATTCAGTTCAGGGGCTTAAGCCATTGAGAGGTAATAAAGAGCCGGGAGCAGGGAAGGAGCAGGGGCCGGCGATGAGCGCGGGGCCGGAGCAGGGCTCTAGTGCGGGGAGGAATTATCACAGCGATTTACTGCGGGATCACGAGGACGGGAAGGGTGGGCAGTGCTGGCGGGGGGCTCCCACGGGCTGGGGGTGCCCAGGTGTCTCCACAGGCTGAAGGTGCCCAGGTGTTTCCATAGGCTGAAGGTGCCCAGGTGTTTCCACATGTTTCCATAGGCTGAAGGTGCCGCCCAGATGTTCCCGCAGGTTGAAGGTGCCCAGATGTTCCCGCGGGTGGCAGGGGCCGTGCAGATGTGTCCGCACGCTGGATACCCCCAGGCGCTGCTGCGGGCGCCCAGATGTTCCCGCCGGCGCCGCTGCCCTGCGCCGCTCCCCAGCCCCGGCTCGAGCGGCTGCAGGATCGGACTTCTCCCAAGTTTTCTTTATAGGTTAACCAAGGTTAATTGTACAAACTGCAAATGAAAACGTCTGGCCCATAAATCCCCAAACCTCATTAAAGAGGATTAAATGCTACGACTGCTTGGTAAATCCTGAAATTTCCATGCAAACCTCTCATAAACAGTACCAGGAGCCTCCTGCCCCGGCAGTCTCACTGCGGTCGGAAGGCAGAGGAAGCCCCGACGGATGCCCCGGCCAGGACCGCGGGTGCCCAGACCCCACCGGGCTGCACGGCCCGTGCTGCTTCTCAGTGCATCTGCCGGGATCCCCTCCGGCTCCAGGAGCATCAGCGGAGCTTCCCTTCCCGGTGGGAACGGGAGCCGGTACCACCGCATGGCAGTGCCCAGCGCCAGCCCCGCTCGGGTCCTGCTGCCGCAAGAAACGGCCGTAAATAATAATCCCCTGCGTCTGGGGAAACTCGGCAATAAGGGCCTGGCTCCAGGCCATGATGGATGTGTTTTGTTCCAGGAATTGTTTTGCAGCTCGCACAGCAATTATTCGTTTCCATCGCTGCTGAATATCCCTCGCCAGCGCCGGCACAAGCCGGGGAGGCCAAAACACGGGACAGGCGCCGCAGGCCGGCGCGGAGCGGCAGCGGCTCCGGGGGGACACGGGCTGCCGGCCGAGGCCGGAGCACCCCAATCCTAATGAGCAATTAGGAGCTAATCAGAGGGGAATCTGTCGGGGAAGGATCGCGGTGCGGTTTGGTGCTTGGCTTCGCATCTGTTAGTGCAGCGAGACGTATTGTCAGGGAGATTTGTAGCCCTGAGAGCTGCACTGTGGTTCCTGGATCTAATTCAATTCCAAATTGATGGTTTGGGAAGGATGGGATTTTTATGTTAACAGCAACCTTTATCTTAGGTCTGAACTAACTGCTCCAAGCTCTGCAGACACAGGCCCGCGCTGGCCCCGTTCCCTTGATCCGTGGTCAGG
This sequence comes from Crypturellus soui, assembly GCA_032275445.1. Lineage (NCBI taxonomy): Eukaryota > Metazoa > Chordata > Aves > Tinamiformes > Tinamidae > Crypturellus > Crypturellus soui. Next base: position 6,329,611 of record JAUBNY010000219.1, on the reverse strand, counting down.
ACGAGACGGCGGCTGCTCCGCTCCCCACTCCAAACCTTCCCTTCCCGAGCGCTGCCGCTCTCCGAGGCCCCGGAGCGAAGCTCTGCTCCGGCCACGGAGCCGATCCCGCCGCTTTGTCCCAGCCCGACCTCAGAGCCGCTGCCGGCATGCGTTTGTTTGATTCTCCTTTGATTGGTTTCAAGAGAAAATCACCACAAAATCTCAGAAGAAAAGCAAACTTTGCAGGATTTTGCACAGACTTCGTCCCGCTTTTTAGCACCTGCCCTACACAGCCCGAGCGCTGGGCAGTCGCAGCCGAGCCGCTGCAGGCCACCAGCCTCCGACCAGCCTGAGACCTCCCCGCTCCAGAGATGCTCCGAAATCCGCAGTCTTGCTGAGCAAACGCTGCTCCTGGAGAGCCGAGGAGACACAAACTGTGCGGCGTATCCTTGCCGTTTGCGATCTGTTACCTGAGCACCCGGAGCTGGAATCCCTCTAGGAAATCCCTCCCGACCCGCTCGCTCCGCAGCTCTTTGGCCTCTTACCCAAATCCCTTGGAAGTCCCTGCAGGGTCCGGCCGGGAGCTGCAGCACCGCAGGGGCGGCAGAGCCGGTGTCTGGCGAGGCAGCGGCGCCCGGCGCGGCCCAACACGTCCCAGCGCTGACAGACACCGCGTGCCGCTGCGGGAGCTAAAAATTTCCCTTTTAGTTATGAATTATGGATGCAGTTTAGTGTAATGTGGATGTATCTCAAAGGCTTTTCACAGTTTATATGCTAGTAAAAGCCAGCAATTCACTTGTGTTACATCTGCAGGTTTTTTAGAACAAAGGAATTCTCTCTCCTGCCAAAAATTCCCGCATGGAGGAAAGTAAAGGCAAATTTTGCACATGCAGTTCCAGGCCCACGTGCAGTTCCACCCGCTCCGCGGACACTCTTCCATGGAGCATCCTCTAGGGAGCCCTTCTGTGGATCCTCCTTTATGGATCCCCTCCACGGACCCTCCCACAGGGACCCTCCTCCGGGACCTCTTCCATGGACGTTCCCACGTGGACCCTCCTCAGGGACCCCGCTCCAGGGCCGCTGCTCCGCAGTGTCCCGCTCCCAGGACGCTCTCCGCAAGCTCCGCTCCGGATCGCTCAGGAGGCACTCGGAAAGCCTGCGTGAACCTCCGGGTCGGAGGGCTGATGCTCTGTTTAACATCCTCGGATAATTAATACTCTACACCCAGCACGGAGGATCATTATAAGAAGATTTGCTCCGACTGCTCCAACTGCAGTCGCTCCCTCTCCACCGCGTAATGAGCAGCAATCCCCAGGGGTCGGCTCCTGTCGAGAAAAATCCATAGCTGCAGATTCATGGTGGTGCTTCCACGGCTCCGGCGCCGCTGGATGCTCCGGCCGCCCCGGGATGTGGGATGGGGCGGGTGGATGGAGCTGCAGCAGCCCCAGCTCACTGGCTGTGATGGATGGGGCGGGATGGGGCAGATCAGCAGGATGGAGCGGGATGGGGCGGATGGATGGATGGGACCGCAGAAGCCCCAGCCCACTGGCTGCGGTGGATGGGGCAGGATGGGGCGGATCGGCAGGATGGGGCAGGATGGGATGGAGCCGCAGGAGCCCCAGCTCGCTGGCTGTAATGGATGGGGCAGGATGGGGCAGATTGGGCAGGATGAGGTGGGATGGGGCAGGATGGGCCGGATGGAGCCGCAGCACCCCCATTCGCTGGCTGTGATGGATGGGGCAGGATGGGGCAGATTGGGCAGGATGAGGTGGAATGGGGTGGGATGAGGTGGATGGAGCCGCAGCAGCCCCGTTCACTGGCCGGCCGGAGCGCTGCCCTGCCCGGGGCCTCTTGCTTCCCAAGGGATCCGGCCTTAAACCTGCCCCAGCCCCTTCCCTCTTAGCGCTGGCAGTAAAGGCTCTCCCCAAGCGCAGCTTTTGCAGCCATTACTTTTCAATTTGCAAGTTTAATCTTTTCTCTTTTTTTTTTTTTCAGAGGGGTGTTGACATATCTGTATTTATTTTTTAAAGAAAGAGCAAACTTTTATAGACCTTCTGCAAAGCCTAGTAAAAATGTAATCTTTTCTTGTGCCAGACAACTGGTGCTGCTGACTCAATTGCTTTTATATATGACAAGGCTAGAAAAAAAATGATTGCCGTGGCCTAACTGGGAGCAGATTGGAGTGAGGTGCGGGAGCATCAATCAGAGGCGCCGCGTCGGGCTGGGGGCCCGGCCTGCTGCCAGGAGAAGCTGCGGGGTTTTCCTGGATTCCTGCCCTGCCTCTGCCTCCGCCTCCGAGACGGCCCGACGGCCGCGGTGCCGAACCAGCGAGGAGACAGCTCCGGCGCGCGGGCACCAACGCGCTTTTGGAGGCAGAAACCGTCCTCTATTCAATAAACATCCAAATGGTGCCCAGCAGCCTGCCATGAACCGCCGGGCAGGGAGGCGCCCGGCCCGTGCAGGACCCAGCGGCACCGCGGGCCAAGATGTCCCCGCGGGGGTCCCAGGACATGGGGCGCTGTCACCTCCCATCGGAGCCACAACCCGGCCTGTCCCGGGACCGGTGCCTGCCGGGCTGCGCGATCCCGGGATTCCGATTCCAGAGTCCATCCCAGCGGGAACTCCCCGCCCTGGAGCTGATCCGTCCCGCGGGCAGAGGCGGCTCTGGGATACGGGCAGAGGGGCTGGGGGATCAGAGGGCTGGAGGTGCAAAGAGCTGCTCCAAAATCCAGAGTGTTTGATCACTAATTAAGCACAGCCCTCGCGAGGCGGGACTCACGGAGCAGGAGGCTGCTAGGGGGTATTTCCAAATGCTGCTCTACAACTGCAAACTAATTCTCTGAGATGTCACTGGATTAAGAGGCAGAGCCTGGCAGAGCCATGAGGAGCAGAGCGGGATGCGGGAGGAGCAGAGCGGGATGCGGGAGGAGCAGAGCCGGGATGCGGGAGCAGCTGCAGGGTGGGAACAGCAGCTCTGCCCTGGGGAAAAACGTTGGGCAAAACCATCAGGATGGGAAGGGACAGACGGGATGGGATGTGATGGGACAGGACAGGCCGGGTCGTCCTCCCCGCGGGGCGCAGCACATGGCAAGGTCGTCTGCAGCGCGATCTGAGCGGGGCCAGACCCTCCGGACAGAAAACATCCGCAGGGAAGTCCCGTCGCGCTGACACTGAGGCAGGTGGAAGGGAGGTGTCAGCCCCGATGAAGCCCTCACGGACAAACCTGGCATCATCTGGAGTCAGCACCGTGTTTGCGAGGGCGGCGCAGGGCGGAGGGCGCCGGGACGCACGAGGGAGCGGGCGCAGGGCCCCGGGGCGGCCGCGAGGGCTGTGCAGCTGCAGGCTGGCTCTGCCCTCGCCAGGGCGTCAGCTGGATTATTTTGGGCATTCACTTACGTGCTCTAGTGCATCACCAGCCTAAACAGGCTTTTTTTGAAATAATGGGATTTGCTGCTTGGCTCATGCATAAAAAATAGCAAGAACACGACCCAGTTGCATAATGCTCGGAGCAATCAGGAGAGTCGGGAGCGCTGAGCTCCGCCGCTGGCTCCGCAGCCCACGCGGATGCTCGGCCGTGGCGCGTGCGGCGCCGGCGCCCCAACCCCAGCGGTGCCGCGCTCCTGACAGCCCCAAAACTGCTGCTTTCCTCCTCAGGGACCCGCAGGCCCCATCCTCCCCCGTTCCCGCCGCTCCGGCGGCTCCCTGTGCCCGCGCCGCTCCGTCCGCCGCTCCCGGGGAGGCTGCGTCCTGCCCCCCCCCTGTGGCACCGCGTCCCCGGGGCCGGGGGCTGCATCCTGCTGCCCCTCCGTCCCTGGGGGAATCTCTCCCTCCTGCAGCCACTCGGGTCATGAACCTCTTCACCCTCGCACTGCTGAGCAGCCGGTGCGTGGAAGAGGCCCCCATAGGATCCCCGGGATCCTGGCGGGGGGTGGCCGCTGGAGCCCAGGTAGCGGCGAGGGAGCTGCAGCAGCGGAGGCCACTCGCTGTCCCCGTCCTCCCTACCGGCCCCGCCATCCCCACCACCACCCTCCCTGCCCTCTGCAGCATCTGCGGCTCCCGCTGCCCCGGCGGCTCCGGACCGGCACGGAGCGGCCGTCCCAGGCGCAGGACGGGGGTGCGGAGGGGGCGCCGGGCTCTCGCGCGCAGCAGAGGTCAGCGCCGGGGACAGCGGATCCTGGCCGGCCGCGCCGCCGTGCCCAGTGCCCGGGGCGGCTGCAGGAGGGACACGCGGGACAGCGGCTCCGAGGGGTCCCCGCGCTCCGGCCGCTCCGTGAGCAGCTGCGCTGTGATTGATGCTGCTTGACATGCGGAGAGCTCCCCGCGGCCGCGCGTGCCGGCTGCCGCGGCCCTCGCGCCAATTAACATCCTCCCCCCGCACGTCCCTGCGCCCCCGACGCCCCGTTCTGCATCAGCTCCCGGCGCGACACTAACCGCCCGCGACAGGCGGCCGGGCCGGCCCCGCGCCGGCTGCACCGGGTCTGCCGCGCGGATGAGCCCACGGCCAGACCGCGGCCCCCGCGGACACCGGCTCCCGGGAGCCCAGGCACAGCCGGCCTGGAGCTCCCCTCCAAACTCCACAGTTCATGGGAGCTCTTGGAAATCAAAGGCCCCTTTCCAGTGTCCTGCCCGTCCAAACGCAGCCGGTTCTTTGCAGGGGCATCCGGTGCCAGGCCCAGCGCAGCGGGTTCTGCACAGGCTGCACCCGCGGCCCCTTTGGCCCAGCGCTGCAGCAGGGCCCGCGGAGCCGCCGCTCCCGCCGTGCTCTGTGATCGCTGCTCCGTCCTGCAGCGCTCGGCTTTGCCGTTTGCTCGTGAAGGCAGCTGGAAACGCAGCAGCCCCGCAGGGAGGGACCGGCACTCAGCACGGCGCCCCCGGCATTCCGGGACATCCCGGCACATCCAGGGATCTGCTCCAGGCACCTTCGGGGTGCCCAGCCCTGCGGGAGGCCTTGTCTTCCCGGCCAACATCTGCATTCAGCCCCAGCAGCCCGGCGGATGAGAAGCTGTTTGCCACAAAAACATGTGCAATAATTTTATATAAACAAGTTACCAAGCTGGAGTTTTACTGCGGCGGGTAATACTGGGTCAGGCCCTCTCTCAGCACTGTCTCTCTTGCTGTAATTAATATTGATTTTGTGCAGCTGAAATATAGCTACAAAATCTAATTTTGCTGCTAAGATTTTTGACATCACTGTTCTTAGAGATTAATGCGAGATTTAATGAAGGATTTGGCCTCTCATCTCTGATGTTCCCTCAGTCCATCATGCGCCGCAGCCCCTTCGCCAACCGCTCCGGAGCCTGCCCTGCATCCCTGCAGGCTGCCAGTGTCCACCCAGCCCGGCCCAGCATGGCACAGCACGGCCCAGCATGGCACAGCACGGCACAGCACGGTACAGCATGGCACAGCACAGCGCAGCATGGCACAGCATGGCCCATCACGGCACAGCATGGCATGGCACAGCATAGCACAGTGCAGCGTGGCACAGCACGGCCCATCACGGCACGGCACTGCACGGCACAGCACGGCACAGCATGGCAGAACAAGGCACAACATGGCCCATCACGGCACAGCACGGCACGGCACAGCACTGCATGGCTCTGCGTGGCACTGCGCCCGGCCAGGGCTCCTCCTCTCCTGCTCCTGGGAATTGCGGCTGCTCCGGGAAGGGCAGGGGGCAGCACTGGCCCGTGCCAGGGCCTCCAACTGGAAAGCTCAGCTGGAACAAGGACCATGTGGCCAGAGCAGATTTTTCGCTTATCAAATCAAGGAGCAGCTGGATTAGAGGATTAGAAACCACATTAATTACTAATGACTTCCCGGGCGGGCGTCCCCGGTGCGGGGAGCTGCCGGCAGCGCCGGGCGGCACCGGCCTCGCGGGAGCCGCGCGGGGCTCCGGGACCAGGGCCCCCCGCACCCA
>JAUBNY010000219.1:6263090-6295936 GCA_032275445.1 Crypturellus soui | reverse complement strand
CGGATCAGATGTTCCTATTGGCACAGGCTCTGCCAAAACATCAGTCTCTATGCAGACACGCTGCTTCCTCCAACTAGTTTTCATTCACCCAGTTCTCTGTTTCAGGTAACACAAACGTGTCCCAGCAAGGCTGGCAGGGGCCTCTGGATCTTGTAGTGTTGGGAGCATCAGTGCTGGAAACAGAAATGCTTGGAAATTACTCCGTGCTCCTGCCAAGCGGAGGTTTGTTGCACAAGAGCCAGCAGCCCCGCGGTTGCTGTTGACTAACGGCGGAGCAGCGCGAGCTCGAGAGCTCTCCCCGTCCCAGCGCCCGCGTCGATAAGTGACGTAGCCCTGGACACACAGTGAGTCACTGGCAGGGAATTAACACCTGGCGTCTTTAAATTCCTGCTTCCCAGAGCTCACGGCCTCTTATTCCTGGTGCTCCTCTGCTCCCCTCTCCCAGCCCTTCTGCTTCTTTCCCCCACTGCAGGGCTTGTCACATGCGTGATATCCAAGGTGGCAGTGTATCACTTGTGACCACTGCCAAGGAAATGAGACATCCTTCCTCTGTTCCACAAATCTACACAGAGACTGAAGTTCCGTGTGTTTCTTATCTTTTTGGAATATTTTGCCGTGTTCTGCCAGTCCTGGTGCGATGCCAGGTCTCTTCTCCTCCCCTGCTTTCATTGCGGAGCTGTGCCCTGTTTTTCTAGACACATCCTTGCCCCAGTCTCGCTGGGGTGGATGCTCTGCCCAAACCCACCCCAGCGCATTTCTGGCAAAAAAAAAAAAAAAAAAAAATCCCTGGGTGGATTTTCCAAATCCCAGTTTGGTATTCAGCGAGGTTTAGCATCTGCTGGGATCAATATTCTAAAGCGAGTCTGATTAAAAAGTTGCAGTCGAGCCTTTAGCTTCACGCTGTGACTAGCTGAATAATTCACGCTGCTCTGGCTGCTTTAAGCTCCTTGCGTTTGGGATAAGCAGCAAATCCGCGGGAACCGCGGAGAGCAGCACGGGCAGCCCAGGTCCCACCGGATCCGGGGTCGGGAGGTTTGTGGTGCTTGCTGGAGAAAAATTGCTGTCTCCTCACTTTTTACTGATATTCCTTATGCTGCTGTGTCTGGTTTGGCATAGTGGCCAGCCCAGGAGTTGGGCTCTTCTGTAAAGGCAGAGTTCAACGGAGCTGTGTGTGCAGGGGGATGCCCCAAGGGTGAAGGCAACGGACAGGATGGCAGCGCCGGGGCAGGGGCGGGGGTTTGTGCAGAGCCCTCGGGCCGGGCTCACAGCTGCTGCCGCCGGCCCCGGTGAGCGCGGGAGCCGCGCGGGCCGCAGCACCACGCCGGACTACGGCGAGAGGCGGCTGCCGCAGGCGCTCATCATCGGCGTCAAGAAGGGCGGCACGCGGGCGCTGCTCGAGGCCATCCGCGCGCACCCCGACGTGCGCGCCGTGGGCACCGAGCCCCACTTCTTCGACAGGAACTACGAGAAGGGGCTGCAGTGGTACAGGTGGGTGCGCGGCGGGGTTCGCCTGGTGCCTCCGGCCGCGGGAGCTGCGGGTCGCGCTGCGGGTGGGACGTGCATGAAGGGCCCTTCGGCAGAGCTGCGGGGCGCACGGGGAGCGGGATGTCCCTTGGCGGGGCCAGGCAGGGAGCGGGGCCGCACGAGCGTCGCGGTGTCACACTCGTGTCGCACTGGTGCCTGCGGAGCTGGAGGCCCGCGAGCGCCGGGTGCCGAGGGCTGCGGGGTGCGGAGGGCGTCCCCGTTCCGCGCAAGCCGCAGAGTCCGCGTCAAAGACAAGATTTGCTCTTTATTCAACAAGTTCATCCATGGAAAGTTTTTCCATTGACTAGATGCAATTCTGTTTATGAGGCAGTCTCTCCTATAAACATATGTATAGCATAAGATCGTCCTAAGATGTTGTGCTAAAAGCTCTATTTCTTGAAGAAATACTGAACTACAGAATTGCTAAGTGCCTTGTCAGTTTAGTAAATCAATGAATTGCATTGGCTCAGGGTTTCAGGCTTTTTGTCTCGGGACGAAAAAGAATGCAGTGCATTAGTGTCACTTGCGAATTCTGTAGTCCTTAGTTTATGGTTAAAACAGACCAAAGACAGTGGGTTTCCGAGAAGAAAATGATTTGTGGTTAAGCCCGTAAATTCCAGGCTCTTTGTTTTGCTTCTCGCAGTGGTTGTTCGGCCGCTCGGAGCAGCGGGAGGCAGCGGGTCGGTCCCTGCCGGGGTTACCTGGTCAGGCTCGCGGGAGCAGCTCGCAGCTCTCATACAGTGTTTAACTGGGAGCAGTGCTCGCTCCAGGCGCTGATCTGCAGGAACTGTGGAAGTCTTCATAACGCTTGTTCATAATGCTTGTTTTGTGCAGCATCTGCTTGGCTTCGTCAAAGCGATGAGGGATTTTTTAGAGGGACTTGAATAATGTGGAGCCCAGTGCCGTGAGAGTACGTTTGTCTCCGAGAGTGTTTTGAGAGTGTTGAACCAGCAGGAGCAAGGAATGAAGGATTAACTGTGGCTATTTACTTTTTTATTTCATAATATACAATTTCAGACCAGTAGCCCATTTTACTGAATTTTCCTGCAGGAAAGGTTGCCTTGGAAAACAAGTGTAGAAATTTGTTGGAAGAGGCTGGAGAGTGAGTGGCATATGAAAGGTTTGGGTTTATTTGACAAAGGCAAAAGAAGATCAAGCGCTGGATGTGGCAAGAGCTGCCTTTTCATCTTTAAAGTCGTGCTACAGGAACGGGGCTGGAGTGGGTGTAGCTGCTCTCCCGGAGTTAAGGGCACACGCAGGGTTTTCCTTGCAGAGGCATTTTGGAATTTTTTTCATCCTTGCGGTAGCTCTGTGACTTGTTTAGCAGATTTCTCGCATTAATGATGTGCTGCGCTCCTGGAGAGGCAGCAACCGAGGAGACCGGGTGGGAGCTGATTTATGGAGCTGCTGGGCAGAGGGAGCCGCATCCCGCGGCCGTGGGCTGCGTGCGCGGCGCCGCGTGGCCGGTGCCTCCGTCCCGGCCGTTCGCCTGGCGCGGGGCAGCGGGGCGCGCGGCAGAGCGGTGACCGCGTGGGTTCCCCTCGCGCCTGCTGGTGCCGCGGGCTGGCAGCCGCCGCGGGCAGTAAACACGAGCGAGGGAACCCCGGAGGAGCGGGCGAGGGGGCCGCCGTCGCGTCGGCAGGCGTCTCCTGCGGCCCCTCGCGAGGCGCAGGGCGCTCGGGGGGTGGCTGCTCGCGGCCGTGCCCGGCTATGGGGACAGGAGGCTTTTCCCAGCCGCGGGAACGGCTTATCTGTTCCACGACGCAGCAGCAGCTCTGTAGCAGCAGCTACTCAAGTGTTTGTATCAGCATCTCCTTTCAGCGGCTTCTATCACTGTTTGTGTTTTGCATATAATGTGCTTCCTTTTACGCATTACACACGGCTGGCTGTTGTACGGCCGAGCTGATCTCTCCTCGTGCAGTGAAGGGAGGCGGCAGCCGAGCCCGTGCGCTCCCTGCTCCATCACTGGGTGCCCACGACGCCCTCCCCGCGGCGCGAGCGAGCCCTGGTCCCCGCGTTTGGCGGCTTCCCCATCCGCTAAAATGGAGACAGGACCTTGTGCCACCGCGTCTCTTGTCCCTGGTGCGCACCGGGCTGCGCTGTCGGGCCTCGGCTGCCTGCAGGGTGCTCGGCTGCAAACACGGTGCCGGCGTCGGGCGGTGTTGGGGAGCGGGTCAGCGCGGTGCTGTGCGCTCAGCCTGTTCGCTCCATTTTCCCGGTAACCTTTAGGAAACGCTGTGCTGTTTGTGACTGCTTTGGATCTCCACAAAGTTCCTGTGGAGATGACAGGAGCAGCGTCTGCCCACACTGGCACTGCCGTGAGCCGGGTTTAAGGCTCCTCTTGGCTGCTCGGCCACCAGCATCGTCAGTGCGGCTGTGATTTGTCATCCCATCCGTTTTAATGTTGGGCTGCCTGAAGGACAGGTTCAGGAATGCCGCGTTCCTGGGACTGTGCTGAGTGCCCTGGTGCGCGGTGGCCCTTGAAGCACGGCCTCAGCTCCTCCGTTCCCTGGCGCAGGCTCCCTGCACCCCGGGAAGGGCAAGGCCGGAGGAGCGGAGCGGCGCCCGACTCCGAGGCCGCTGCCGCCGGGGAGGAGCAGCCCCGGTCCTGCCGCCCGCCCGGCCCGTCTCGGCACCCCGTGTTGGGCAGAAAGCTGAGTGTTAGCAGCACCGTTTGGAAACAACTGTGTCGTTTTAATGAGAATCACATCGTGTCCGTAATGCAAAGGGAGAACCTGAGAGGGGTGAACTGAAATTTAGGGGGGTAGAATTCACTGCTTTGTGGAATTCCCTGCTTTGTGCATTATTCCAGACCTCGCTCAGGAGCTGGAGCTCACGTGCGCCTTCAGGGTGTTTTGCAGAGGTGACGTGCTCTGCCCCGGCCCCGGGCGGCCCTGCGAGGAAGCTGCCGTGGTGCCGCTGCGGTGCCACCGTGGCCCTCGCGCCGTCCCGGCCTCCGCGTGTGTCCCGGGCTCCGCGTGTGCAGGGCGCTCCCCGCAGGACACGGGTCTGCGCGCCCCGAGCGGCTCCCGCTGCTCCCGCTGCTCCCTTGGAGCTCCCGACGCTCCCCTGCAGCCGTCGGGTAGGTTGTGGCCGCCTGCGTGGCAGTCGTGGCCGCGTCCCCGGGCCGTGGCGGAGCAGCTCGCGCCATCCTGCGCCCTGGCGCGTGCGGAGCCCCCGGCCTGGTGTGGTGCCGGAGCCCCCCGGTTCCTGCGGCGCCGGAGCGGCGTCCGCGTCCCGCCGGGCGGGCTGGCGAGAGACGGTGTTGGTTCCGGGCCCCGCTGCGCGCTGGCTCCTGCTGCCGGGCAGTGACTCAGCTGCCCCGCTCTCCCATGGAGCTGTGACTTGGGATTAGTCCGGGCTGAGCAGCCTGCGAGTGCTGCTGCGCAGCCCTGGCTCCCTGCGGGCTGCATCCCCCTCTCCAAACCCTAAGCTCTGGGACGGGTCTTGCCTTGGCTCTGCTTCTCCCAGTTTTCTCGTGATCCCTGCAAGACAAGCGCACGGACGGCGCAGAGCGCCCCGATGCCAGCAGCGGCTCTGTGGAGTAGCCTGGGAAGCAGCTCTGGGAAGTGGCCGATGGCCTCCTGCTCGGTGCGGACTGTGGATGCTGCTGGAGCGCTGGGGCACATCCCGGCGACGCTCCTGGCTCCACAGGAGCAGCCGGGTGGCTCTTGCAAAGCCGCCGCAGCGAGTTACGAGCCGGGCAAGCAGCGGAGCGCCGCTGCGCTCCCCGACGCCTTCCGAGTGTCCCTGGAGCGCTCGGGCAAGCTGCTGCCGGGTGGAAGCCGCCGCGATCCGGCAGAGCTGCTGCCCGGGGTGCCGGGAGCCGCCACCTCCTTCCCGACGGATCTAATCCCAGCTCCGCAGGGCGGTAATCCCAGCCAAGGAGCCCAGCAGCTGCAGGCCCGTGTTCGCTTCGAGCACGGCCTTCCCGGTGACCCAGATTTACCCGCTCGAGCCCCCGTGACCCCTGCTCCGCTCGGGGAGCACCGAGAGCCGGCGCTGGGCTCGCCCTCAACTGCGCAGCCATAAGATTTAATCATCTGAAGACTGGAGCGCTCAAGTGTTTTCCAATTGTCCTCTTGCTACCCGCTCAGATGGATTAAGGGAGGGCAGGGGGCTCTCTATTCAATAACTGGCCATAAAACTCTGGCTAGATTAGAAAAATATTGGCAAATATGATAAACACAAACATACTAACTCTAAGTCCACAAGGCCCTCGGCTATATTAATATCTTTAATGTAATCACCTATAAATAAGTGATGATCCCATGATTTACTGCGACATCTGTCATCCCCGTTTCCACACAAGACATGCAGCGATTGCAGTCTCCCCCACGCGATAGAGCCCCAGGTTTATCGCTCCTGCGCCCGCCCGGCGCTGCCTCCCCGCTCCACAGCCCTCCCGGGCTGGCCAGCGCGTCCAGATCCAGCTCCCCGTTCCCAGGGGGGCGGCAGGAAGCTTGGAGCAGGCCTGGGACGCCCCATCCCATCCGCACTTACCCGCGGGAGCTCTCCCACGCCAGGCTCCGCCGGGACGTCGCGGTGTCAGGCAGCGGCGGGCGCTGCTGCAGGAACAGGCACCCGCGGGAGGCACCGCCGTGACGGGCTGCGGGAGGGAGCAGGAACGGCCGGAGCGAGATCCCTGTGGGAAGAGGTAGCGCCCACAGAGTGGGGTGGGAACAGGCACCCGGCCCCCTCCCCTGCCCCCAGCTCCGGCCAGGACGGGAACAGGCACCCGGCACCCTCCCCTGCCCTGTGGCTCTGACCGGGGTGGGAACGGGCACCCAGTGCCCTCCTCTGCCCCCAGCTCCGGCCGGAATGGGAACGGGCACCCAGCGCCCTCCCCTGCCATGTGGCTCTGGCCGGGATGGGAACGGGCACCCAGCGCCCTTCCCTGCCATGCATCTCCGACCAGGATGGACACGGGCACCCGGTGCCCTCCTCTGCCGTGTGTCTCTGGCCAGGATGGGCACGGCCACCGCTGCCTGGCCACGCTGCCCTGGGAGCCAAGCAGGGACCTGCGGACACATCCCTTGGAGCGGCTGGGGCACCGCAGACGAGCGCGGAGCGGGGCAGCGGGAGGCAGAGACGCCCTGAGGGCGCTTCTCATGGCTCACCCCGCGGTCCCGGTGCCCCAGGAGCCGCTCTGCAGCCCGACCCGACCTACCTGCCGCCGTCACAGCTTGGGGACACCCCAGGCACCAGAGAGGCTCCTCGGGCTCCGGCTGCCTCCGCTCGCGCTGCAGGGGCTGCAGGACGCGGCTCATCCACATTCCCGCAGCGCAGCCCACGTCCTCCAAGACAGGAAAAGCATCACTGCGAAACGCACTAAATGAAAAACAATATTTAATTAGGACACCGAGTACAAGCACACAATTAAATGTTCTATTACTATCAGTCTTACACAGTTTAAGCCTCAGTTCAATAAAGAACCATTAAAGCAGGGTAATAGAATATGGGAAGGTAAATAGAGCTGCACGCGGCGTTTCAGCACAGCCCAGGACGGAGCGGTGACCCCGGCACGAGGCAGGGGCCTGGCCTGCGAGAGGGCAGGAGCCGGAGGAGGCACCGAGGGGACGCGGGAGCTGCCGGCCGGAGCAGCGGCACCTCCGGAGAGCAGAGCCCAAGGGCCCAGGGAGCCCCAAGCCAAGGGAAGGGGCAGCTGGCAACCCTGCCCGGGGCAGCCCTCCCGTGCCAGGCGGCTCCGCACAGGGACCGAAGCCCTTCCCGAGGTGCCGCAGGGAGCAGCGCCAGGACCCCGGGGTGTGCGCAGACACGCCAGGAAAATGGACAGGGCCAAAGGAGACCTCCTGCTCCCCACACCACGGCCCGGCCTGGTCCTGCGGGAGGTCCTTCCTCTCCCAGGGAAGCAGAGGGACACGGTTACAGACGGGAGGGTCACGAACGCATCTAACCCCCTCCCAGGGCTGGGTTCACTAGGGGCTGGGCTACCATGGCCAAGACCCCCGGGCACCACCCGGGCCAGAACAGGGCTCCTTCCCAGCCAGCACCGAGCGGGACCCCGCACAGGCGACCTGTGAGCGCCGACGTGCGCGGAGAGGCAGCGCCTCTGGCACCGCATAGCCCGGCAGGGACAGGGCCGCAGCGCCGCACAGCCTGGCAGGGACAGGGCCACGGCGCCGCACGGCCCGGGAGGGACAGGGCCACGGCACTGCACCGAGCAGAGCCCCGGCGCAGGGCGCAGCGAGGCCCGAGGACGGCGGCAGCTGCCGCTGGCGGCGCAGCGCGAGCTGCCGGCTGCAAGGTGCGTGTGCCCCGCCGTGGCCGCGGCCGGCAGCGGCATTGGAATCGACCCCGCTGTGGCCAGCATCGGCATTGGCAGCAGCATCGGCCCCGCCGTGGCCGGCATCGGCATCAGCACCGGCCCCGCTGCAGCAGGGAAGCGGCTCCAGCCGCAGCAGCCGCCCAAGAGCCGGAGCGGCGGGAGGGACCGCGAGGAGCGGCCTGAGGACGGAAACGCGGCCCGAGGAGAGGCTGCTCCAAGGCAGGAGGAGAGCACGGGGGAAAACGAGCTCGAGGGGACCCCAGGGGACAACGGGAGGCACCAGCAAACCGCAGCAGGAGACAGGCCGGGAGCGCGAGCCGGGGCCCGGGAGCGATCGGAGCGAGGAGCAGCCACACCGCCCGGGCAGGGCTGCAAAGAGCGCACGCGGCCAGGATGCCTAGTAATAAATTTATTATATTTTATTACATATTCCCCTTTTTTCCGCTTAATCCCAATTCCTCATATTCAAACTCTTCTTTCTGAAAGAAAATGATTTTTAACATAAAAATATAAATTCTGCATATTAAAAGTGCATACACCTTGAATAATAAAACATACAAATAAATAATAAAGGCATTGACACAGTCTCATGCACTTGTCCTCAAATAATTTAAAATTTATGGTACAATGTTCAATCCCAAGTAAGACAGCCTGCTTTCCAGATTACTATACAGTTCAAAAACATTAAAATACAGAAGAATATCAAAGGTGTGGGCAAGCCCCACGTCCCAGTATCGGTGTACAGTGATGTGACATGCAGTTTTTAGAACTGTAGATATTCCAGTGTAAAATCTGACATTGTGTCCAGAAGACAAACTGCATTTGTAATAGGGCTTAAAATTCAATTTTAACCAATGGTGAGGCACAGTTGGTGAGCAAATCTGTACAAATTAATTCTTGGAAGGCCACAAGAAAATAATCTAGCCACTTGTAGCCTGTATTTCCTTGTGTCACCCTACCCAAGGCAATGTAGCACCTAAGAATGTTCTTATTGCACTGCACAAATGCCATTCCACCCTGACGCTACCTCCTCCCAACATGTTTGTGCTGCAGGGCCTAGAGTGAAACAATTCGTGTTTACACTTAGTTTTAATCTGTGTCTTTTAAAAAACACTATTTGCAGATAAACTGAGTGCTATCGCCCTTAAAAAAAATAGACTTCCTAAACCCTTAGACCTAATATGGATATTGTACAAGCCTTCATGTACCTTTATTTTACAACGTAAAGCTCCTAATAGTAAACGCTTTATGGTGCTTTGATTAAGAAAACCATGTCAGACTTTCATCTCACCACAGATTAAAACTAAATTTCAGTTGCCTCCACAGATAACATTAGATACTGCCAAATTATTTTGGATTAGTAGGAAAACAACAAAGATACGAAAAGAATTACAGTAAAATTACTTGGAATGTAATTCCGAGACGCTCCCGGTGAGCGCGGGCCCCGGGGGGACAGGGGACACTGCGGCCGCGGGGAGCGGGGCCCACGGAACCCCCCGGCCCAGCGGCCGGGCCATGAAACCGGCCCTGGGGACAGCGAAGCCACCAAGCGCCCGGCCTCGGGGGTGTCCGCAGTGCTCCCGTGACCGCCTCGACCGCAACGGTGCCACCGAGGGGCACAGAAATCGGCAGGCTACGGACCGAACACCGACCGGGCTACCCCTGCTCAAAATAAGGAAAAAAGGAAAAAAAAGGAAAAAAAAAAACGCAATACAATACAGAGAAACAGTTTGCTCTCACTCCAACATCTCCAACTCCTTCGACATTCTGCTACACGCCAGTCTTGTCAGTAATCCAGAACTCCGCAAAGGAAAGAACCAGAGATGTGCAAAGGAAGCGGGACAGCAGGGACGGGCTCCTCCGCGCCGGCGCGGCAGCAGAGCGGAGCCGGGGGCGGCGGCGCTGCCCGGAGCACGGCCGGCGCCGCGGGATGTTGCATAGTTTGTACGTGCATGCGCGGGGGACACGGCACGGACGGCCATGCAAAACTGCCCTAGAAAAATGGTTCATCATGCTCAAGTTTCAGCTCGGGAAAGCAACAGCTCTGCGGCTAAAGAGGATGAGGGCACACACAGCGGGATAAGATACTGTAATTAAGCTGCTAATCCTCCGTCTAAAGCATCTGTCTCATTTAGCCGTATTTAGTAAGTCGGAAAGGGTTAACGGTTTGCACATCTGAAGTGAGACACGAGTTACCAATTACTGTAGGCACCAAATTCGTCTATCAAATGTGATTAATACAAATAAAAGGTGCCTCGTTAGTATATGCCATTGAAAATGTGCTTATAATTTGTATACTACAAACACTATTCAAAAAACACAGCCCAAAAAGGGTAAAAATAATTGTTTTAGGTGACTCCAGCAGTTAGCTAGCTCTGGAATGAGGGTGCTACTTTCCTGCACCAAAAGGCTTATTCCAGGAAGAGGAACAAGTGTCAGACTAGAGATGTGGATCTATGAGTTCAGAATGGCCCGATGCATGTGAATCAATGCGATGTTGATCAGAACCGGCCCGTGACAGCGTCCAGAAGAGCCGCTGCCTCCAGCGCCCGCACGCGCAGCGGAGCCGGCACCGGCCTCCCTGCGCGGCCGCTCTCGGGGCGAGATGGGCCGCCCCGTCCCAGGACAGGTCTTCGGTCCCGAGCGCCCCGCAGCCCCGCGCGGCGCTGCCTCCTGGGGCAGCTCCTGGTCCCCGGGCCGGTGCCATCCCCGGGGCTTGGGCTGCTCACGCGGTGCGGAGCCAAGCCCCAACGCGGAGCACACGCGCATCCTCCTGCGGCCTCCGCTGCCTCGAGCGCCGCCGTGCAGCCCTGCGGAGCTGCCCAGCACGTGCCGGACCCGGTGCGAGGGAGGGCCCCGCGCAGCTCTCGCTGCCACGACGTCCCACCCTCCATTAGGCCGTGCAGCACGGATGGGAACGGCTAGGAAATCAGACTGCTGTAAAGGAAAGAGGAGACGGATGTTCCTCCTTCCCAAACGGCTTCCCAGAGGGCCCGCAGTAAACTACGCTCCTTTATAGAAACATTTATCCTTCGCCACTGATGCCCCCAAGGCTTTACAGGCACAGCCAAGCCCGACTGCCGTGAGGAACATCCCTCTTCCCTGCACCCACATCATCTGCCCTCTCCTGCGCAAGGAGCTTCAGACTACTGGAAACCTGAGATATGGGAAACAGAGGGTACGGAGGGGCAGCAACGACTTCCCACGCTCGGCTACGGAGCGGACGCACACGGAGCAGGGCGCACACCGTCTCAGCGCTGCACAGCCCCGCTTCGCTCGTCCTGCCTGGGCTGCACCTCGGGTTCAGGAGGATCCCGAACGCGCTGACCGGGGCCGCGTGGATCCGGAGGCTCTGCCCTGCCGCAGGGTCCTGCCGGCCGCAGCGGAGACCTCCCCGCGGCAGGGAGCAGCTCAGCCGCTGCGACGGACGGAGACGCCCGGCAGGAGGAGGGCAGCCCCGCGCGTCCTCCTGCGGCCGCTCCGACCCGTCTGCAAGGAGCCCGCGTCTGCACGGGGACCACATCCCACCCGGAGAGCCCGCAGCAGTGCTCCGGAGCCGCTTTCCACGGGAGCTGCCACCAACACACGGAAGAGCCGGATGAGAAGCCGCCACGGGAACGCAGAGGTCTGACCCACTCGAACACGAGCACCTGCCACGCGGCGCTTCCCTCCCGCGTTGCCCAGACAGGAGCTCCATGGCCACTCGTGTCCTGGTACGGACGGGACTGGCACTCGGCTAAGTGTAAACTTGGACATGGCTTCAGATTCCCTCCAGGAAAGGCATGCAACACAGGAACAAAACCCACCTGGAAAACCACAGACCAGCTTCCAGTTCAGACTCTGTAAGACTTTTTCGGTGAATGACAGCATGGGGGAAATGCCATTCCATAAAAGTATCCTTTTGCAAACATCCCGTGGTAAAAAGCATAGAAAACTACATTCTGTCTATTAAAAGATACCAAACCAAGTCAGCAGTGGCTACCAGGATTACATTCTTTCTAGAAGAGTTGTTACAAGGGAAGAGTCAACACAGTGCAAGATCTTAATATAAATAAATCATTAAACAAATATTTCAATATCAACATTTCAGGGAGTAATTTTAGTAGTACAATGTGAAGTAAATTCTATCTGCTCTGCTCAATATAACAAAAAATAATCCAATATATCCAAGCTATACATTTAAGAAGCTAGTTACATGACCTTTGCTTCTTGTTGCTGCATTAGATGGGAAGGAAACAACACATGGGAGAAGAGAGACACCGAGGCGAGGGTCACATTCGGGTTTTAAAACAGAGTCCAGGGCGCATGGCCCAGCACACCGTAACAACATGCAAGCTCCTGGCATTGCTGCTGGGTGACGAAGGAGCTGCCGAACACACGGCCGGGCCAGAGTGGGGATGCTCTGCAAAGGGCTCGCGCCGCGCGTGAACGCGGGCTCCGTGCACCCCCAGCTCAGCTCAGCTCAGCTCAGCTCAGCCGCGGCCACGCGGTGACAGCTGCACCCGAAACACCTCCCCGAAACCCTGCGGACGTGAGGCGAGCTGGGGACGCCGGGATCGGGGAGCAGCACCCCACAACTCAGCAGCGTTTCCTGCAGGCTCCTCGGCGCGTCAGCTCAGGAGGAGATGGAGCGGACTAGCTGACAACTGCTTGTTTGAGAGCCGGTTGCGACAGTGACAGAAAGGATTAGGAAATAAGGCTGTCCACGGGCTATGCCTTAAGCAGCTTAGCCAAATGAGGCTGCAGGACGGGCAGGGATCTCACTCAGAAGACAAGTGCGCACAGAGCGCTGCCCAGCTGCTCTGCGCTGGAAGCTACAACACGGGTTGGTCTATTCATAACAGACACGGTTATTAATAATGTAGTGCATTCAGAAATCAGAAGAGATTACACCTCTTAATCTACCTTTTAAAAGGACTATGTAAACAAAGATGGAACCAGATGTAGTGCTTGAACCCTGATAGAGACTGTCATCCAAACAGCAACCGAGATCAGTCTTGGTGAAGAGCGCTGCGGCAGCTAGACCTCCCAGAACATGAGAATGAGAAACGCACACCGAGGAGGAGACCGGAGCACGGCACCGGGAACCGGGAAAACTGCTCCACAGCATGTTGGAAGAGCCCCTCCAGCCTGCACGAAGAGGCTTGTTCAAAGCATGCTCAGAGAAGGCAGAGAAGACAAGACAACACTTGACTTACCTAAGCATTACTCCTATAGATAACAGATGCTATATTCACAGCACTACAAATCTGAGCACATTAGAAAATGCTTCTTCTCAGGAGTTTAATGACAGAGGTCCTATCAGCACTGCTCTGGTGCATGAAGATAGCTGTCTCCTACGGTACTGTAACAACCTTCCACCTTGCACTTCCACGGACACCAGCAGGCAACCAGCTGTGCTTGGTGTAATACTTCAAAACGGGAGAAAGCAACTAGAGAGGGACGGGGCAGAGGTCATCTTAGGTATGGACAGAGTTAAACTCTCCATAGATGCAGCAACAAAATATGCTACTCACTTTATAAACACACTTTCCTCTGTTGGAATAAAAAAAAAAAAAAGAGAGACACACACACAAAACAAACTTGCACACACATACGCGCATGGACACACAGGTACCTTTCTGGATCTGTCCATCCACTAATGCTAGTCCCTCCTATACCGGCTGAGTGTATACCTGAGAAACAACATTAGTGTTGAGATATTGCCCTTTAAAAAGCTTGAAAAAAATGGAGGGGAGCAGGGAAAGAGGGTTGAGAGAGAGCATGAAGAAGCAGCAGTCTCTCCTTTTCAGTTTCCTCAGCATCCTTCACAGCTCAGAACGAGGCCAGACGCGAGTGCGGACACAGCCTGCTCAGAACAAGACCAAAGGAATATCAGTTCACAGCTCTACAAAGCACGCTAGCGCCAGCGCAACTGGGTTTCAAGGTTTCAAACCCTGAACCTGAAGTTGCTGCATTTTCTATAAAGAGACTTCTGCACAAGTGCTATGGGACAGCTGCATTCGCGCTCAACGACTTCAGCTAGACTACTCGCATCAGTGCTGGCTGCCTGCGGCTATTTGGTTTGATGGCAGAATCAAAAGGCGCTTTAACGACTCGCAGTTAACGTCTCCTCAAAACATACATTAGGCACATGAACAAAAAACAAGAGCTCAGAATAAATTAGCTTCTCTGCAGAAGAAAAGACACCTGGATTGCAGCATCTCACTGAGGTTCCAGAGAAGGCCGTACAGACACCTGCATGCTGGAAGGTAATTTTTTCAGCGACTTCTCAGACTGTTTGCCACTGGAAGGAGACTGGACTGCAGGATCTAGCTGGGAAGACTTGGACTTGCGACTAGATAGCAGAGAATGTTTAGTGGATGTGGCATCTTTTGAGGCAAGCTTTTCTTTCGCAGTGACGTTGGCATTGGTTTGAGAGGCTGGTGGGATGACGCCTTTCTCCGATTTGTCCTCCGGGACGTTTTTACCGGCTGACTTGGAAGAGCTACCTGCCGTCTTTTTCGAGAGCATTGTGGTCTTGCCCAGGTCTGCTGACCTGCGGGTCTCCTTCTGCCTCAGGGCAGATTTAAAGAAAGACAGTCCTTTCTCTTCCGACTTGCTGTCCCTCTTCAAACCGGAGCGCACGCCGACGTTGGGAGAGCGCAGGTTGGCCATGGAGGAGCTCCGCACGTGCTTGCTCTCCACGGTCCTGCTGTCACTCCGCGAGTGGCTTATTCGGGGGGAGCTCGTTCTGGAACTGCTGGTAACGCTCGTTTTGTCTGAGCCCAGGCTTATCTTGGAGCCCTCCCTGCTGAGGCTCCGGTCGGCAGTCCGGCTCTTTGCAGAGGGGCCCTTGGTCACGGACCCTGCCGGGGTTTTCTTGGCAGCTGTGGAGGATGGAGAAGACCCTGACTTCTGTTTCTGTTGAGCAGACGGGACAACCACCTCCTGGGCCTTGGTGCTCTGCTCCTTCCTAGCCTGACCTGGGGCAGGAGAGCCATGTCGCCCAGTGGTCCTGGAAGAGTCCACCTTGCTTCTGGAACGGGAAGCCTTCTGGGAACTCTTTAACGGAGGGGAGGAGCGAGAGACTTTGGCCTCTTGGGTGGATAAGATCGTCCTTCCCTTCCTCAGATTCCTGTCTGGCTCCGAAGCTCCCTTGGAGCTGTGGGCCTTCTTGGAGGTGCCATCTGCCTTTTCCGGAGCTGGCCCGGTGCCAGGCGGGGCCTTCACCTCTTTGACCGGAGAGCTGTCCACAGAGTCACTCTGATCAACAAAGGCAATCTGATTGTTATTATCAAAGGGGTCCAAAGCAGGGTAATTCCTGTCTCCCTGCACGGAGCTTTTACCAAATCTGTCCAAAAGATCTGAGCTGGATGTCCTTGCTACAGGCTCTTCCCTGAAGGCCCCTTCCATGACAGCCAAAGGAGCTCTGCGAGCCGCCCTGTGCTCTCGCCGGCCCCCATCGCAGGGCTCCAAGTAGCTGCCGGACAGATTCCTCAAGCTGCCGAAGCAAGAGGTGGAGACCTTATCATCCGCCGCCTCCCCGATCTTCTCCAGGGTGGAGGCGGCGGCGTGCACGGGGGAGTCCCCGGAGAAGCGCGACGGGGAGCTGGAGCGCAGCTGCAGCTTGGCCGCCAGCGACCACGAGGGCCGGGCGCCGTTCTCGCTCACGGCCAGGGGGCTGGTGACAGACGACCTGGACGACAAGCTCTGACGCTGGACGCTTCTCACGAACGGCCGGGTGGAAAATCCACCTGCAGGAAAGGAAACGGCATTCTTAATGCCAAACACAAGCCTGCAGCCTGCCCGTCCCCTGCATCCCCGAATCCTGCTTCCCCGAAAAGGGCAGACCCAGTTCACCTGTTCATGCCGTAGGCCTCATTTCTTCATGCCCATTGCACAGCTCTTACATAAGGGTTGCATAAGGAGTTCCAACAAATTGGTCCTTGCACTATGGTCACCCAAAAATAATTGTCTGAAGGCTGTAACTGCAAATCCAGCTTATCCTCCCAACCCTGAGGAGCGGGACACCAAACACGCTTTTGCACTGCACATATCTTTAAAAGTAGCAGCAAGTTCATCAAATTCCTTCCCAGAAACACGATCATATTTATGTACATGTAAGAGTATTTACCTGTGTGTTAAAGGCAAACAAGGGTTTTTACTTCCTGAAATAAAGCAATATATTTTTATTTAAAGAAAGCACAACTGCAAGTATTTGAGAAAGCTGACTGCAATTGGTTGGATTTGACTTAATTGCAAACACTGCTGCAGGGTCAACTCCACATCCAGTTCAGGAAGCCCAGACTGTCCCCTTGAAGCTCATGATTTTCAAGAATTAAAGCACTGCATTAAAACCACAAACCGAGTAGTTATTTCACACGTGAATGTATCAGCATGTGCGCTCTACTCCTCTCTTCTGAGAGCAACTGTCAGCAGCACGACACTTCTGTACCAGACAGCAGCAACGTGTCAGCCTCCCCACAAAGGAGCTGCAGGGAAGTCAAAAATGCACCACTAGGAACACAGGCTCTTGGTGACAGGTTTAGTTGATGGTATTTTCTTCCTCTGTAAAGCTCCTTAACATTTCTGCCCTGCTTTTCCTCACTCTTTCAAAACAGAAAAGGAGATCACTGCTGCCATAGCCCATCTGCTCCCCTCGACAGCGCCTGCTGGCCCCATTTGCTACAACTGTCCCCTCTGTGTCACGCAGCTATCCTTGCTATCCTTTTATCTTGTAAATGGCAGAGATTAGTGGCTTGAGAAATCGGGTTTGCCCCAACGCGCCCCTAGGCCGCGGCGTGAGCACCCACCGTCGTCTTCGCTCCTCTCTCCGGTCATCTCCACGGACTCCGAGAGCGAGGCCAGCGACGTGCGGCGTGACGAGGCGGCGGACGCGACGCTGGGCTGCTTGCTGCCGGGCAGGCGGCTCACCCAGTGCTCGCACAGCGACGAGCTGGTGGAGCCTGCGGGGAGGCACAGCGCTCAGGCCAGCGCCGCGGGCTGGAGGCGCGAGGCCGCTCGGCACGGGTGCGCGTCCCTGCGCGCAGGGCTCGGAAAGCCGGGCTGCAGGGCTGCTCCGCGCGGCCACGGCGCCCAGCTGCCACAGGGCAGGTCTTTACTCTTACAACAGCAACAATCAGGCCCACAGCAGACAGCACGCGTGCCAAAGTGCTCTGTGTGGAAAGGATCAGTGCAACAGCCCTGCCAGAGGATGGAACTGGAGCTGCCACAAAAACCCAGTGCGTGGGCTTTCCAAATGAAGCCACCAGGCCTGAATCTGCCTCCCACGTTACCCCATTTCCACAGCCAACATCCAGCTGCTGGTCGCTTACCGAGACCAGCGGCAGCGCTAGGGGGAACAGACCAGTCACGTTCATGTCGTGGACTGGCAGGGGCAGCTCAGGGCAGTTATATCAGGGGCTTCTCACCTCTCCACAGCCCCTTTGCCACGAGCAGCCCCGAGCAGCAGAGCACGGGCAGAAGCTGCGGGAAGCTCCCTGCAGCCTCCAGCAGGGCCGACAGCTCGGACCAGCCTCACCGACCTCTGCGAGAGCAGGGGTCCCAGCAGAGCTGGGCACAAACTCTGCAGGTCCGTAAAGGGGAGGCCAGAACACGCTCGTGGATGAAACCAACTGGGCTTTACCTGCCACGGAGCTGTTAGCGGACCACGACGGGATCGCTGTGCGTCTCTGGTAGAAGAGAATGTACGCTGTCTGCTTGCAGACCTCATTTTCAGAAAGCTGCTGAACGTCGCTGTCATCAAAGCAGTACCACTGGCCATCAACCGAGTTTTTGCAATATGCTGAGAGAAAACACGTTACTGTTAGACTTCCCTTCATTCCTGATCACTCCTATTTCTGTTGTGTGGTAACTTAAACATGACCTTACCTGCTGTGATAGACAAAGTGGGAGGAAAAAAAAGGAACAGATTGAATTATGGCACATATCCTTCTCTAGTGCGACCAGGGAAGGGAGCCCGAGACTGCTAGACTACAGGAGAGCTCCCACTTCAGGGTTTGCTCTGCCCAGTGCTGCTGCTCTGAACAGAGCACCATTTGGGGCAGCTCCGTTCACTTTGTTTTATAATTTGCTGCAGGCTGCCTCCGTTGCCTGTGGGACACACCTGTGAGCCCCCCGCACATTACAACTTAACGAAGAACTCATTTAGGAGATCTCGTTGAGCAGCTTTGCTTAGAAGACACTCAAGATCACCGGTTTGAGCGGCCACTCAACAGACCCTCCCCGCAGTCACACAAAGCTGTCACCCCAGCACTGTTGTGCGGTGAGAAACAGCTCGTATCAACATCCCTGGAATTCACATCTTTTTAGTGGTGAAACGTGCCTGGCAATACATTTGGGGTGACCAGTCCTCGTTGCATTTCTCAGTGAGCGGAGTCAGAGTCATAAAAATCAGACTACATGAGCCAGCTCGTTAGTCACGTTGGGTCCTTTTGTCGAAGGGCAGCAAATATGAACACTCAGCAGCCAATAGCCCTGTGCTCTGTCTGAAAAGATGGACCATGCACAAACCCGTGGAATACTTGCCTGTATAGTGCCCCCCCTGCATGGTGCCGTGGTGGTTGCAAACAGCATACAGATCATAAATATAGTCCTCAGGATCCCTGCCAAGGCCATAAGGTCGTCTCCAGGGGGACCAGTGAGACGGCAAACTCCAGCTGCTCTGGCTGCGTTTCACAACGTGAGGAGTCATGTCCAGGCCACTCAGCGGGAATTTAACCATGTTCTGAAGTTTCATCCTTCGGTCTCCTTCCTGCACAAAGAGAACAGCATGAGTGGCTACGGCAGACAGGGTGACATGCCTGAAAAGTAGAAAAACTCAGGGCAGAAAAGCTGCTTCTGGAGGAATGCTACAGTCAGATCACTCTGACGAGCAGTTCTCCATCCCCACGTATAGCAAAAACAGCAAAATTCTTAAGCAAAAAGCTCTTCCAACAGCCACCTACAGAACACACAAGAGCAGCTATCTGAACCAGCCGCAGAAGGCAGGTGCCGGGTTGGGAGCAGCACACGGCTTCCCACATTCCCAGGGTCCCGCTCCAGGTTTAAGGACCAGGCAGCGGCTCCCAGAGCTGCCCTTGTCTCCAGTGATGGGGAGAGAAGAAAGGCAAACCAGGACGCAGCGCAAGGGCTGCTGGCAAAGCACTGCA
The DNA here is from genome assembly GCA_032275445.1 of Crypturellus soui. NCBI lineage: Eukaryota > Metazoa > Chordata > Aves > Tinamiformes > Tinamidae > Crypturellus > Crypturellus soui. Next base: position 6,276,970 of record JAUBNY010000219.1, on the reverse strand, counting down.
GCTGCGCAGCTGGAGTCTGCAGCAGCCTCAGCAGCAACGTCTGGTTACGGACACCAACAAGCGATGCTGGAACCACATGTGGGAGAACTGTCACCCTGCTTGCCCTGCCGTCACACTGCTCCCTCGGCACGTGCTCTGGAGCTGCACACACAGCACAGGCCATCTGCCTGACCCGAAGCAGTCATCACGACCTGCTGAACAGGACTGCCCTCCAGGCCAGTGCCAGTGCCACACACTTGGAATTAGAGTAACGACCGCAGCTGCCTATTCAGAGGGCTTGTCTGAAGAGCAGTGTTCAGTGCTCCTTAACCTCTTCCACCATCCACCTTCTTTTCTTACCTGCCGAAACCTCTTGAGATGGACGATGAGAACGTCAGGCAAGGTCCAGAGGCTCAGCGTGATGCTGCCCTGCTGCAGCTGCTTGCAGTGCGGGCAGCGCCAGGCGTCATCCGGGGCAAGCTACGAGGAAGCAGCGCAATGGACATTAGTTTGCACAGGGCAGCGCCAGGGATCCCTCTCCGTGCTACTCTGCCGCCCGGCTCCGTGCGGACACCGCCGGCTCCCAAGCTCCATCCACCTGCAGCCCTCAGGAAGCTCACTGGAAACTGGGTTAGCAGTGACACTTCGCAAGCAGCTCTAAGCAAGATGACATCTGCCTTGCACAGGAGGTGCTTCCCACTGCACAGCAGAACAGTCAGTGCTGCTGCAGAGAGAAGCTATTTCCACCCTGAAAGAACTTCAATTTCTTAGAAAACGGGGAGAAAGAAAACCAAAGGCAGTAAGCAGTCTTGTCAGCCCAAGAAGTACCCTCACAAGAAAACTCGCAGCAGACAAAAAGGAATCATAACAGAAAAACACATAGGTCGACTTGGAATTTCATGTTAGACACCTTGCTACTGTGAACTGTTTCTTTTTTTCTCCCTATGCTCCTCTGTCACAGAAAATGTGTCTGAAAAGAGACATTGCTGTCCCACAGAGCAGTGTGTACACTATATATACATTATATATTTTGTTTTTGTTTTGTGTGTATGCATATGCATGCGTACATACATGTATCTACATAGAAAAGTGAGCTTTCTGCTCACTGCAGTGAGACTGTTAGCAGGACTGAGAACCAGCTGCTAACAGGCACATTACATGTTTAGTCCCTCATCCCAACGCATCGGTGTTTGCAGAACAGAGCAGCTACTCTGCTGAGGACACGAATTCAGGCAGCACACGGGCTAACTGAGCCTTCAGCCTCTTGGCTACTCCACGTTCCTCCTACCTGTTCCTCTTTGGTGTAAAGTTGGAAACACTGAGATAAAGTGCAGGTCTGAGGTTGATGATGAAGCTCTCTCTGCTGGCGGACGCTTTCAGAGTCTGGAATATACTCATCCTCCGTATTCACAAACAAACTGTACAGGGAGACAACACGTTTACCAGCACAGCCACCGGCTCCGCGTGCTGCGGCGAGCAACACAGTAAAAATAACATTAAAGATAAAAAAAAACAATATTAACAGTTAACTCCTCAATTTGTCCCATCAGATGGGAGCCAGAGCTGGCTGACAAGAGATTGCACTTGAGCAGCATAACTAAACACGAGTGGGAAAACCTGGAGTGAATGCCCACGGAAACTGCCCGTCTGGAGCAGGCAGAACAAAGCCCACTGCCCCCTAATCACCACCCAGGAATATGACTTGCGGGAGAAGAGACACAAGGGGAAGGAGGGAAACCACCTGCTCCGTAACACAAAATCCAGAACAGGGAGAACAGGAGACCCATTCAAACACACTTAGTTCACACGAGCCCAGTCTGTCTTTAGAGACAGTGGCCAGGACAGCCAAAGCTGGACATCTTGAAGGGTCTTTCGGGTGCTGCCCAGGCCAACGAGGCACATAGTGCCCAGCTATTCCCAAGCACTGCTCCCCTGCCGTGGATACCGGATAGGGCTTTCTGCTGCTCCGTACTTACTAATCTTTAGTTTCTTTGTCCCATTCCACCACCAACTTCACGTGAGCAGTTCCCCCCTGTCCACAAGACTTCAGTGCCCTGCAGAGAGGAGCAGATAGGAAGCTTGAACATCTTTGAATCTGAAGCTTTTGTTACCTTCTACATACATGCAGAGCTCTTTAGGCTTTTAGCACTCCTCCTCCACTGCCACCCAGATCCACTGAGATACGGCATGAAGGAGCTCAGGGAGAGAAAAAACGGGGCAAAGCCCGAGAAAAGCACCTTTGCTCATCTCTGCTCCTGGGAACCAGGGTCAGACCTACCTTTCCACCGTTGGGTGGCAGAGGGGTCGCTCCTCCTGAGGTAGCAAGTAGGTTATGCCCACAACACTGACCACTCGCAGGCTGAACGGGCAAACCTGCAACGAAGACAGTGCAAGTCAGATGAGGAACTCAAACCCAGCTTACACATACCTGCAAATTTGGTCTCAGCAATGGTAATAAGGAGATTACCCTGGAGTTTGTGTTTGACAAAAAAAATGCAAAAGATTATCACTATGTTTGGGAACAATATCCATAAACCAAGCAGCTCAGACAGACGTAGGCAGCACTGAGGTTCTGTGTCCCCAGACTCCTCTACGGTGACAAGACAAGACACTCCCATTCTCAGTCCTCCATGCCCTGGCTGGGGTTCTCATCAGAAACATGAACCCACCGCTGACCAAACAGTTCAACTTCTACTGGGGCAAGCAGCGCTTACTGGATGATTCCAGGCACAGAGAAGACCACTGATTTCTCAAATACTTCATTGCGGATAGAAGGGAAAAGAAGCCTGGAGTTTTTTCACGCAGTCAGTCTGATCTTACCCGCACCATTCTTCAAAGAGCAAGCAAAAGCATCAGAGAGGTTGATCTGGGCATTACTGCTCAAAGAAGTACTGGGAAGGAAGCCGTTCAGTATGTGCAACATGTTCACCAACCCCAGTAACTTCAGAATTGCATCATTTGAAGTCTCAAAGCAGACTAATCATTTGCCTCACCTGCAAACAGGCTGCAGGCCGCAGGAAATACTGCATCTTCTCCAAAATTTCCTTCTGCAGAATATCCCAGGCAATTGTTTTTTCCAAATGCAGTACGAAGGGCAAACCGAACCTACAAAAAGAAGTGGTATTTGAGGAAGGAATATAAAAGTTATTTGCTTTAGTAATCAGACCCTCAAAATACAACGAGGGCATGCAAGCCAGGAATGGATTCTGTGGTCTCTGTCTTTTCACTGTGTGATGAATAAATCCCAGGTCAATTAATGAAGGAGCCAGAACAACAAATGTAACGGTGAAGCTGCCAGTCACCTTCTGCTCTGCTGTCCCGTGCACGCTCTGTTACACACGAGCAACACAATCTTGTCGTTTGCTGCCTGTCTAGCAGGGGACTGTTCCAGTTTTCCAGACTTTGCTGTTCCTTGCGAGTAAGATATTGTTCGAGATTGCTCAGTGCCATATTTCAAGTTATTCAGGTTATTGTTTAAATGTATTCCTGAAAGATAAGGAGAAAGGAGATATTTTATGCTTTATCATTTGCCACTAGTGCCCTGATGGCTCCGTGAACAGAGTCTCTCCTCCCACTACCCCAAGAAACATTCCTTTAACCACAGAGCAGGTTAGCACCAAACCAAGGCTGACTGAACGATATGTATCTTTTTAAAGACTCAAAGACTTCAAAAAACAGTTGCCTCTCATGGTGACTTTTTTGCATAGAACAAAACTATTCAAAAAAATGTTCATCCCATATTTCACAGCGATTTGTAAAGGTACTCACGGCCTGTCTGGATGCAAGAAAAGCTCCTGGTAGAAGCTTGTTTGTAACTTTTCATAATAACATGAGTCTTGGATTATCTTCCCTGTGCCCAGCTCCGCACACCGCTCGCTCTGGTCTCCGTGAGCTGTGCCAGGGCTGAGCCACTGCGGAGAGCCAAGGGAAGCTCCAAGGTTCCCCAGCCTCCTGACTGCAGACTGTACCCCACCCCCGAGAAAGCCAGGGGAGAAGCAGAGTTTTGAGCTTTAAAGGAAAAAGTGTTTGTTCAGTCCTGAAACTAATTATTCAGCACTGGCAGTCTGCTTTTAAGTAACTTCAGAGGCTTCATCTAGATCCCAGCGGACCTTGGGATTAAGCCAGAGAAGAGTTTTCCAATTAAGCCAGCCTGCCCTGACAGCGGGGCCGGGAAGCAGTCACGTTACTTCCCGACAGCCTCCCGGCAGACAGCACCGTTAACGCTGCCGGAACGAGTCCAGACCCACCCAGAGGGCCAGTCCGTACATCCGGACACCATCCACTGCTGGGACTTCCTTTTCGAGCATCCTCTCCAAAAAGAGGACCCCCTCATCCAGCCACCCAACATGGGCACTAAGCAGAATTACCTCTCTGACTAAGGATCCCTTCAGGCCTAAATATCTCTGGGGTCTCAAAGGCAAAGATGCAGTCGCTTTCGTGGATGGTGTCCAGGTCGTCAGTGTCACAGAACGAGCGATGGAAGCCGTCGTAGTACATCTCCGTCAGCACAATCTGCCGTGGGCACAAACAAGAACCCGTTACCCCACCTCCCGACAGTTTTCCTGCTCAAGGACAGCATTCCTCAAAACCTCCAGTGCCAGCCAGCAGTGAGGGAAAGGACAGGACTACCACAAGGGAAAAGCAGCGAGGCAGCACGCGGGGAGGCTTGGGTGGGATCCTCTGGCTTAAGTCTTTCCACAGTGGCATTCCTGTGCCTTTGCACGGTGCCAGCACACAGGAACCACAGACTTGTCACCGTTTCTACGCTCCACAGGGGGCCCTCCTACCATCACCAGGCTTCAACGAGTCAAAGCAAATGGAGAAAACCGCCCAAATTCCTACCACCCGCTTCGTCCTTTCCACCGCGGCAGCACTTCCATTCTCCGCACGCTGGCTGAAGCCCGTGAGCCCTCCTGGAGGAAGCGCCCTCGGGGCGGGACGTGCCCGTTACCTGCTCCGTGGGGATCTTGGTCTCGGCAGAGACGGCCTCGCGCAGCCTGTCCACGGTGCCCACGACGGGCACGGCCACGCCGATGCGCATGCAGTGCGAGCACTTGCCCTGGTAGACCACGGTGACGAAGAGCGGCCTGCGGAGAGCATGGCGAGCGCCCGGCTCAGCCCCCCAGGGCCCCAGCACAGGCCCCTTCCCGTCTGGTTGCCCCTTTTCAACTATTTTGCTAGGTTATTCATTCACTCTAGGCTGTGGTAGCTTCCGCAGCAGTGAGATCCTGGCTGTATCCGCCTGGTTCGTGACTAAAGGCCCTAATGAGCAATCTAGAATCACACATGGAATTACTTCAGCCTCAGACAACCACATTTGTTTTAGAAAGATTCTTTCCTTCCTACACGGACTGGTGAAATTGTCCCCTGCTCCTGCAGCCAGCCCTCTCAAGCCCCAAGATTACACATAAAAACCCAGGCAATCGGGTGCCCCATACGGCTCTCACGGCGCAGCTCAGGACGCTCCCGCGCCGCGTGGAGCTGCGGCTGCAACCCCAGTCCTGGCTGCAGCAGCACGAGGCTTGCAGAGAGCCTAATGGGGTAGCTGGCCGCAGGGAACACTCTTCCCAGCACATCCCCTTCCCAGCACATCCCTGGTAGAACAGGGACTGCTGAAACTAACGGCACATCTCCGTATTTAACATTTTCTTTCACTATTTTGTCCCACAGCTTCTTGAACTCAACTTCTCACCATCCATAACACAAGGCCAAGCTGTGGAAATCTGCACTGCACAAACGAGTATCTCCTTACATTTATTTTGAACTTCTTGCGTAGATTTTTTTCTAGAGAGTTTTTTTCTTTATTGCAAACAGCTACCTGTGAAAAGCAAAACGAGTTACGTACCGCGTGTGAGGCAGGGGGATCGGCAGGGAGATGCAGAGGAAAGGGTCGAAGGTGTTGCTCTGCTTCTGGCAATGAGGGCACGTCAGGGACGATCTGTTACAGATACCGACAGGACAGAGGTTATCCGTTCAGCCCGAACGATGGGTAAGGGACCAAAACACACAAAACCCCAATCTTTGCTTCTCTCCGTGGAGAGAGAGATAGAGCTGCTCTACATGAAGGGCTCCTACTTTCCAGACCCCTTTCCAGGCAATCAGAGTTCATTACAGGGCATGCCGGAAAGGGCTGCACTCCAGACGCTGCATTTGGCTTTCAGCAAGAATCACTGCAAAATTAATAATTTGCCGGTATCAGCTCCAGCAGGAAGCAGCTGCGGCGCTGCCCTCCCTCGCGGGGAAGCGATGGGAAAGGTGGCAGGCGGCACCTGTACATCCTCAGGCCTCCCCCTCGGAGTGAAAACTGAAACACAGAACCTGCCTCCAGATTAGCCTGCCCCTTGCACCGGCTTCATGTTTATACCGGGCTTAAGGCTTCTCCTTCAGCAAAGGAAACCTTGGCAAACCCTGGGGAGAACGCCCAGGAACTGAACTTGCTACAGCAGGGCAGACACAGTCCATCAAGGAATACTGAAATTAGGTGTTTTTCTCCAATTAGTTCTGAAATTAGAAAGCTCACTTCCCATGCAGGTAAACCCAGAAGAGCCCTCAGGAAGCAGTGAAGGATTCAGCTCGATTCTCATTGTGCCAGATAACAAGAACTTGCAATTCTCAACCCCCCAGCAGCCCTCCTGCAACACCAGTCCTGACGGAGCCCGGCCCCGAAGAGCCCGCTGAGCACGGAGCTGTCCTCAATCTTTGTTCCATTAAACACGGATTTGCCCCAGGAACTTTCAGGATGGGCCAGGGAGGATGAAATGGCACATGCTCTAGATTTTTCTGGAATATATCAATCTGAAATAGCAATCTCACTCCCTTCTGGCCCAATGCTTTAGTCCAGACATCCTTCAGCAGAAATGCAGCAAGAGGCTGTTGGACAGTGAGACCAGCCCCAGCGGTACGGAGCACTGCTGGGCAAGCAGAGCCGCAGCCCCTGCACTGGCATCGCTCACGGCCGCTGCAGGGCACCTGGGGCTGCCAGGACGTACCTGTACTGGGCTTGGAAGAGCTCCTGCACGAAGGTGCTACTGATAGGAAAGGCTGGTCCCTCGAGCAGCACATCATCCTCCAGCGGAGGCTAGAATAAAAGAATAAAGCCCAAATATTTAGGTGCACCCAAGTTTGTAGATGCATCACAGTAGACTGCTCCACTACTGCCAAACTTGCATCCTCTTTGACCAAACCCACCAGAAAACGTCCAACTACCAAATCCGAATTACCACAGCTGAGGAGCCAGCTAGGAGATTGAACTTAAACAGTAACTGCCTGCAGAAACAGTGCCAGTGTGCTGCTGGCGCAGGGGAACGCCGTACCTTGAGAGGAGGCATGCCGCTGTGCTTCACGACCTTGTTCAGATCCTCGTGCACTCTGTCCAAAAGCCAAAGCAGAAACTCCTGCGCGTCGTGCTGGGCGTTCCCCCGGTACTGCATCGCATTCTTGGACACGATATTCTGCGTGGAAACAGTGGAGAGCATCAGCAGGAGCACAAGACTCGAGCTCCACCCGCACCCTTGCCCAGGCGCGCACAGCTGAAGGGCACCCAGACCCGCGAGGCCGGATCGGACGGCACACGGACCCGCCGGGCGCGGAGAGGCCCGAGGCCGGCAGCGCAGGGCTCCCCGCGCCGTTCGGGCTGCAGGAGCTGCCACCCGGTTCCAAACCTCTGCGCCCGTCCTCCCTCTGCACATAAACGCGCTGCGGTGAAGCTCGCGAGCAGCAGGATCTGCAGCTCGGGTGCTGCCCCAGGCCGTGGCGCTGCCCCGGCGCCTCCTTCGCTACCGCGCTGCAGCCCTGGCCGTGAGCGCGGGCAGCCGGCGTGTGTGTCGCCGTCCCCAGCGCGGAGCCCAGCTGAGACCACGGCCGCTCCTGTGCGCGGGGCCCGCGGCGGGACGGAGCCCGGGAGAGGCGCCAGCGGCTCGAGGCACCGGCACAGCAGCGAGCGCCGCTGCTCCAACCAGAGCGTGCAGGAGCCTGGAAACGAGGTTGGGCTGCTCGCCTTATCCCTGCAGGAAACCGGGTCACCCGAGGGGAGGAGGACAGGCAGGGGCTCATAAACATCCACTCTCCATCCCCGCAGTCTGCCCACCTGCCGCGAGGCAGCAAAACGAGGGAAAACAGAAATAATCAGCTCTTGCTACAGATTTGCAAGCCCTGCTGACAACAGCTTCACTGCCCTGCCTGCACAAGGGCCACCGCGTGCTGGGGGCCAAAACCCAGAGGAGAGCATCAGGTCCTCGGAAAACCCACCCAAACCCTCCCTCGTTTTGAGGGCACAAGACAAATTGGAAGTTTCCGCTGCTGAAACGCTGAGGAACCTGGAGAGCAGCGGTTTGGCCTGGGACAGGACCGCGCTTGCACAGGGCACGTCCGTCCCCCGGCACAGGACACGCAGGGATGCCGGCCCTGGCAGGAAGCAGCTGCGGGAAGGGGCAGCTCGTCACACACACGCGGGCAGGAAGAACAGCTACTCGGCATCCTCCATGGAGCACCGACATGCGGGGACAAACCCGGTGCTTTTTTAATGCCACAGAGGTAATTCGGTGTTTGGCAGACATCTCTCAAAGGCAGGAATCAAAATAAAGCAGGAAAAGGTAGGAGCGCCAGAGCACGGACAGGCCGGGAGCCTACTGATGAGCGCAACAACAGGCTCTTGGGCCTTTTTTCCCCTCAGCAGAAGTCTAACTTAAGTCATAGGGAAAGGGCAGGTCAAATAACTGGAAACAGAGGAATCTGTCTAACAGGGCTCAGCGCTCACGAGCGGGTGCCAGCTGAGCAGCCTCACGCCAAGCCGGGAAGAGCACCCCTTGATCCAGCCCCCCGACGCCGGCCGCCCCGAGGGGAACCCTGCCCTCGGGAGGGCGCGTGGAGAAGGCGCCAAACCGCAGCCTCTTCTCGGGACGCTAGTCCTGGCCTTTGGAAGCAGGACGCGACACGGGCGCGTTCCCGGCAGCCTCGCACCTCCTACCGCCCTGCTGGAGGGCTCTCCAGGCCAACATCCCTGGACTATTTTTTTCAAAGGAAATCAAGGACTGAAGTCATTCCACTGAGTTCCTGTCTCTCCCTGAATGGAGGCAGAGGCCCAGATCCCTCCCCAAGGGAACCTGCCCCGCGCACGGCCCGCGCTCCAGCCCGGCTGCCGTCCCCGCAGCGCAGGGATCACCGTTCCCCGCGGAGCAGGCAGCTTGTCCAGGTGACACCAGACACTGAGGAGCGCAGGAGCTGCGCACCGGGAGCCCCTCGTGGGGAGAGGGCCCGGGACACAACGCAAGGCTGGATGGCCACTTCCGAGTGGGAACACTGTTCAGGAATGCGGCCTGCCTGCCAGGAGGGCAGGGGGAAGCGGCTGCCAACTGCTGTCAGCACCCAATTAAAGTGCTCGCCGTTACAACAGCCAAAACACAACTTTGCTCCACACTCGGACCTTGTTTGCCCAGCGCACTCCGGGCATCCGCAGGGCGGGCGGTGGGACAGGCCCCGCATCCCCCGCCCCGGAGCACCGGGAGCGCAGAGTCCGGCCGAGGGCCGCGCGCAGGGCGGCCGAGCCCGGGGCGCTACGGGACGCTGCCGCTTATCTGCAACGAAGCAGAGGATAAATAACGAGCAAGTCAACACTTGACAATCATTTTAACTCAGAAATTATTTATTATTTCAGAAAGAAATGACCACCGCAGCTTGCAGACTGCCTGCCCCAACAGCAGTACTTACACTAGAAGTGTTTACAAAACACGCACACCTTGAACTCTTCAGTTTTAGGCATAACTGCGATTAAGTCTTGCTCATAACAAGTGGTAAAAACAGGAGCAGCGCTGCTGCCCCCGCGCGCGGCCGGGGATGCACCCGGGAGCAGAGCTACCTCCGACGGTCTGAACCACCACGTTCACGCGAGCGCTGCCCAATGCAGGGAACATCCTCGCTGTGTTATCTGACACTCAGCAGTTCTGCAGGGAAGCAGGGACAGCTCCCTGGAAAAACAAGCGCCAAGGCCGGCTCCCACCCGCACAAAGGCCGTTTGTTGCTGCTGTCACAAGGGCAGGGAGGAAGCGCTGTCCTCGCTGGGACAGCAGCAGCTCTGCCCAGGCAGGAAAACAAGAACCGCGGAGCGAGCGGGAGCAGCAGGGCCAGGCAGAGCACCCGGCCGGAGCGGGGAGTCCCGGAGCGGGGGGTCACTGCTGCCAGCTCCGGGAGCCTCGTGCTGCGCTCCCCGTCCGTGCTCCCATCCCAGAACCCGCACAGCCTCGGCCCGTCCTTTCCTCATCCCCAATTTCCTCTTCCCACTACACAGCCCACAGACGCCACCTCTGCGGCCCCTTCCCGACTCTGGGGGCTGGTGGAGACGGGGCTCGCGGGGCCACGCTCCATCCTCCCGCTGCAGCGTTCCTCAGCCCACAGAACATGTGTGGGCAGCAAATGCTTCAATTAAACAGGAAAAAACACAGGATGCACCGAGCGCGCCCGCACTGACCCCGGCACGCGCCGAGCAGCCCCAGCACCGACTCGAGGCCGGGAGCAAGCAGTGCCAGGCGGCCCTGCCTCCTCCCCTCAGGGACGGCTGCTCCAACAACACGAGGAGCCCTCTGCACCCACCCGCTCCGCCCGGCACCCACGCAGCAGCACCCACGCCGAGAAGGGAGCAGGGCGAGAAGAGTCAGACTCGGAGGAAGCACCGAGCCCCTCGGCTCCGGCGGCAGGAGCTGGCAGAGCCCCGCACGCCTCGGGCACGTCCGACCTGAGGCCATCGACCGTCCCCAGGCAGGAGCACGTGTCCCTGCTCCCCGCTGCGGGGCAGCTCTTGCACGGCCCCTCTCGGCCCTCCGACTGCAGGACAAACCATTTCGCACCAACCACTTGATTTAATTGGACTTTTCTCACTTATAGCAGCAGGACTGCATGACTCACGAGCCGTGGGCTGGATCATTCCTTGAAGACCAGCCTGGAAGAGGAGGAATGCTCCAAATACTACCAAGGGAAAACAGGTAAGGGCAAAGGGCACCTAAGAACTTGCCCACTCCAAGGTCCCCGAGTCCACAGGGACTCGCAGAGGCCACCTCTTCCAAAGGGGCTTCCTCTGCCCAGAAACACCTATGGATACAGGATCACCGGGGGACAGGGGGCCTCTTTTACCATCAGATACACCCAGCACCTGCACAGAAGCCTCTTCCTGCAAAGGGAGAAGCAGGAACTGTCTTTACCCAACTATATTTAGTGCCAAAAAATGAAACCAACCAACCCATGGATTTCTCAGCACGGTGGCTAAGAAGATCTTCAGGTATCAAATAAACATGACTGCTAAGCTGGGCTGGCAGCACAAAACTGCTTTCCTCAAAACACCTCTCAATCTCAGTAAAACCGAAGCAGAGCAAAAGCAGAAGCGCGTGTTCCCGGCTGCCTGGGAGAAGCCGGGAAGGCTTTTGTCCTGCCTCTTGCTTTGCGGGAGGATGAGGAGTTTCCAGGCTGAAAACAGCACTCACCTTCCTCAAATGTAACCTTTTGCTTATACCTTTAAGTTAACTGTGCAAATCTGCTGGTGAAGATGATTTTAATTAAGAACCGTGGGTTTAATAGCAGGTTCAGGCTACCTAACTGCCTTCAAAGGCATTAATTTGCCATTAAAAGTAATTGACCCTTGTAAGCAAACAGTCAAGTACTTGACATAATGATAAAGTCCTTCGGAATGAGATACGCGCCCGTTGAAACCAGGCAGTTATGAATAGGAGCTGCTTGGACAGGATCCCCCCCAGCACGATGCCTTCTGGAAACCCCCAGGGACTTGGCGGGGAGCAGATTGACAGGCTCCAGCTACAGCAACGAGGAGCGGGAAACCCTCGCGCGCCGTCAGCGGGGCTGGAGAACAAGCACAGAAAGTTCCACTATTCCAAGGGCTTGGAACGCTGCCCTAACACAGCACACGTGTCTGCCGCTGCGCTCCGACCTGCGCACCGCTACCTCCACCTCATCAACTGTACTTCTTGGCTGGTTCTGCTTTCCCTTTATCAACTGCAACAGTAGAAGATAATCCCACTCTCAACCTTTTATTCCTTTCTTTCCCAAATAAACCACCATAATTGTAACACTTGCTACAAGCTCAGGACATAAATAACCAGCAAAACTTGCATTTGGAAACCTACCAAAATGAAGCAGCTAGAAGCAAAACAGGGAAGCGCTTGGGCGGACGCCGCACAACAGGCGTTGGAGGGTCAGGCTATGGGGGGAGGATCCCCGCTCCGGGGGGCACCCAGCACGGGGAGGCAGGAACCTGCAGCCCCCGAGCCGGGCGCGCTCCAGGTGCAGCTCCGCGGTCCCATCCCAGGGTCACCGTGCCAGGAGCCGAGAGCAGCAGGGTGGCACGTGGTGCCCACGAGGTCCTGCTCCCCAAAGCGGCTGCCGCTGGCACCGAGCGCCCTCCGGAGAGGACGGGTGCCTGCACAGGCGGCCGCCACGCTCCCAGAGGGACAACAAGCGGAGAGAGGAGCCGTGCCAGGGACGGAGGGTGCGCAGAGCTGCTGACACCGCACAGGGTCTCGAGGGAGCGCGGGCCCGCCGGCGCGGCACAGCGGCTCTCCGTGCCCGTCCGCTGTGCGGGGAGCGCAGCGGGGCCTGCGCCTTCCCGCTGCAGCGGTACAGCCAGAGACAGCAACAACTCCAGAACCTGCAGCAAAAGTGCAGCGAGGAACACCGGCCGCGTACGGCATCCATCCCGGCTCCGGCTCCTTCCACGAGGAAAGCGAACGGTGTTATGTACCAGGGAACGAATGTTAAACTTGATTAAAAAAGAGAAAAAAATCAGTGTTCTTGCTCCTTTGAGATGCAGTGCAGGCCTGGACTGGAGGTATTGTTTTTGGGGTTTTTGTTTGTTTGTTTTTGTTTTGTTCTTTAGTTGTCCCACCACCCCATCCAAAGGTGTTCGGGCACGTCTTTAACAACTACAGGTGCCAAGTTCCTGCCTCCCCTACAAGATTCACCCAGGGCCAGCATAAGGACTGGGGCCACAGCGTGGTGCAGGCCTTCGGGGAAGGAGCTGGGGAGGAAAAGCCTGTCCCAAGAGGACAGCGTTAGGGATGTTCACGCAGGCAGGATGCGACCACGCTAAAGCGGAGCTGGTGCGGAGCAGGAGGTTACGATCGCTCCCTCCTGCACCTTATTTGCAGCTGTTAGAGGCATGGGCCAAATTAAACAAAACTCAGACACACGCTCTTATCCAGCGGCGGTCTTCCTCCAATGCATACGGAGCCACAACCTCAGGAAGTTAAAACCGATTCCTGCTGCCTTTCCTTAATGCCCCAAGACGAGGGCATGAAACAGCAGAACAGGCACTACCACCAGGGCAGGAGCAACAGCCGTTAGGGTGCCAAGTAGGAGTGGGGAGGCGGCACACGGGCAGGCCTGAGGCAGCGGCACAGGGAACACCTGGACGGACGGCGCGAGCATGGACACTGTCACCAAAGCACCCGCGTCTTGGCGGGTTGGGTTTCTGCTTTTCTTTAATGGGATCCTGGGAAGCTAGAGGAGCACTTGGGAGAGCCAAGCACAGCAGGCTGGGCTGGAGGAGCGTTCCACGCCGCAGCCGCCCTGCTCCTCGCACAGAGCAGTCACCACCCGCGCCGGGCGCGGGAGCCCGCGGAGCCGTGGACATTGGGTGTCCCAAGCCCCGCACTGGGGTGCCCAGAGCTGAACCCCAGCAGCAGCCCTGTCTGCGCCGTGCGGGGCGACGCGGGGCGCGGGACACGCTGCGGCCGGGAGCCCCGCGCCGAGCAGGATGCGAAGGGAGGCAGCACCAGCCCTGCGCAGCGGGCGCCCCACGGCCGGGCCCGCTCGCGCCCCGCGAAGGCTCCGCGGGCCGCAGCCCCCCGGCTCGGTGCGGTGCTCGGCGCTCACCTTGAAGTCGCGGCTGTGCTGCGGGGTGT
>JAUBNY010000219.1:6244800-6260735 GCA_032275445.1 Crypturellus soui | reverse complement strand
GCGGCGGGCGGCCGAGGTGAGGCGGCACCGGCACCGGGCACGGCGCGGGGTGGCGGCGCCGGACCAGGGAGCGGGGCCAGGAGCCGGGAGCGGGGCCGCGCCGAGGATGCGATCCCGCTCGGCGCTTCCCCCTTTCCCGTTCCCCGGCCTTTCCCGGCGCGGGCTGCGGGAGACCCGCGCAGCCCCTTCCCACGCGGGTCCCCGCGCGGAGCCGCAGCCCCGCTCAGCCGCCCGTGTCTCCGCAGCCGCTGCCATGGCCCCCGGCAGGAAGATCACGGCCAAGATCAAGAAGACGCTGCCGGTGACGGGCCCGCAGGCGCCCACGCTCAGCGAGCTCATGCGGTGGTACTGCCTCAACACCAACACGCACGGCTGCCGCCGCATCGTCGTGTCCCGCGGCCGCCTGCGCAGGTTCATCTGGATCCTGCTCACGCTGAGCGCGGTGGGGCTCATCCTGTGGCAGTGCGCCGAGCTCCTCCTGAACTACTACAGCGCCTCGGTGTCCGTCACCGTGCAGTTCCAGAAGTTGTCCTTCCCGGCCGTCACCATCTGCAACATCAACCCCTACAAGTAAGACAGGGACCCGGGGGTCTGCCCGGGGCCAGGGAGGGGACGGAACGGTCCCCTGCGCCGGCAGGACCCCGGCCGCCCGCACCAGCTCATCCTCTCTCCTGTCCCTCTTCAGCGGGCTGCTCCCGCCGCGCCGCTCTCCAGCGGCCTCTCCTTCTCTCCTCACTGTTATTTTCCCTCTACAGCACTTTGAGCAATGTAGCTGCCCCGGCGTCGGCGCTGCTCGCACACTTGTGCATTATAATCACATCCTTCCTCCCTGCCCGTAGGTCTGTTCAGCTTGCAGCTCACGGCAGATCCTGGTCATTTCTGCGGTTCTCCTTAAATTCCCCCTTTTCTTTTTCTCTCCAGCACTAGGGTTTCAAGGATTACAAACAGCCCTGGGCTCCCAAAGAATGGAAAGGGGACACGGACATCTGTCACCTCCTTTTCTTTTTTGTTCCCCCCTGCGGGATGCCTCGACATGAACAATCGACAATTAAGCTGTTTTTTTTTCCTGCCTAATTGCACCTCTTGTTGGTGCCTGTTCTGCTCTCATCTGCCCATCTCGGTCCCTCCAGGCGTTTCAGCTCTTTGGGTCCCTTTTGTCTCTAGGAATCTGCCCCTTAGATCACACTGCCACAGGTAGTGCTCTTATTTTCCCCGTCTTTACACTTTCTGTCCACCTCTGTGATCCCTCTCGTGTTTTACCCTCCTTGTGCTGTGGGAATTCCTGCTCTGGACCCTGGAGCTCACTAACAGCAGCAGGGAGCTCGACGCTGCCCAGAGCCCGGTGCGGGTCGCGTCCACCGGTCCCTTCTGCCCGATGTGCCCCGCTCACTCGGTGACACCGACAAGGAAGCACCGGTGGCCGCTCTGCAGCGAGGAATTCTGTCCCGGGCCATTAGTTCCACAGCACAGTGGACAAAATTGCTGCAATGAGGACGTTAGATAAGATTAACGGTACATAGTTTTACCTCACCTTTTCTCCGATGCAGGTACAGTGCAATGAAAGACTATTTATCTGAGTTGGACAGAGAGACAAAAAATGCGTTGGAGACTTTCTATGGATTTTCGGAGGGCAAATCCAAGGTGCGTCGCTCGGTCGGTGACGGGAACGGCACGGGGAGCGAGCTCTTCCAGCACATCCCCCTGCTGAAGTTTGAGGACTTCTCCAGGACGGTCACTGACCTCCACAGCGGCCAGAAGAGAAAAATTGAGGGCAAAGTCTTTCACAAGGATTCGTCCATAGTGAACTCCGGGGATTCCAACGATATCATCGGCTTCCAGCTGGTGAGTGCTGCTCTCCCCCGGCCGAGCTCCTCGTGGGGACGAGGGTGGCGGTTTGGGCTGGTGTCCCCAGCGCAGGGTTCCCGCTCGCACAGCGTTCCCGCTCGCACGGTGCCTCCTAACGCACCAGCTCCGTGTGCTCCGTCCGCTCCGCCGCGTGTCCGCACAGCGTTCCCGCTTGCACGGTTCCTCCTAACGCACCAGCTCCATGTGGGTTATTTTTTGGTGCTCCACTGTCCCATTGCTGCAGCTATAACTTTATACGTCATTATGCTGTTTCAAAAAGAAACCATCACCCAGGCTTTGTAGAGCGCATCGTTTCTTTTCCTGTGAAAGAGCGCTTGCTTCTTCCTTTTCGTAATCACCAGTGCGATGCCAACAACAGCAGCGAGTGTGCCCTGTACACCTTCAGCTCGGGCGTTAATGCCATCCAGGAGTGGTACAAGCTGCACTACATGAACATCATGGCACAGATTCCCTTGGAGACTAAGGAAAAGCTGAGCTATTCCGCCGATGACCTTATCCTGACGTGTTTCTTTGACGGCCTCTCTTGTGACAAAAGGTCAGTGCACAGAAAATACCTGCTAGTTTAACGGGTTGTTTCTAAATGCACAGTGTGTGGGAGCTGAGCATCTGCTGTTTGATGAATTCCAGCAAGAACCCCTTCATTTTCAAAGGAAAACAAACATTCAAAGCTTCGTGCATCCTAACTGTGTTCTTCAATCTCATTTGCCTAGTGTTGCACTGTCCACATTTCGGAGGAATCCTTATTTTCTTGTCATTTGCTTGTGATTTTGGCAATGCAATTCCATGCGCCCTGGTAGCGGGAGGATCTTTCCATAGTGCTGGGGTTGACAGCAGAGCTCCCCCGTGCACAATAAAATCACACTTGTATTTTCGTGCATTAGCAGCTTCCCAAGAGGCACGTGCCAAGCTGTAACTCACAGCTCAGCAGCTACAGATGAACCTCTGAAAGCATTTTGCAATGTTGGCAGCAGTGCAGACGCATCCCAAATCCTCCTGGGACAAAGACTTTTGCTAGAACCTGCTTAAATCACCAGGGTGTTTCCTCAGGCGCCCCTCAGTGACAGCGGCTGAGCCATTTTTTTCTGAAAAAACAAATGAGGATTTGTGGTCTCTCTGACACTTGGAAGCTGAATAAAAGAGGACTCTGTCCCCACGACCTACCTGCTAGTTTTGTAAATCTGCCTCCCCCGCCCTCTATGTCCCCTTCCCCACATGAAATACTCCTAAACTTTTCATTTCCGACTGCTTTTGAAGCAGGTCATATTTCCACATAGTTTCAAGATACTAAAAAAAAAAAAAATCAGCGAATAAAGTCGCTGCCAAAAGGAAAAAAAATCCTAAAAAAAAAAATCCAATTGTGCTAAAAAAAAATCCAATTGTGCTAAATCTCTGCCAAAAAAAAAAAAATCATTCGCAGTAAGTCTGTGTCGCAGACAGGTAGAACTGCAGAGGGAACGTGACTGTTTGATCTCCTCCAGGCACTTCACTCGCTTCCACCACCCGCTGCACGGCAACTGCTACACGTTCAACAGCGGCGACAACGAGAGCGTCCTGAGCACCTCCACGGGCGGCAGCGAGTACGGTAAGGAGCGGCGCGCTCCGCGCCCGAGAGCGAGCTGGATCCTGCCGGAGAGCGGCCCGTGTGTTGGCTCTAGATGTACGGCCTGATTGGGGGAATGCTTGTTTGAACTAGCGCAAATTATTGCCAGAGAACACAGAGATAATATCATTGCATCACTAATGTTTTCCACCTGAAATCACTGCTTCCCAGTTATATAACATTTAGAAGCAAGTTCCAGCTGCGTTCTGACGGGACTTTCGTTATTTGTTGTGCCGGGGTCTGCAGGGGGACGTTACGTGCCGCCAGTGTGCCAGGGTGGCACTGCAAAGGCAGCGCCTGGCGCTACAGCCCCACGTGGGGCTAACGAGTGTTAAACTGGCCTGCGCGGGTCCGGAGAGCTGCGTGTGGCGTAACCTGCTCCTGCCGTGCTCTGCTCCTCAGGGCTGCACGTTGTTCTGTATATAGATGAAGCGGACTACAACCCCTTCCTGGTGACGTCCACCGGGGCCAAGATCATCGTCCACGACCAGAACGAATACCCCTTCATCGAGGACATCGGCACGGAAATCGAGACGGCGGCGGCGACCTCCATAGGGATGCACTTTGTGAGTGGCGGCGAGCCCGTTCCACGGGCACCGCTCGCACGTGCAGACGTAAACGCAGTCTGCGGAGCACGCGAGCACCACGGAGCTGCGGTAGCGTCTGGCGCCTCGCATCGGTGCTCGAGCGCCCTGGGGAGGTGCCGGGCCGCTCTCCCGCGCTGCAGGGCTGTTGGGAACGCACAGGGCTAGAGCGGCCCGTGGGCGACCCGCGGGGCTGCTCCCGCGGCCAGGGAGCCGGGGCCGGCCCCGGAGCTCCCTTTCATGTGCGCGGGCTGTGAAGTGAGCACTCCGGCTCTGCGGCTCCCCTGATGGTCGCATCAGATGCATCAGCTCATTTGCTTATCTGCGCCGGCTGGGCGCGCCGGGGCTAGATAGTCCCTGCATCAGAAAGGGCATTGAAACGAGGCTGCAGGTTTGAAATGTGCAGACGGCTGAATACCTTCGTCTGTCTGGAAAGGGTAGCATCAGCTGCAGAGCCCACCAGCAGGGATGAACGGTCCCTGAGAAACAACAAGCGAATGACAAGTATGAGAGCGGAAAAGAGCTGGAGAGGAGGCAAAGTCTTGTTGAATGTGTTTCCACAGACGATAGAAAGTCAGTGCAAATAGTCTTGGTATTTAGTTCAATATTGTTTATGTTGCCGATAGCGAGGCTGATTTCCCTGGGAGGGCAGATCCTGGGAAGCTGTGACCACCGGGACAGGCCGCGCGCCGCGAGCGCCCGTCGGTCCCTGCACCCGGCATGCGCAGGACACGGCGCCGCACGCGGGGACCTCGATCACGGCCACCCCCGCTCCAAACGCCAGCACCGGCGTTTAGGCCACTGCTCACGTATCTCTGCTGTGTGCCAGAACGCCCTCCCCGCTCCACCAATATTCCAGGATGTCTGGAATGCAAACAAGGCTTTACCTGGTGGGAGTTTCAGTGCTTTAGTTAAATATTTAGTTTGAAAATTATTTCAGCACCTGAATGAACAGGTCTGCGTTTTGCCATGGCAAAATAAACTCCACAGAGGGTCTGTCGCCCGCCAGAAGCCCCAGCAGCCGGCTCCCCGGGGCAGGTAGCCCAGGGTGACGCTGTCGACGGAGGTCAATAACAAAAGATGGTTTCGTCTTTCAGAAGTTCATTGGTATCACTTATTTTTCCGTGTTTTTAACCTCTTTCTGAAAGAAGTGGCTTGCACCATCCACTCCCTACCTTCTCCCGCAGAAGCCATAATTATAAAGATTTGCATTTCTACAGTGCCGTGGTCGTTCGGTGCTTTGCAGATAACAATGGTAATTCTTGCTATCAGCTTTGACCCCCAGTAGCCCCCGGGTCTATAAGCACCGTCCTACATGCATGCAGGCATTCGTCAGGTTCCTGCTAAATATAACCTTGCAAGGCCAGGCGCTGATTTAAACCCTGCATAGGAAGACAGCGTAAGTGGATGGATTTAAACGTGTGGCATTTCGTGTCGTTCCAGGCAGCTCCGTGCCTCGCAGGGGGCATTCGGCATCGCGGAGCGCGCCTCTCCAGGCAGGGACTGCAGAGCAGGAAGGGCTGCTGGTGCCGAAGGGAGAGGAGGGGTCAAAGCAGTGCAGGGAGAAGGTCCTGCAGGAGATGGTGCAAACATAAGTGATTTAGGGTCATTTCAGAGGTGCATTGAGCACCAGCGGAGCCTCAAGTGCTGCTTTACCTGCAGAACGCGAGCAGGCAGCAGAGCACCAGCGCAGAGCAGTGCAGCTCTTCACAGCAAAAAAAAAAACCCCAAAACCTCCAGGGAACAGTTTCACACGGTAAATGTTGCATGGTCACTAGGAGTCTGCAATGAGAGAGCGCACACGTATGAATTACCCTGCTGCAAAAAAATCCTCGCTATTAGATTGTGCAATCTCAGCAGCATGCGGAGGTTTCAGAAAAGACAGCAGATAAACCAGACACAGCAGTTTTGGGGAAATGAACCAAAAAGACCTCTTGTTTTGGCAAGCAATAGGCAAAATCACTGAGATGGCAAAAGTTAAAGACACAGTTTGAAGCTGTTCCTTCCTGTGCAGTTTCGGGGTGCAGTGATCCAGCGTACGATGAAATCCTCCGGTTCCTCTGGGATATCCCAAACCAACATTTGTGCTTCTCTGGTTCCCAGACTCGGTCCCGCAAGCTCAGCAAACCCTACAGCGACTGCACCGAGACCGGGGCCGACATTCCCGTGGAAAATCTCTACAACAAGAGCTACTCGCTCCAGGTGGGTCTCAGCTGCTTCTGTGGGGTCTTTTTTTAGCCATTTTGAAACTACCTTCCTAAAAAAGAACTTCACCATAATCTGTGCTTCAGGATCTGAGACTGTTAATAGTCCGGGCACAGGGTTACTGTTTTTAATCACCGATGTAAAATACCACAGCACTTCTGAAAATCCAAGTTTTATTCCTAAGTGGTTGATGTTTGAAGTTCCCTTAGGCACTCTGCTAGATAAAGAGAGAACATGAGCTCATTAGGCAATTTTCAAGCAGTGTGAGACTGGAAAATATTGGCCAAGTAAATGTTGCAGCTTAGTAACCCTTGAAGCCAGAAATTGTGACCTTTAGGACTCCAAGAACAACAGATAGCATCTAATCAGTATCCAGATAGCAGGATGTTTACAGAGTAAGTTTCCACTAATTTTGCATGGTTTCTGTAATTGGGTCCTCTTGGAGAGTGTCACTTGTCCTGGCACCCCCGTCCGAACGGCACTCGCTGCTGCTGCCCCTCGAAATCCTGCACCCAGGAGGGTTTTATGGGGTGTCATGGACAAAACCCGCTGTGATCAGTCCCGAGATCACACGGGCGTTATCCCAGGTTTAACTAAAGCAGCACACTGAGTCTCATGGCTCAGGAGACTGGGAACAAGAGACTTGGCCATGGGAAATTCTGGAATGAAAAATTAGCTCCTGCTTGTTCCCACCGGTTAGTCGTTTTAGCACAAAATGTCAAGTCCGCTGCCCTGTTAATCCTAACAATTCCTGGCCTCCAAACATGCACCAACACAGATGAGTGGAACCTGAGAGCGTTTTCCCCGGTGAGTCACTTCCCCACACCTAGTTGTTGATTCACGGATTAGAAGGGCCTTTTCCTTGGCCATGGGAAGAGCGACTGCAGTGCGGAAGAGCCAGAGGAGCAGGAAGGAGAAGACGAGCGCTCGCAGCAGCCCCACGCAGAAGGGGCGCCTTTTATTTCTCGTGTTGCAATCTAGCTTCCATGGCACCTCCTGCTTCTGTTGGTTTATATTTCAGCCGACAGAGCCCCAAGTCCTCAAAGAAAGATGTTTTAGTGTCCTTGCTCCTAGTGATAAGCAGAGTGCTTCAGGTGAAGGGCAGTCTGGAGCTCCCGGCACGGCTGGGGAGGCAGAACGCAGCGATGCGCTCCTTCGTGCCCAGCTCGTGGTTTCTCCCGCTGCAGATCTGCCTGCACTCCTGCTTCCAGAAGGCCATGGTGGAGTCCTGCGGCTGCGCCCAGTACGCGCAGCCCCTGCCCGCGGGCGCCGAGTACTGCAACTACAAGAAGAACCCCAACTGGAGTAAGTGCCGGGTCCCTGCACGGCCCTGTCCCCATCACCGCAGCCCGCCGGAGCGACGCGTCTGCGCGCGGCTCGCCCGGCACAGCGGGATCTGCCTCGGCTCCCGTCCGGAGCCTGGGAGCCACCGGTCCCTCCGCGGCAGCTGGGCCCCGGCGCCTTGTCCGGGCGCTGTCGCTGAGTGTCGGGAGCGAACGTCGCTGCTCCTCCTCACGCACCCCGTTCTCTCGCCGCAGTGTACTGCTACTACCGGCTGCACGAGAGGTTCGTCAAGGAGCAGCTGGGCTGCCAGCAGATCTGCAAGGACGCCTGCAGGTAGGTCCTGCCCGGCAGCGGGATGGAAGCTCTGCGCGCGCAGGGGCTGCTGCCCGCAGCTAACCAGCGCCTTCCCCGCAGCTTCAAGGAGTGGGCCCTGACCACCAGCATCGCGCAGTGGCCGTCCGCAGTGTCCGAGGTCAGTGCCGGCTCCCGGCAGCGCCCGCTGCCCCTTTGGCCGGGGACGGGGCTCCGTGCAGAGCCGGGGGCTCCTCGCGGCTCTGCTGGCCCCTCGGGGGCTCCTCGCAGCTCCATGCAGAGCCGGGGGCTCCTCGCAGCTCCATACAGAGCCGGGGGCTCCTCGCGGCTCCGTGCAGAGCCGGGCGCTCCTCGCAGCTCCATGCAGAGCCGGGGGCTCCTCGCAGCTCCATACAGAGCCGGGGGCTCCTCGCGGCTCCGTGCAGAGCCGGGGGCTCCTCGCAGCTCCGTATAGAGCCGGGGGCTCCTCGCGGCTCTGCTGGCCCCTCGGGGGCTCTTCCGGAGGAGCCATGGGCAGGGCGAGGAGCCTCCATCTCCACGCTCCTCTCGCTGCCCATCCCGTGCAGTTCATTCCGGAGCCAAACCCGGCTGAATGGGAATGGAGTGACCTCCCTCTGCAGGGACGTCTGCACCAGCACCCGCAAGCTCAACATCAGTGTCTTTAACTCTTCCAGGACTGGATGCTTCGAGTTCTCTCTTGGGACAAAGGGCAGAAACTCAACAAGAAGCTAAACAAGTAAGTTTCCATTTATGTATTTCGAGCCCGCACCTCAAGCTCAGATACAATCTCGGCAGCCCTAATGATGGCAATTGGGGAAAAAGCTCCCTTAGAGCGGCCCAGCCCTACTGGTCCAACTGGTTATTTGCATAGTTTTTCAGTATGTTTCATGTTATTGTTTTACTAAACCCTCAGCCTGCCTTCTGCTTCCCTCCTCAGAACAGACCTAGCAAACCTCATGGTGTTCTACAAAGACCTGAACGAGAGATTCATCTCGGAGAACCCCGCCAACACGGTGAGTAAACGCCGTGGTTCCTGCGTGCTCGGGACCGGGAACACGGGCCTCTTCCTCCTGCCGCGCTGGAAGTTTCCCTTTAGCTGCAGCAGTGCTCCCGCGCAGGAGGCAGGAAACCGGCCGCGGATGATGCGCCCTGGTGCTGCCTCCTGCCCTGTGCAGTCTCGTGTTCGGAGCAGCTTTGCAAACCATTCGGAACCGGGTTATGTGGGCAGCTGCAGGCTGCCTGGAACGAACGCGGGGCTGGCGTCCTGCGGGGCCGAGCGCGAGGGGACGGGGGCCACGAGGGGACGGCGGCCACGAGGGGACGGGGGCCACGAGGGGATGGCGGCCACGAGGGGACGTCGGGAAGGCGGAGGGGCACACGGGGCCAGGCGCTCCCCTCCCGCGCAGCCGCCCGCGCGCTGGGGCACGAGGAGCGGCGCGGGGACCGGCGAGGCAGCCGCTGACCCGCGCTCCCTTCTCCCGCAGCTCGTCATCCTGCTCTCCAACTTCGGCGGCCAGCTGGGCCTGTGGATGAGCTGCTCCGTGGTCTGCGTCATCGAGATCGTGGAAGTTTTCTTCATCGACTCGCTCTCCATCGTGATGCGGCGCCGCTGGCAGAAGGCCAAGAAGTGGTGGAACGGCCGAAAGAGCAAGCAGGGCGGGAAGCCGTGCCCGGAGGGCGAGCTGGAGCGCCAGGGCCACGAGAACCCCGCGTGTGTCGACGAGGACTTGCCCACGTTCAACACGGCGCTGCGGCTGCCGCTGCCGCACGAGAGCCCCCTGCCCCGCACCCCCCCGCCCAACTACAGCACTTTGCGGCTCGAGGGCAGCGCCGCCTTCACGGAGCAGCTGCCGGACACGCTGGACGCCAGCCCGCGCTGAGCGGCGCCCGCCGCGCTCCGTGCGCCCCCGGGACGGAGGGCCCGGCAGGCGCCGGCAGGTCCCGGGGTCGGACCCTCCCTCGGGGATTGAGGCCAGCGCTGCTCAGAGCAAAGCCCGGGCACAGACACTGGGGCTCGGAGACACCAGAACCTCAAATGACATCAATTCCCAAGTTAATTACCGCAGGAGGTGGCTGGAGCAGGATGTGGCGCTGAGCTGGGCTGTCCCGCGCACGCCCCACGGAACGGGGGCAGGAGCTGCTCCGCGGCGGGAGGTGGATGCCACGTCAGCTATTAATGCTAATTGCTCTGTGCCGTGCAGCCTGACATGAGGGAAAACCCGGGGCTTTCAGGAATGCAGCGCGACACCTGTCCCAAGGGGAAAGAGAATCCTGGAGAGAGCACGGGAAGATGCAAGAGGAGCTCCTGGTTTGACCTGGGATTGGGATCTGACGGCTGGAGCAGCACTCCAGGCTGGGGTGAAAAGCTAGTACTGGACTTGCTTGTGGAGTCGCTACTGCGCAGCTTGCGTAAAAGAACCTAAGTCATCCCAAAGTGGTAATTTTCAAGTGCACAAAATCCAATTTGGAGCCGGCGCTGGACGGCCCGCTCTGCAGGCTTGCCCCATCTCCCTCCGCTCGAGCCGTCCGCTAAAGACATCCCCCGAGCAGCGCGTTAGGCAGCCTGGCCTTGGACGCCCGACTTCCCCAGCCTCACGGGGAGGTGAATCCTCCTGTTCCTGCTCCGCGACCGAGGATCCTCCTTCCGCGCGCGCCCGCTCCAGCCGCCGTGGCGGGAAGGGGGACGCGGCCGCTCCGCCCGCGCTGCCAGGACGGTGACGCGGCCGGCCCCGCGCTCGTGTCCCCGGCCCCGCAGCCTCTCATTACAGGGTGCTGCCCGTGCCCGTCCTGGGCGCGGGGCGAGCCCGGGCGCTGGAATTTCCTGCCCTGCGCCTAGAGCAGCAGCGCCCTGGGTCCAGACCGGCCGCGTCCCGGCAGCACCCGCAGCAAAGGTGGGGGCGGCTCCCGCTCGTGTCCCCGCTGTCCCCCGTCCCTGGCGGGATCCCTCCCCGGCCACGGAGCCTCCTGCCACCACCCCTCTCCATGCGGGGCAGAGCAGAGGCGCAGGGCCCCGCCGGGCGCATGTCTGGGCGCAGGCGCACGAGCAGCGGCTCTCGCCTCCCCTCTGCACATATTGTTTTATATAGGACAGAGAGAATCAAGGAGGATTCTTTAATGTGCAATAAAACATATTTTAACTGGATTATTTAAATAGAGGATAAACTGAAGAAAATAAAGATATATTTTTGAATAACTGCTTCTCCCTGCTTCTAACTCAGCGGCGCAGGGCGCAGGCCATTGCGGCGCAGGGATGCTGTGGCGTGGGGCACGGGGATGCTGTGGCGTGGGGCACAGGGATGCTGCGGCGCTGGGCTGGGCCGCTTGGCCGGGCGGCCGCCGGGCGCGTGGGCATGGGACGGGGGACAGGGACGGGGACGGGGAGGCGCCGGGCGCGTGGGCACGTGCAGGGGGACGGGGACGGGGATGGGGAGGCGCTGGGCACGTGGGCACGTGCGGGGGGACGGGGACGGGGATGGGGAGGCGCTGGGTGCGTGGGCACGTGCAGAGGGACGGGGACGGGGACGGGGAGGCCGCTGGGCGCATGAGCACGTGCTGGGGGACGGGCAGGAGTCGGACGCTCCTGCGAGCGCTGCTTCCCGCGCACCTGCAGCAGTGCTGCTCCACGGAACACGTCACCAAGGAGGGACGAGGGCCCTGCTGGTGCCCAGTCCCACAGCGGGGACCATCCTGCCCGTGTGGCTGTGCCGGGTGACACTGGGAGCCCGTGCAGGGGAGCGGAGAGCCGAGGGGACGTGGCTCGGCCGTGCCGGGTGGCACCGGGAGCCCGTGCAGGGGAGCGGGGAGCTGAGGGGACGCGGCTCGGCCGTGCCGGGTGGCACCGGGAGCCCGTGCAGGGGAGCGGGGAGCCGAGGGGACGCGGCCTGGCCGTGCCGGCTCCAGTCCCACTCCGCACAACCCCATCCACGCGGCGCTGCCCTGTGGGGAATTACGGCTCGACGGAGGCAGAGCGGGGAAGAGGACGCTGCCACGGACACCCCACAGCGCTGCCCCGCGCCCGGCCGGGCTGGTGGTTTCTGTCGTGGACGCTCACTGCAGCCAGCCTCAAAGGCACCTGTTTTCTGGGGCGATTTCTGCCTTTCCTTCGGCCCTGCCCGGACCTCCCGTGGGGCAGCTCCAGCCAGGGCTCACCCGGAGCTCCGTGGTCGTTCCTGAGCTCCCGAGTCATCCCGACACCGGATGCTCCCTGGAAGAGCAGGGTATGGGCTCAGACAAGCCAAGCACCATCAATCTGAGGCGATGGGGAACTCGGCTCGGCTTTACGGGACCCGCGTGCGGCAGAGCTGCGATTCAGAGCCCCTGCGCGGCCCACGGTGTCACCACTGCCCTGGTGGCTGTGGGGACGGGGTCGTGCCCGCCCGCGAGGAGGAGGAGGACGAGCCTGGGTCGCTGCGCGGCCTGAGCCTGCTGCGGGTTCCCTGTGCTGCCCCCACGGCCGAGCAGGGGTGCAAAATAAGGCCAAGGCGGGGGGGATCCGGCAAGGAAGGCCTCAGCGGGGATGCAGCGGGGCCGGGCGGCACCAGCACACACTGCGCTGCCGCAGCGCTGCAGAATGCCATGGAATGCCATGGAATGCCAAGGAATGCCAAGGAATGCCAAGGAATGCCAAGGAATGCCGCAGAATGCCATGGTGTGCCACAGAATGCCGCGCGGCCGGTTCCTTGCACAAGAGCAGGAGCTGCGGGACCGGCCCCGCGTGGAGCCGGCCCGTGCAGCCTCCCGCCCCGCGCCGCTGCCACAGCAGCCGGTGCACGCGGAGCAGGAGCGGACCCGGCTGCATGCGGAATACGAGCGGCCCCGGCTGCACGTGGAGCACGAGTGGCTCCGGCTGCATGTGCAGCACGAGTGGCTCTGGCTGCACGTGCAGCACAAACAGCCCCAGCTGCACGTGGAGCACAAGCAAACCCGGCCGCATGCGGAGCACGAGCTGCAGGCTGCATCCCCGGGAACGCCGATGCTCCCATCCGCTCGGGAGGGTCCCGGCCTGGCGCCTTCTCCACCGCTGCTGCATCCTGAGATTCCCGAGGGGCCGCCAGGCTGCAGCTCAACCTCCCGCCCGCCTCCCTCCTTCGCCTACCTGCATTCCCACCCCAACCCCACGCAACACGCTGATACGGGACCATCTGCCTCTTCCTACACATTTATCTTTTCCAAACACATTTCTGGAGGTGGGAAAGAGCGTGAGGTCACGAGGGAGCTGCATCCAGGGGAGGCTGGAGGCCGCGACAGCGCCGGTGGAAGATGCAGCGCTGCGGAGCGTGGCCGCATGCAGCGCAGCCGTGTCACCGTGAATCAGCCTGTTGCCACAACGCCGCATTGCTACAGTAGCTTCCTCACTTGTGTTTTAAGACCTTCTCACCCAAGTTTACATAATCCGTCCTGCAGGGTACAGCGTGTCCGTGTTCCCGAGCTAATCGCGGAGGGTAATCAGCCCTCAGCCCTGCGCTCGTTATAAAAACTCATCCGTCACCAAATATTTTACACCCACCCCCCTCCCCGAGCATGGGAAAGCAGCAATAAAGCCCAGCCCGGGCGCTCGGGACCGCCGGCTCCTCGGGCGCCGCGGCTGCCGCTGCCCGCAGCGCCCATCCCCCTGTGCCCAGGGCCAGCTTGGCCAAACCGGGCGACCCCAGACGTGGTTTTCCCCAGGAAACTTGTGTGCAGGAGGAGCAGATTGGTGACACTCATTCACCCTTAGGGTATTTGGGTACAGAACCTCAGCCGCAACGAGTGGCCGCGTGGGCCCCGAGCAGCCCCGGCTCCTGCGCCCGCGCGGGCCTCGTCCTAGAGCGTCTCCGCAGGGATATGCACCCTGGACGGGGCCGTGCGGCTCGGGGGGCGGTGGGACGCGGGCAGGAGGAGCCGCGGGCTGGGGGCAGCCGGACAAGACGCCGAGACGGCGCGGGCCGCGCGGCCGCAGGTGCCGAGACGGCCCCGGCCCCGCTCCGCATCAGCCCTGGCCCCGTGGGCACCACTTCCTCCATCATTTCTGTTGCTTGTAAAACAAAACCAGGGCTCGTTTTACTGCCTGATCTTTGTAACGCAAACACAGGCCAGTTAAAGAGGTTTTATACGTGCCGATAACTAATGCAACTTGGCTGGTTAGGCGGTCGGTATCACTTGACTGCAGTTTTACTGCTCACAACTAAATTGCTGTATATATTATTTTGTTTAGTGACAGCATGTTTCTAAAAGTGTTCCTAATAAACCTGGCCATTAAAGTGCTGAATTGGCCTGTTCTCATCCTACCTGGAAACGGGTGATGCCTGATTTCTGCGCGCGGGGCAGAGCAGGGGCAGCGCTCCCGCCGTCCCGGCTCTTACTCACAAATACCGGGCAGATGACGGTGCTGCCGGCCGCGCTCTGCCCCTGCGCTGCAGGACGGTGCCCTGTAAACACGGAGTTGTCCGACTGGAAGTTTGGCCGCGGCAGTGACTAACGCCAGGGTTAGCTCTCCGGAATGGAGCGTAATTAGCGGGCGAGCGCGGGGCCGCGGCGCGTGTCACTGGCCACGGCACGGCGGCCGGACAGGCCGTGTCACCGCCTCGGCGCGGACACGGTCGGGACCGGCTCGGCCCTGGCAGGGCTCCCGCTGTGGGGACAAGCGGGAAAATAAGCCATAGAATGACAAAAAATCCCTCCCCTTCCCGCGTTACCTGCATCCCTGCACTGGGGCAGTGTAGTGGGCTCCAGGACACCGGGATGCGCGGTCCGGACACATCCCACAACGGGATCCTGCCAAGGACCTGGCCAAAAGCAA
Source organism: Crypturellus soui (assembly GCA_032275445.1). NCBI lineage: Eukaryota > Metazoa > Chordata > Aves > Tinamiformes > Tinamidae > Crypturellus > Crypturellus soui. Next base: position 6,246,106 of record JAUBNY010000219.1, on the reverse strand, counting down.
TACAGCTTTAATAAACTACAGACACCCATGTTTTTCCAGCGTGTCAACTTGGTCACCACAAAAACACTTCCGTTTCCCCGGATAAATTTAGCACCAGGTGTTTCAGACACCCTGCGGAACAGAGCGGGCACAAACGCGTTTGCTCTGCTGCTTGCCCCGTGCCTGGTTTCTCAGCTGTATTTAGCACCATCAACAGCGCATCGCGCTGGACAACAAGCAGCCCTGGAAACACAATGCACTGGGTATAGGAAAGATTTTCATAGTGTTTTTCAGCTGTATTTTTCACAGGAGGGTTTTGCTTATGCAATAAACTTTCTCGCCGAGAGAGAGATGCAGCACGAGGGCAGACGGGATTCAAGGTCACTCGGCCTCGCCGGCCTCTCAAACATGGCCCCCGGCGCCGCTCGCGACGTCGTCCTGCGGAGAGACGAGCCGCGACAGAGGGCGATTATTGCGACAGGACGGGCGCGAGGAGCCGGCCGAGCCCAGGCAGCCCCCGTGGACCTGCTCGCTCCAGCTGCGCTTGGGAACCCTGCTCAAACAGCCCCATGCTCCACCGGGAGCCAGCGCGGGAGGCAGCCTTGCGCAACTGAAAGATGAAAATCCCGTTTGTTCACAAACAGCCAAACGCCGGGCCATTTGGGGAAGTCTGAGCGAGTCCTGCTTGAGCCAGACACTGCGGTCGCTTCCCAGGGCCAGCGGCGTTCAGCGGGTCCCACAGCCCGCGGTGCCGTGTGCTGGTTGACACGGTCACTGTCTGCGCCGGGTTTGCCCCTAGTCACAGCCGCAGGAGCCGACCGGGCTCCCGCTGCATCCCGGGGCGCAGGGAGCAGGAGCGCAGCCCAGGGACCAGGAGCGCAGCCCAGGGCGCAGGGAGCAGTAGCGCGGCAGGGGAGGAGGTGGCGCGGAGCCGCCCGCCCGGCCTTCCCTGCAGCTGTTCCGAAGCTCCTCCGGGTTCGGTGCCCTCCGTGGGCTCCTGCCCGCGGCCTCCGGAGCCGCCGGGGTGCGCGGGGGCCTGGCTCCCGTTGGAGCACCAGCGCGTCCCCGTGCGGGACCATCGCGTCTACAAAACACGGGCGGGCGAGCAGCGGGACGGGGGTAAACACAGCTGCTCGGGGAGGGCTCCGCCGTGTTTTCCTACAAAATGCAACATGTTCTTTACGAGGAGGACTGCGGCGCTCCCCCGCGAGCAGAGCCCTCTCCCTGCAGACCCGGACCCGGGCCAAAGCGCCGCCCGAGCGACCGCGACGCCCCGACGAGGGGCGGCCGGGCCGGGCCCCGCAGCAGCAGCGGCGGCGCCGCGGGA
>JAUBNY010000219.1:6194553-6244448 GCA_032275445.1 Crypturellus soui | reverse complement strand
GGGCCGGGGATGCTCCGCCGCGGGCCGGGCCGGGTGTCCCCGCAGCCGCGGTGTCCCCCGTGGGCCGGCGTCATCCCCGGTACCGCCTGGTCACCCGCCGCCTTCACGGGGCCTCAGCACCGCGTCCCCCGCGGCCGCGGGGCCGGGGCGCCTTCCCACTGTCCGGCCGTCGGCTTGGAGCACGGTCGAGTGTCCGAGCGTGGGGAACGACCGGGGGGTCCCTGCGCAGGGTGGACACCAGGGCAGGTCCCTGCTCGATGCAGGGCAGGTCCCTGCTCGATGCTGGCCCCACAACCTGTCGTCCCCTCCCGCACAAGCGCAGTGGCCAAAGGCCCTTGTGTCCAGGGCCCCGGGACGCGTCCCGGGAGAGGTGCAAGTCCCCGCAGTGGGTCCATCTCGTAGCGTCGTGGGGGAAATCTGCAACTCGGGAAACGTCCAGGGGTGCAGAGCGCACGGGAGTGTCTCTGGAAACTAAATGACCTCGGCCTGCAGAGCTGTTCACCCGAGAATGCAGTTTTCTCTTGCCTGCGAGCTTGTTTGTCACCAGATGGGGCTTTCAAAACATTCGTCGCACAGTGTTTTTGGGAGGAGGAAGGGAGCAAGTGAGTGATGTTAGTGCTTAAAGCAAGACTGCGTGTAGGAGGCTCCAGGGATGAGATAAAATTACAGCATTTAAATGCTAACAGGTGGATTTGTGACCCTTGCAGTGAAGGATGTGCTTTTACCATCCTGATAGCCAGGAAATCACTTACAGAAGGGAAAATATAATTAACCTCCTTCCTTGTTGACATTGTCTGTGGAGTGGAACCCTTCCTGCAGGCAGGGCGTCTGCATCCCGCGGCGCCGGCCGTGCCATGCGCGGGTTCCCTGCCGCGGCCGCACCGGCTGCTCGCACGGAGCTGGCAGGGCCCCGTCTCCTTGGCCTCTGGTTACAAACACTGTCACACTTTAATCTCCGTGATAAAGGGAATGGAAGCAGACCGCGGCTCTCCGAGTGCTTCCCCGTCCGTTTCCCTGTCTTGGGATAGGCGCCCCGGCCCGTGCGTTGCCCCGGCGCTGGCTCCGGGCTGCTCCTTGGAGGGAGCTGGGCACAGTGCAGAGCTGTGCACGGTGCAGAGCCGGGCACGGTGCAGGGCTGTGCATGGTGCAGGGCCGGGCACGGTGCAGCGCCCGCACGGTGCAGAGCCACAGCCCACGCCTGGGGGAGCTGCCGAGCGTGGCTCCTGCGCCGCGATGGCTCTGGTGCCTGCAGGAGACGGCTTCACCCCGCCAGAGCGCTCTGCAGAGCGCGGGCTCCTCAGGACGGTCCTTACAGGAAACGCCAGGGCTCGCGGGGCGGATCGGAGAGCTGCTCGGCTGCTTTCCGTAATTCCTGCCTTTAGACAGAACCCCGCAGCTCCAGGCGCATCCCTCCCGGGTACCGGAGGCGGCGGCACCTGCACGGAGCAGCAGTGGGGCACATGGGTGAAGGGAAGTCCCGAACCCTGCCTGTTCCGGGCACGTTTCCCTGCTCCGTGGCACAGTGTCCATCGCTGCCTCGCATTTTTAACTGCCAGCTTGTAAACCTGCGATGAAATAACAACCTTGGCGCTGCACTGCAGGAGCACTGGGGCAAACGTCTCGCGCAGGCAGACGAGGCCGGTTGTTTTACTGCAGCCGTTCCCAGGGCTCCGGGGAGGGCGCAGGGGCAGCGGGGAGAGGCCCTCGCGCCGCCCAGGGAAGAGGAGCAGCCCCAGCACCGAGGCCCTCGTCCAGCCCTTGGAAGCAGAACAAGAAGCGGGAGCAGCCGCCGGGGCTGCCGGGTTTGGGGCGTCCCCCTGGCTCACACTGGGCAGCGGAGGATTGGGGAGGCAGCGGGAACGCGCTCCGAACCGGGGACACGGCCCGGGAGGGGACTCCAGGCAGGAGGGGGGCTGCGACCCCCCGGTTAGCAGAAAGAGCTCTAAATGGCAACTGCAGAACTGTGGAAATAAATAGCAGTCAAGTATTCTTAATTTCACTCAGATATGAAAGTAAAGCTTTTATTCTGCATGTGCGTTCCCCATAGCCTAAGGATGCGTCTCAACATACCCGTCAGGAAAAAAACAAGTTCAAATTTGGCCTCATGAAACAACATAAAAATAAATAGTCACTTCTTCCAGGGCTTTAAGGTGATGAGCAGCTGAGGAGGATCTGTACAGAAAACCCGGGATCGTTTTTGTTCTAGGTTTCAGGAGGAGAGCCCAGCTCCTCGGTGTTTAGCCGGTGCAGAGCCTGCAAGCAATAAAGCAAACCCAGATTGCAGGGCATGCGGCCAGTCAGGTCCAGCAGGGCTGGATTTTGCCCAGTGCAGTGTAGGTGTGCTTTAAATTTTAATCTAATCTAAATCTTTTATTGGATTTCTTAAAAGGGGGAAAATATTTACTAGTTTGCTTTGCAGGTCTCTGGATTTAAATGCATTTTGTCTATATTGCTTTATAAAACAAAACCCAATCCTGCGATTTCTGGCTTCAGGTTACCAAGTGCTCCCATGCTGAACAGCAGCAGAGCCGGGGTAAAAAGCCCGTATTTGTGGCCAGTGTTTCCTCGAGCGGCGGCTCTGGACGCAGAGGCTCACGCGGTTGCTCTGGGTCTCCTTGTGCCCCTGCAGCGCAGCCGCAGCGTCCTGGGCGCAGGCGGCTCCTTTGCAGACTGCAACGGCTGCAGCGGCTGCAGGAGGCGGCAGCGCAGCAGGAGCCCCAGGAAAGCAGTCCCCAGGCTACAAAACGCTTCTGCTTCCCAGAGGAGCAAATTCTGCCCTCTCCCCTGGTAGGAAATGCGGGTAACGCGGAGCAGCTGCAGTTCCTGCTGGCGGAATTGCTCTCCCAGGTCTGTCCTTACGCAGGAGGCGATCAAACCCTCGTGATGCTGGACAGGATCACATTTTGAGTAGAAGGAAGCAACCCTGTCATATAAACAATAGGAAACACAATGAGAATCGTCTTTTCTCGTTGTATAACGGAGCCAGGCATCCTAAACCAATTAATTTTATATTTTTAGCAAACTCTGTATTCACTGGCTGGAGATCCTGCTCCCAGCCCAAGCGCTTCCCCCCAGCCCAGGCTCTTCCAAGGTCTTCGTTGAGATTTAACTGCTCTCACTTGCCCCATGTGCCGATATAAACACACTGCAACTAGCCGAGCAGAGAGCCAAAAGCAGAGAGCAGCATCTAACCAGGTAAAACCAGCAGGATTGCCTTCTTTTCCCATTGGAAAAGGCAGAGAGACCCTGTTGCTGCCTCTTCACCTGCAGCCTGTGAGCACAGAGAGGCCTCTGCTCCATTTGGTTTTCACTTACAGGGGACTTTGTGTCAATCTAATTTATGTATTGCTAATTTATGTATTAATTCAGCAATACTGCTATTGCTTCAGCCGACTTTCCTCCAGAATGCTGCATCACGTATTGGGCTAACCTTAATTCTGCTCTCCTACGTTTGAAATCTGAAGTGTTTTCTCAGCACTCGACTGCTGTGTTTTGAAATCCTGCCTCAGGATATTACGATTTAGTAACGCAAATTCTCACTCGAAACAGCAGGACGAACTGTTCTATTTACTCACAATATGAATGTAAAATATGCAGCATCCCTCACACGGGCCGTAGAAACACACCGATAGTATCTTAAAGACAAAAGAATTTGGGAAAGAAAACCAAACACCTTCCTAGAGCGACTCGGACCGCACAGCTGGTCCCGCCGCCTCCTGCGCGCCGAGGCCCCGGCCCGGCCGCTCTCCTCGGAATACGGCCCCGGCCCCAGGAGCGGGTGCTGCTCAGGGAGCACCAAATGCCGGGGAGCCGGCAAGGACACACGTTTCCAACGGGTCCGAAGAGCTTCGCTGTCCCGGGAACGGGAGGGACACCCGACGGAAGGGACAGGAACATTTGCCACTTCTGAAATGGCAAAGCAGGAATTCCCAGCTTGTGCCTTCCCGAGGGTTCAGGGGCTCCCTGCTGTGCAGCTCAACCCTGAGGAGCAGCTGCTCTCGATTTCCCCAAGCTTATAAATCTACAGTTATATCATTATATAATTACTGCAGTTTTGCTTGTTGACAATACAAATAGACTTGGAATAATGCAAACGCCTGGTTCTTAAAATAGCTGTTTTGCCTTTTTGCCCCGTGTTTACAGACACCATCATGAACATGAAGAAGTATTTCGTGCGCGCGCTGCACCGGCTGCAGAAGGGCCCCGGCTACACGTACAAAGAGCTGCTGGTCTGGTACTGCGACAACACCAACACGCACGGCCCCAAGCGCATCATCAAGGAGGGGCCCAAGAAGAAGTTCGTGTGGTTCTTCCTAACGCTGCTCTTCGCGTCGCTGGTCTTCTGGCAGTGGGGCATCCTCATCAACACCTACCTCTCCTACAACGTCACCTCGTCCCTTTCGATCGGGTTCAAGACCATGAAGTTCCCGGCAGTCACAGTCTGCAATGCCAACCCTTTCAAGTGAGTTTCCCTTTGCCTAATCTATCAGTCCTGGATTATCACACTGAGTTATATTGCACCGGCATAAGATACTGTCGAGTTGGTTCCTGTCTCATATCGTATTAGGAGCATCAATGAAAATCATCATTAGAAGCAACCACTGGCAGTAAAAAACAAACAGATTAGAACAGTATAAAAATGAATGGCTCGTATCCAAAGAAAGGCTCGTGCAGCTGCGAGTTTGTCTGTTTTTCTTTATTGCATCAGATAATCCAATAATGGTTATTGCTTCCCTGTAAACTTTGTCTGGCTCGGAGAAAACTCTAAGGTTTCAACTAACTGGTGACAGCCAAGAGCAGCTCTTGATCTTTCCCCACAGTCCCTTTCTTTTTTTTTTTCCTTCCTCACCACCAACGGATCTCTTATCACTTATACACCAGTCATTAAGAGCTAGTTAAACGCCAGTATCTGCTTTAAGTTGCAGTATTATAACCCCAGAATAACTTCAAAGGAATAACTGATTTTGCTGGTTGCTGGGATTCGTGCCCTGCAGTGGTGCAGTCCCAAGGGAGACGCCTGCAGCTGGCACACGGGAAGTCTGCCTGGTTTTACCCTCTCCCCCTCCTGGAGGTGTTTTGTGTGAATTAGCAGTGAACTGTCCGCAGCGATGGCAGCTCTGCAGGGTGCAGCGGGGCTGCGCTGGGTTCCTCTTGCAGCTGCTCCTGCCGCCCGTTCCTGGCTGCGGGCATCCACGTTTCCAAACCGCTTGTGCCCCCGTTGCTCTCCAGTACCTCGTTGTGGAAGGAGCTGAGGTCCAGCCTGGTGACGGGACAAGTTCTGTGTCGTGTTGCTGCCATTCCCCCCGTATCTGCTCTTGGTGCCGCAGGTACTCGGAGGTGAAGCCGCTGCTGAAGGAGCTGGACAGGCTCATAGAGGCGGCGCTGGAGAGGATCCTGCAGCCCTCGCAGGGGGGCTCCGTGCTGCCCCTGCCCCTCAACGGCAGCGACAACCTCTCGCAGGCGCTGGACCTGAGCCTGTGGAACCAGCTCCCGCTGGTGCTCATCGACGAGCACGACAAGGACCATCCCGTCATCGTGGACATCTTCGAGACCAACCAGACTGGCCTGGGGAACCAAACCGCTGCTCCTGACGCATCCAACACGACGTCAGAAGAGAAGAAATACAAACTGGCAGTGAAACTGGTAAGTGAGGGCCCCGTAGCAAGCAGAGCAGCAACACGTCCTGCCAAACCCAGCAAGAGGGGCCGGGGGGAATCACAGAATCACACAGAATCCCAGAGGGGCAGGCGGGCCGTGCCGGGTGGGAATGCAGTGCAGAACTGAGGCCTCGAGGTGTCTCTGCCCACCCGGTGCTCCTCGTGTCGGCACGGGGCCCTGGCCGGGGGAGGCTCTTCCCGGCGCTGCGGGAGCAGCTCCGGGGGCAGCACGGCGGCTCCGAGCGCACCAGCGGCTCTGGGGGCATCACGACGGCTCCCAGCGCACCATCGGCTCCGGCTGCCGCACAGGTGATGCCGCTGCGGGCCGTCTGCTCCCGCTGCTGCCGGGGAGGCTTCAGCGGCGCCGGGAGCCGTGTTGAGTCAGTCGTGATGAACGTAGGCAGCTGCAAAACAGATAATCGTTTCAGGGAAACCAACAAGCTCTTCATGCAGAAGCGAACTGGCACCATGCTGGTGGCCCAGAGCTGTATCTTAGAAATGCAGAGAGGATGCTGCATCCGCGGAAATGCAGAAAGGATGCTGCATCCGCAGAAATGCGGAAGGGATGCTGCAGGTAGCTCAGCCTCTGCTGGTCAGGGTGCTAGAAGGAGCGGGCCCTGCCCGAGCACCGGGAGCTCCTCGCGCTCCCTTCTGCCCCCCTCGTCCTCCCTGGGGCCAGCCCGTTGTTTCAGCCCCGGCTCCGCGTGTCCCCAGTGCAGCCACGAGGGCCCCGGCGACTGCATCTACCGCAACTTCACAAGCGCGGCGCAGGCCGTGACCGAGTGGTACATCCTGCAGTCCACCAGCATCCTCTCCAAGGTGCCGCTGCAGGAGCGCATCCGCATGGGCTACCAGGCCGAGGACATGATCCTGGCGTGTCTCTACGGGGCCGAGCCCTGCAACTACAAGTACGTGTGTGCCGGGCGTCTGGTCCGTAGCTGTCACTGCAGGAACGCTGCAGATGAAGAGATGGTAGCATTATTATTATTATTATTTTTTAAGTTAGATTATCAGTGGATAGTCATTTCTGCTTGTTCTTAAATCTAACAGCATTTCCCCGAAGGTTTCTAGACGTGATTCTGGTTGAAAAGGGGTGTTTTGAGATAGACCTGGCATGAGTATGAGACTTTCAGAGCAGAAAAGCTACCTGTCAGGTTTCTGAGTGGGCTGGTGTAGCTCTGTTTGCAGCCCTGTTCTAGTTCTGCCCACATCCCGGCTAGTTCAGGTTCACTCCTGGAAGCAGTTAAGTCGCCTCTTAATTTGAGGGTTTTTTTATTTATTTTCTCTGCTCAATGGGAAGGGTCAGAGGCTCTTACACGGCTCTTCTGCAGCTACAGCCAGGTTATTGAGAGCATTAAATAAAAACGATACACCCACGATACACCCCTTACTTTGCAGAGCAAGACCCAGAAATAAGAACTGATTTTAATTTTGGATGGGCCATTTCGCTCATGTCCTGTTGGGACTTGCACCACCAGTGAGACCCTCATTGAGCAGTTAGTGCTGAGCAGCAGTTCAGGACCTGAGCAGACACCACCTGCATAGAGACACAGCCCTCGCTTACATGGTCTCATTTTGCACAACTCCTCGCTGTTTCCTGTGAATAGCAATCCTGTATATCCAGTTTTGAGATACTGAGTGCAAAACAACAGCCCATACTGCAAAGTTTTTGGAGCAATAATGTTTTCTTTAAATAACGTAATTATCATCAAAGAACTAGATGCATCTCCAGCCAAATCTGTTAGTGTAGCCCTGATGAAGCAGTTGGTTTTGCCCCAGCTGCAGGCTGGGCTCTTCCTTTGCGCTATGACGAGGCGTTACTGACTCAGAACACGCCAGTACCGTGTTTATCTGCTCTCAACAGCAGATTGATTGAAATTATATTAGCTGATTCTTATAATGCAAGTGTTTAGCCAGTAAAGCTATTTAAAGTGAATCAATTCCAGACCAATTTGCCAAAAAATATCCACTAGAGCTGTTATTTTATAGTTTTCTGCAACAGTCATAGTTTTATATGCCTGATTCTTTCAGGAATTTCACCCAAATCTATCACCCCGACCATGGGAACTGCTACATCTTTAACTGGGGCATGGATGAGGAGGCTTTGAATTCTTCCAACCCCGGAGCTGAGTTTGGTAAGAGAAGCTCTGCTAAAGAAGAGGGAATGAAAGGAGCAAAAGTGCTATGAATTATTCTGTCACTCATAACCTATATTTATTATTTAACGTGCGCTAGATTTATGATTTCTGTTTCTCTAGAGCATTACAGCAGGGAATAACAGTTTTCTAGCAGGAGATAAACCTCCTAAAAGGAAAACGCATTGCACAAAAACAAGTAATATGAATACAGTCAGTAGAAATGCAATGACATTTAAAAAACATCCACCTAGCTGAAGTATCTGAGCGCGTGCTTGAACAGTCAAATATTTGCGTTCTGTGCGTTTGCCCTCATGCAAACTGATGGCCGTGTAACACTGACGGTACCGGCCAGAGCCTTTCCCAGGGAAAAGAGAGCTCTGTGCACAGGAAAATCTTCTCCGTGTTTTCCCAAAGACTCACGTGTGAGCAGAGCTCTGCGTTCCGTGTTCTGAGTGCGGTGTCTGGTGTCCCAGGGCTGAAGCTGATCCTGGACATCAGCCAGCAGGATTACATCCCCTACCTGTCGTCGGCCGCCGGGGCCAGGCTGATGCTGCACCAGCAGAGGAGCTTCCCGTTCCTCAAGGACCAGGGCATCTACGCGATGGCGGGGACGGAAACCTCCATCGGCGTCCTCGTGGTATGCGCGGCATTCCTGCGCGCGCTGTCTGCGAGCAGGGTTATCTGATGGGACGGCCACCAAGCTCCTCGGGCCCGGCTGAACCGGCTCAAACCAAGGGAGTCGCGGTGCGCGCCGGCTGCGGGCGGCAGCGCTTTATGGACGGGTTTATGTAACCGTCCTGGCAAGCGCCCTGGTGAGGCTGGACCCCGAGCTCGGGTGGTCGCTCCCTCCTCTCGCGGTGCGTTAGGAGGCTCCCTGCTAAAAGAGGCTGTTGATGTTTCACAGCGGAGCCGAGCACGGCCGGTAGCTCTGGTTGGGGCCCCCTTCCTTCACCCCGGCCTGCTTCTCCCAGCGGTACCGTCAAGACCTTTTCTTTTTGTTTTTATCTGGGATATTCTGCTGCAGTTCCCATTGCCACCACGTTCTCCGGCCCTGACCGCGTGGGCAGCACGCATCACGTTTCCTTCTCAATTCCCGTGAATTGGGTGGTGTTTGGCTCAGCTCAGCGTGCTGCGGGCCGAGGCTCGTGCAGCTCCGGGGCGGCTGGAAACCTGCGCCCGTCCCGATCCCCGGACACAAACAGCGGGAGGAGCGGGGCAGAGGGAAAGGTCCTTTCTGCTCTGGGGGAAAAGGGCTCCCTTAAGCTGCGTGCGACAGAACCGCAGCTCTTCGTTTAACCAGCGGCCCTGAGCGCGGTCGTCTGTGCTCCGGCGTCTCGATCCGGCCCGCTGGAAGAGCCGGGTCTTCTCAGGCGCCTTCCCGCTCGGCCTCCTGTGATTTCTTTTCTCTCTCAGAGGCAGCAGGGATACAGGAATTACCGAACCTCTGCCCAGCGAGCACCAAGGACACGGCAAGAGCAGAAACTTCAATATTTTGTGTTTCCATTTTCTTTCAGGATGAACTGGAACGCATGGGTTACCCCTACAGCGACTGCACTATGAATGGGTCTGATGTCCCAGTAAAAAACCTCTATAGTGAATATAACACTTCCTATTCCATACAGGTAAAACATGTTCTCAAATCACACAAGGTTGTCTAAAAAATCCTCAAAGCAGCTAGAATTGTTTTCAGCACACGGTGTTACTAGAGGAGCAGCAAACACAGCGTTACCGGAGCTCAGGAGCTGCTGTTCTGGCTCTGCCTCAGCTCCTCGGTCTGGGCCCTCGGTGGCCTCGGGTTTGGGAACAGTCCCGTTGGATCCAGTAGAAATACCCGTATGTTGCAGGACCAAAACCTAATGATGTAAGTAGTAAAACTCAAAAGATAAGGAATATCGCTTCGGCAGGCAGCATTGTTTCACATAATATTCAGTCTGCATTCTCGCATCAAAACTGTTCAATTTGCAGGGAATGCGCATAAACCCCCACAAAATAGTTACTTTTCCATTGTTCAGTTATAAAGTTTTATTTTATTTTGAGAGGATTGAAGATGCTGTTTTTCCTCATTTTCTCAAAATCTATAAACCAGCAATCTCCCGGAATCTCTGTTGTTGAGTGGGATCCCGGGATGCAAGACCTACCAGTGAAGTGGTAATTTGCAGATGAGAAGTCAGAACGTTCTTCCACATAGGATCTGTTTAACGCTGGTCCCTCTCTTGCGTGCTGCTGCCGCAGAATCCAGCTGACGAGAGCAGGGGGTTCCCCATCCTGCAGCCGAAACAGAGCAGCGACAGGACGAACTTGGTCCCCCCTCGGTCCACGTGTGTTCCCCCACGTGTTCCTGCTGCCCTCCCTCCTGCCCTACTGAGCAGCCCGATTTATTATGGTGCGTTGGGCAGCTCCTGCTGCAGCTGGGAGGAGGAAACCCCAAACAGAGCCGATGAGATCGCTGGTGCTCGACACCCGGCTCCTCGTGTCCCGGCTGCTCTGGTTTCTCGAGCAGATGCTGTGGACCGTTAGGGAACTAGTAGCATGAACCCAGAAAGCCAGACCTGAGGGTGCTGGGAACGTGCTGAAGCCGTGTTTGGGCTGGTGCCAGTTTCTTGGCATCTTAGGGAAAACTAGAAAACAGACCATAGTGAGTCGGGTTAGAGTGAAGAGCCCAGAGCACCCCCAGGAGCTGTAAAGAAACCTCACACGCAACAGGCTCCTAAAAAAATGAGTGCATTTTTGCCCTTTCAGGGTTCTCTTAAAAGTATAACCCAATCAAGCCCTGTCATTAAGGCAATGGTTTTTGTTTGTTCATTTGTTTGTTTTGTGTGGGTTTTTTGTTGTTGTTTTGGGATTTTTTTTCAGTTTCATAATATTTACCTTCTAAAATTTGGGCATTTGCTGACATCTTTTAACTGTCAGTAGATCAGCCGGCGAGAGGCAGACATCTAAACATTACCCGTGTTCATCAGGAAAACTTTAAACTCAAGGGGTTATTGAGCAATCAGCATGAGCTCGTGTGCTACTGTAATTTTAATAGCAAAGCTGCTCAGTGTGGAATGATCTCAGGAGCCTTCCTGCTATGGAAACGGTTACTGCAATTCTAGGAAGCTTTTGCTGAGTCTCTTATGTGACAGCGTTTCATAAAACAGGATGTTTCTGCTGCTCTGGATGTCTGGGAGGATAAAAGCTCTCCAGGTAGCAATTGTGCTCGTTTTAGCCGTGATATTGGTCCAATGTGCAAGGAAGCTCACATTTTGTGTACACAAGCAGCATTGCTACTGCTCTGACAGGGGACAGATAGACAGCCAGTATTTCTCACCTGGATACTTCAGCTCTTTTTTAATCCTTTTCTCTTTAAGAGAAATAAATCTCTTTTTTAACGCTGTGTATTGTGGATACAGAATGTAGCCATACCCGTGTCTTCTCTTCCCTTCACGACTGGGATGAGAAAACAGCATTTGTAAACCTTGCATCTGTAATAAAAACACGGTGTAGACATGAAGCCCTGGTTAATCTGTAACAAAGGCTTTAGCACAGCGGAGACAAATTTCTTGAGGGTGAGATCTGGCAATAAAGAAAACATCAGACTGAGTTATTTACAAATGACTGGAGAATAAATCTCAGGGAAGGTGAAGGGTTTTGGTCGGCCTTTATATAATTATAGCACCTGGACCTCCTTGCCGTACGTTTTAAGATGCTTGTGTAACCTTTAAACAAGTCCTGACGTGATCACGTCCGTGCTCGGAAGGCTGGATGCTGACTCAGGGCTGTGTCCACACACCCCAGATCGCTTCGGACACCTCTCACCAACAAACTTTTTCATCACTCATTATAGAGACTTCTATAAGCATTTCATAATACACAGAACTTATGATTTTTCCACCCAGCTGACACTTAAATTTAATCATCTTTCATAGGTTTTGTTATTGCTTTGTGCGTTGTTTCATCAAAATCCCCCTCCAATATCTGCTGATTAACTCGGTGCCTCAATGAGCTGATGGTGACGCTGCAGCCCCGGACCACGAGCTGTCCAGGCTGCAGCACAGTCCTTGCAGGGAGAGGAAACATGCCCAGATCAGGTCATCTGGGTTCCTAAAACCTGCTCTTTGTGCTTAGGTATTTTTAAAGTCTTACCTTTTAAAGCAAAACAAGCGTTTTGTCAATGTCCTGTAATCCTGGGAACAGCAGCAGTGTCTAGGTTATAATGCAACTTTTTTTTTTTCCTTTTTTGAAACTTTGTACAACTTCCTTGAAACCCTAAAATAATTAAGAAATGAGCAGTTCTTGGGTGCCCGGGAGCAGGTTGTTTAGTTCTCTGACTAACGCCTGCAGTTAGCTCACAAATACAACACAAAATCTGGAGGAGCCGTAGTAAAAACGCGACATAGATAATTGCAGTGCAGCTGTAAACATGTTTGTTTGGCTCCATCATCCGAGTGTTGATGTCATGGACCGTAAAGCCGTGTCATTTGGGTGATGTCGGTGGCTCTCGTGGCGTTCTCAGGTGCCCACGTGAGGCCGGGGACGGCGGTGCTGCTCCGCGCTCGTGTTCCCGCTGCAGCCCGCGCCCCGCGGAACCGTCCCCTCGGTGTAACCGCACACAAAACCTCTTCCGTGCAAATCAGAGGAAATGTCTAGGAGGAGGCCCGGTTCCCACGGATCCTGTAGCCGGCAGCAGCGTGATGCAGCGCGGCGGGGCCCGTGACGCGTCCCGGCTCTGAGCAGCTCTCTGGTCCCTTTTCCAGGCCTGTCTGCGCTCCTGTTTCCAAAATCGCATGGCTGAGATCTGCGGATGTGGTCACTACATGTTTCCTTTGCCCGAAGGGGTAAATTATTGCAATAACGAGGATAACCCAGGCTGGGGTAAGAACACGATCCACACTGATTGTACGGCCTTGCCGGGGGTACTGGCACGCAGGAGGGGAGGGCCCGTTTTGGCGGTGCTGCGAGTGCAACCGTTGCTTATATAAACTCCTACCTGGGCACTGGGGTCACGGGCAATGAGCCCAGGAAATTCTTGGCACTGACCGAAGGCCAAGGGCTCTCGGCTTCCATCCTGGCTGGAATTCACATTTCCCTCGGAAAGATGGACTGGCTCAAGCCTGCCCGAGTACTGCGAGAGCAGGAGCTTCCTGAGAGCCAAAAAAAAGAAATGTGTAACGTTCAGGTCACCGAGGATGAACAGATCAGGCCTGAAATAACCTTGCCCATCCCTGCGTAAGAGGTACAATTGACTCCTGTAAGGAAACACAGAGCCCGGCAGCTCCGTGTTTGCTCTAACAGACCATTTGAGAGGTCTCGTTCTTGTACAGAAAAAGAAATGTAAAATACCAGCTGAACTGCAATACTCTGATATAAGCAAACACCATTGTACTACAGGGGTTGGCAAAGCTTGTACCTAAAATACTGATTCTCTGTAAAATCTACCCGCAGAATAGTATTAAATTGGCAACTCAGGCAAACTATTGCCTGAGTTTTCAAGGAAAAGGAGGTTAGCAGGGAAGATAGCAAACTTGTGCTTTGGGCTCTTTTATTAAATACAAATTATATAATCCAGATAAGATGGGTTCTCACCTAAACAAATGCTTTGATTTTCTGTTTTCACCAAACAGCATATTGCTATTCAACACTGAGATCGAGTGTGGGACACAGACAGTTTTGTATTGACTCTTGTAAGGAAACGTGCAAGTAAGTACACGGTTACTCCTGGCAGCTCTGGAGGTGGAGGGAATCCTGCACTTCATCTCTCATCAGCTCTGACCTTTATAAACCGCAGCAAATCTGTGGGGTTCTGACTGCGGAGTAGGGGAAATTCTCTTGGTTAATGTCCCTCTTTCTGCTTTCCAGTGACACGCAGTACAAAATGACCATCTCCATGGCAGACTGGCCCTCGGAAGCCTCGGAGGTAACACCAGTCCCTTGTCTTAAAACATTCATTGATAATCAGATGTTCCTAACTGTGTGAATCGGTTGGCACCACGCAGACTTGCTTTCTAGGAGTGTGCTGACCAGAATGCAGAGCGCAGTGCTCAGCATCACTGCTGCATGATGAATGTTTCCTAATTGCTGTGTTTAATGCATTTACCGGGACAGCTGCTTGAGGAGGAATGCGGCACCTGTGCGATTCCAGGCTCCTTCAGGAGTTGAGGACACCGAAACAGCCGCTTTGCACACAGCAGCGTAGCGAGGCAGATAAGACGTGATAAGATCTCGCGGGCTCGCTGGAGAGAAATGAGCACTCCGCTCAGATCACTCATTAAACGCTGCAGATTAGGCGGTGTCGGAGCTGCACACGCAGCCTTATCTCTCTCTCTTTACCCGTACACACTTCAGCACTGCTCGCGTGGTTGTTGTCTCTCTTGCGGTGTTTGCCACGCAGTATTCCTGGAGCCCCACAGATAGCGGCCCCACATCCTCACTGTGCAGCGTCCCCGTGGCGTGTCCTCCCGCAGACACGAGATCTCACTGGTTGAAATCGGCATCAAGGGTGATTCTAAACAGGCCTGGGGATCTGGCTTGCCCTAGCACCAAGGGCTTCACACATACCCCTTACATAAACCCCTGATCTTTAATGCTGAAACGGATAGAGCTACAGCCAGCGTGACCGCAGTGCCACACGTGCAGCAAGGACATGGGTTGGGGTTGGACTAGATGACCTCGAGAGGTCCCTTCCAACCTGAGGCATTCCATGATTCCATGATTCTATGATTCCATGATTCCGTGATTCTCCACGAGCTCCACGCGCGGGGCCGCGAGCGGGCAGACCCGCGGGTTCCCTGCAGGGCTCTCCGTTGGGGTGGAACGCGCGGCCGCGGGGAGGGAGCGCCGGATCCCGCAGAGCTGCCCTACGGAGAGGATTGGCACTGCAGTTGGTTTATTCCTGAGGTTCTGCCCCGGCGGGTGCACAGGGAGATGCTGCTTCTCGGTTCTGAATAAACGTTATCTTCCTAGGACTGGATTTTCCATATATTGTCTTACGAAAGGGACATGTCAACCAACGTGACTCTGGACAGGTAAGTGGAGGGAACCACCGCTTTATCTTTGCTAAGGAGCCTGTTAGCGTTGGACAATACAAAGCAAAAAGCTCCCAAGGAGCTTCCTGGCGCAAGACACCCCGTCAGGAGGGTTCAGGCTATGCAGTACTTAAGAGCAAATTCTCTCTTCCAACACATATTTTGCATTCAGTAGCGTTTCTTTTCCTTCTTCCACATAACGGGCAGAAGTTCGAGTCGTAACAGTTATGATCTGTCCCTTACACGTCACACGGGACACGGCTCTGAGAAGTTCTTCCCAACATAAGGGAACATTAAGGGCACACGTGGGGCACTCATAGCTTGAATTCGTCATTGCTGCTTCCCGCAGGAACGGGATCATCAAGCTGAACATCTACTTCCAGGAGTACAACTACCGGACCATCTCGGAGTCGGCCGCCACGACCGTGAGTGCTGGGGCCGATGCTCCTTGTGGGTGACGCCGCCGTGCTGCCCTGGCGGCGCGCGGAGCCGCGACGAGCCGCTCGTGCCAGCCGGGGCCGGGGCTCAGACACCGGTTAGAGCAGCCCGAGATCCCTCAGAAGGGATCCCTCCCTCCTGCTGCCTCGCGGCCAGGAGCAGCCTCCGCCACCCCATTCCTGGTGCCAGTTCCTGATTCCCTCCGCCTCTCCCCCGGCGCCAGGCAGGGCTGCCAGGGCGCAGTGAAGGTCCTGGCGGGATCTCGCAGCCTCCAAGGGCAGCGCCTCAGCGAGGCCTGGGCAGGGCCGGGTGCTGGGGATCCCGGCGGTGCCCTGCAGCATCCGGACGCAGGGAACGGCCGTGCTCGGGGCCCCCCGTCACCTCCCTGCCCTCCTGTCCCGCCCGCAGATCGTGTGGCTGCTGTCGAGCCTGGGGGGCCAGTTCGGCTTCTGGATGGGGGGCTCCGTGCTCTGCCTCATCGAGTTCGGGGAGATCATCATCGACTCGCTCTGGATCACCGTCATCAACGTCATCAGCTGGGGCAAGGGCCTGAAGCAGCGGCGCGCGCGCGCGCGCTACCCCGACGCGCCGCCCACGGTGTCGGAGCTGGCGGAGGCACACGCGAACCCCGGCTTCCAGCATGAGGACGGCGGCGCCCGGCCCACGGCCGCGCTGCCCCCCGAGCCTGGCACCCCCCCGCCCAACTACGACTCCCTGCGCGTGCGGCCCGCGGCCCCCGGCCCCGACGGCGACGAGAGCGAGTGAGGGCCAGCGGCACCGCAACGAGAGCACCCTGAGCACCGTCCTGAGCACCGTCCTGCCCGGCACCACCTGGGCACCGTCCTGCCCGTCCTGAGCACCGTCCTGGACACTGTCCTGAGCACCGTCCTGCCCGGCACCACCTGAGCACCATCCTGAGCACCGTCCTGGGCACCGTCCTGAGCACCGTCCTGCCCGGCACCACCTGAGCACCGTCCTGCCCGTCCTGAGCACCATCCTGCCCGGCACCACCTGAGCACCGTCCTGCCCGTCCTGAGCACCATCCTGAGCACCGTCCTGAGCACCATCCTGCCCGGCACCACCTGGGCACCGTCCTGAGCACCGTCCTGAGCACCGTCCTGCCCCTGTCACCACCTGAGCACCGTCCTGAGCACCGTCCTGAGCACTGTCCTGGGCACTGTCCTACCCATCACGACCTGAGCACTGTCCTGCCCCTGTCACCACCTGAGCACCGTCCTGGGCACTGTCCTGAGCACCATCTGGCTCCGGCACCATCAGGAGGGACCGGCGGCGCCGGCGCTGTCCCCACCCTGGTGTGAAACGTTCCCTGTCAAGACGCTCCATCTAGTAAACCCTGTAATAAATCTGGAGGCAGCAGCAGGCTGTGGCTTCATACAGAGTTTGTGTAGATCCGTGCCGCTATATAATCATAAATCACCAATTCCTTTTAACAAGAAGTTTTGCTTGCTTGTAGCAGGAAAGGACATCCGAGCGAGAAACGCAGGGCAGGGAGCAGCTTTGGGAAGGTCGTTCCTGGGTGCACGGCCGGGAGGTCGGGAGCAGCACGGGAGCAGGAGGCTGCAAGCGGAGCCGGGAGAGCAGCGGAGCAGGACGGGCCGTGCCGAGGGGAGCCCTGGGGACACAAGGGCAGCTGCATCGTCACGGCCCGTCGGGCACTCAGACCCCTGAGCTTGGGCTGCTGCTTCGTGGGCAGAACCAGAACCGCTGGGTTCCAAACTGCTGCTGAGTTTGTGTTTTCATTTCTGAACGACCACAACATAGACAGGAGAAAAATAAGTAAATAAATAAATCGAACGCTTCCTCTGGGTCCCAGAGCCCTGTGCCCTCCGTTTGTCACCCGTGCGCGGGACCTGCTCCTGCTCTGGCTCCTGCTGCGCAGGGGCATGTCCTGCGTCACAGGGAAACACCCCAGGCTCCCAGAGGGGTTCGGGTGCAGGGGAGGCGCCAGGTCCCGCAGGTGCCACCGTTGGCCGACTCAGCCCCGGGAGCAGCGCCCGGAGCTGGGCCCCGGCCGCGGCACCTCGGAGCAGCTTGGAGCGGGGCCGGGCGCAGCCGCGGGGTCGAGGCCAGAGCTGCGTGCGCCCCCAGGGCCCCGGCAGCCCCCGGCTCTCCTGTGCTTGCCCTACGGAGGCTCCCGCAGGCTCAGACCGACGCAATCAACTCACTTGCGCTTGGGTTATTTTGGGACCCGACTTTCCCGGGAGGCTCCGTGCGCCCCACGGCCGCCCCGGAGCTGCTTTACTGCAGCAGCCTCGCAAAACGTGAAGAGGAAACACGATAGCGCGGCTAAACCACAGGCCTGGGAACACGCTGTCCCGGACACGTGGCCCGGCCCGGCTACGTGGCCCGGGGCAGGCGCCGGCCCCGCCGGCCCCGCGGGGTGACAGGGGACCTGGTGCTGCAGGTGCGTCGGCTCCTGTGTGGGTCCCGCTCCCTCCTCACCCACCGCAGCGCACGGCGGTGCAGCGGGGACCCTGTGTCACGGTGGTGCAGCGGGGACCCTGCGTTGCTCAGCAGGGACGAGGCTCCAGCCCGGGGGCTACTGAATCCTGGAGACTTTTGTGGTGATTTTGTTTTAAACCAGGAGCGTCCTCCACATGAGCCCGCGCTGGGGTGAGAACCAGCCATTCCCGGTCACTTTCCTTCCCCGTGTTTCCTTTCTGCGTGCAGCAACACCCACGGATCCGATGCAGAGCAGCAGCTTGGCCGCTGCACGGTTCATCCCGCCGCGTGCTGCCGTGCGGCCCCACGAGGCGTCTCCACGACCCGAGCGGCTCCGGGGACGGGGGCGCGGGGGCCGCGTCTGCCCGTTGCTCTCCGGGATCCCTTCCCCTCCGGGGCCTTTCCCAGCGGGAGACACTGAAATAGCTCCTGGGAGCGAGGGGCAGGATCCTGGACACCGCAGGGAGTATCTGTGGTAAAGACGAACACAAACCATGGGCGGCCTTTAGGGATCTTACCCCTGTTGTGGGTAGATCAAACTTCATAGATTCATTGCGCCAATGCAAATGCCACAGAATGAAAATCCAATGTTGATTTTGGTTGATTCCCCTTACTCCACGGGACGGTTATAATTACGAGGAGGGAGGTTGTGGCAACAGGAACGGTTCTTCCAGGAGAAGCTGCCCCAGAAGGAGCCCGCGATTCCCCTTCCCGGTGCCGTGAAGAGCTCCCTGCTCCACCAGCCCCGGAACAGGAGACACCCCAATCCATCCGCACGGCCGGGAGCAGCGGGCGCGGGAGCGTGCGGAGCTCATCCCTCCCCACGGACCTCCCAAGGCCGAGCCCTTAATCTTGTTGATAAAATATATTTGTCCTTGATTTTGATTGGGGTGAGGGAAGCAAAAATAGAGGTAATTTACAGTCATCTGCAGCCGAGAACATCTAGAGTAAATAAAAGATATGAGTAATAAAGAGCCAAATTTAGGGAGCTCCTTCGCAGAGAGTCCTTGGGCTACTCCCAGGTTCTCATTGGCAGCCCAAGCCCTTGCGAACAGCCACCCCGGGCACCCAGCGACGCGAGTGCTGAAACCACCCGTCCCGGCGCGGCGCGGCGCGGGCCGAGCGGGCGGGCGGCACGAGACCTGCTGGGGACGGCGGGATCCAGTTCCCGCAGGAGCCGGCGCAGACGCTTCCTGCTCCAGTCCTCCTGCTCCCCGAGATGTCCCCTCGGAGCAGGACGGATCCCAGCGACGGCTCCTTCCGACCACGCGGCTCCTCTAAAGCCACAGTTTCTCCCCACGCAGCGGCTCACAGGAAGGAGCAGCTGACTCCCCTCCACCGAGTCCGCGCTCCAAACACGCAACCGAGCTAAGGTTTTACCTTCACAGAGACCTGATCTGCAACAGCGAAAAAACCCCTGCTCTCCCCCCAAGTCACAGCAGACCCGTTTGCTTGGCCTTGTGCAGTAAAATACGAGAAAAAGAGCAATCAGAAGCAGAGAAGCAGGAGCCGGAGCAGCCGCTCGGCAAGGGAACCCCGGGGGGTTCCCCGCAGCCGGGGCCTGGCCCGGAGCGGCCTCCCGGCGCCGACGGAGCGGGCGGCCGCGCACGGGGGCGGCTGCGGGGGGACAAGGGGGCAGGATTCAGCCCCACGGCCCCGGGGCCTTGGGGTGCAGCCCCGGGCGGGTCGTGTTGGCTCCCCCCGCGCAGGGGCCTCCGCACGTGCGGCCGCCGCGTCAGGTCTCGGCCGGGCAGGGGCTCCCAGCGCCTCCAGCCCCGTGGGCGTCCGGGGCCGCTGGCCGGGAGCTGCAATAGGGGCTGGCAGGAGCGGCCTCCGAAAGCCTCTCTCCAGGTGCGGGGCCGGAGGGCGGGAGAGGCAGCGAGATCTGCCCGCGGTGGCGGGAGCCGGGAACAGCGTGTTCCTGGCGGGACCCGCGCCGTTCACCGCTCCGGTTATTGCTGGTTTATAGAGGGCGTCTGGCAGCTAATAAAGTGGGAAGTGTCTCGCTGCCGGAGCCGGCGCTTTCCCCGCGCGGCTCCTCTCCCAGATGGAGCCGCAGATAAGGGGCCGCTCCGGCTGCTCCCACGCGGCCCAGCCCGGCGGGAAGAGCCTGAGTGGAGCCAAGACCCGCGGGGCCCGCGCACGGCCCGGGACAACCCAGCCCCGCAGGGGTTAATGAAACCGTCCTGAAGGCAAAAATAGCGACCAGCGACCTGCAACCACCACCAGGAACAAGAGAGAGTGCACGAAATCAAACCTGCTCTAAAAGAAAGTGCACGAAATCAAACCTGCTCGGAACGGGCCCCAAAGGGGAGCTGCAAAGGGCCGCGGCCGTCTGGGAGCAGCGCGGGAGGATTTTGCCTAGTTTTGTCTTAAGGAAAAAAGCCGTGGAAGTTTTTGTAAGCTAGACGAGGCTCTTTACAAAGATCTAAACAGCAATCTTTAATAAATTTCGTAAGAAAAATAACATTTTCATAAAATACATTAGATTCATCACAATCTTGAAATGCAGTATACATTAATCTCACAAGAAACAACCTACAAAACTGGTTTTATCCTCAGAGTTGGGGTTGATCATGTGGTTTCTGCTAATTGATGAGACTCTTCTAGAGCTGGTGAATAATGACAGACTTGAGCAACGGCCATCGCCTCCAGCTGGAAGAGCTTCCAATCAGTTGATCTGTGTTGCACCTACCCCATAATTTTAGATTCAGAATTGATTAAACTGTTCTGAAAAAGACAGTGACCTGTCACGAAGCAGGAACTCTCCCAGGCAGCGGCAGACCAAGGCCAGGCAGCGGCCAGCACCGTTCAACCTTTCCAAGGCCAGTCGGACAGTTTTTTAGTAAATCTGGTTATAAGAAACCTTTCTTCACTTCTAAAGATAGAAGGAATGAACAAGCTTTCCCTAAACAGCCGTTTATTAAAGTTATTCATAAATAATTCCTGTCATCCGCAGCGCCATCGTCCCCGTCGTTGGGGCTCGGCGGGCCGCGGCGCTAGTGCTCGAGGCCGCGCATGACGGCGACGGCGCTGGCCGTGCGGCGCGGGACGCCCTTCGCCGCCTGCCAGAACTCCTCAGGTTTGGCCTTCAGCAGCGCCACGATGTTCTGCAGCGTTCTCGACGGCTGAAGGCCAAGGGCATCCATCACATTTATTAGATAGTCTGGAAGATGAAGGATAAACATGTATTTAATCGGGGGACAGGCACCGTGCAAGCAGCACCCAGATTAAGGTTTTTCTTCAGCCTTCTTCAGCACTGTCACTGCCCGCACAGGCGGCTGCTGTGTCGCTGGGGTCTAACCGTACTGACATTTATTTTTGTATTTTGTATTATTTATGTATTTTTGGCTTTCAGCACATTAGTTTAAATGACTGTCTGTCTGGTTCTGAGGACTGAGATGCTCTGCTGTGTTCCAGGACCTGTGGGGAGGACCCACGTCCCCAGGGTGGAGGGTCACGGACAAAGGACCACAATCAATTCCCAAGCAAGTTAAGAGCTCGCAGCCCCGATGGGAGCTTCTGCGGTGGGTGCTGCAGCTGGCGGCCTCGAGGGATGCAGCAGGGAACAGGGGAACGTGCAGCACCCACCCGACTCCAGTGCTTTGGTACACAGCAGGAGAGAGACTCAAGGCTGAATTCCCTGATACTCCCATTTACTTTCAGGTGATCCGAGGAGAAGATATTCCCATGACCTTATTTTTGACGTTGGCCATGGTGAAGTCGGCAGCCCTTATTTAGGGCAGAAACAGGACCAGCCATTGAGAAGGAGTTTGACTGCCACAGTCACAAACACAAAGCTTTGAAGCAGAAGCACTTACCAGAAAACCCTCTTCTTCCCAGGGGAGGGACATGACAACACTTTGCAAAAGAGAAGCCATGACCCACTGCACTACAGGGGTTATCAGATACGCACGCACCAGGTCGAAGGAGAAACCCACACTGCAATTTCTTAAAACGAGACACAACAAAAGCAGCGCCCGGGCCCCAGCGCGGCAGCCCTCGGGGCGGCGGGCGGCAGCTCACCCATGTCCGTGGCCAGCTGCTTGGTGGCGTGGGCGCTCAGCTCGGGGATCTGCAGCGCGGCCTCGCAGTACGTCTGCATGGTGGCCCTGGCGACCGAGCCCAGCCAGTAGTCGGCCGTGTTGTCCAGCTCGGGCGGCTCGTCTCCTGCGCACACAACCCGCGTGAGCCGGCGGCGGCTTCGCTTCCCGGCACTCACCAGTTTTGTAACAAGGCATAATTCATAAATGGCTAACAATTCACTCAACGAAGCATTCAGGCACTGACACTGAGACAGTTTGTCAGCTGCTTTGGAACGATCAAAGCTGTAATTTATCTTCCTTGATACCATATAACATTGAAAGATAGCTCGGGCCCCAAAACACTTCCCTCTGTTACTCAACAGGTAACTAATTGCTGAAGGGATGACAGGAGCTGGGGCCGGGATCGCGGGCACTCCCTGGCATTTCTCTGGGACGCAGCCCATTCCAAGACTATTTTACAAACTACTCAAATGACAGTGATTCATGGGTTTTTCAAGTGTTGAAGACATTCTGTGTTCATCAATGTTTTGAAAATTAATCTATTAAACATGCAAATGCTTCAAGATGACAAAGCAATTAACGCTAAAACCCAACCCAAAGGGGGTATTCTCAGGAAGCTGCAGGAAGGCTACAGCAGCGAGCCCCATGCTGCCCCGATGGCGAGGGGAGGCAAACCCCGAGCAGAGGGTAACGGCAGCGAGGAGCAGCCCGCGGGAAGCACCAGGGAGCCACCACTGTGGACTGCGGCGGGATCAGTGACAACCAGCAAGGACACTCATCTGGAGACCGAGCACGAGCCAAAACGCAGCTTGCTGCAGGAGAAACAGCCAGAAGGAATTCCCTGGCTCTAAAGAAATGAGCTCTGGGACAAAGTTTTGAAGAGCAGCAGGACCCCGTGTGTCTCAAAGAGCAGCCCTGGCTGCACCCCCTCCCATCCATGGGCTTTGATCACAGCGAAGGGCGTCTGCTCCCTGGAGACACTGGTAACAGCAGTGGAGCTCTGATGGCTTTTCAAGTGGGGATAATAAAGAATGAATATGAGATTTAAACAAAATAACGATCATTTCTGAGTTCTGCCCTTCCTTGGGCTCTGATGACGGACACTAGGACACATGACTGGGCCCCCGTAAGGACAGGATGTTCCCTTAAAGATGCAAAACCTGCCCCAAAGGGAGAGAGTCTCCAGGCTGGGACCTGAGCTGGGGCTGCTTCCCGCTGTGACAGGCAGGCACACGCTGGCCTGTCCCCAGGCAGCAACCGCAGCTCTTCCTGGAATTGCAGGCAAGAGAGGCCAAGGAGTAAGACTGTTACAGGCCAACAGCATTACTGCCCTTCTGGTGTAAGGGAGCAGCCCAAACACCACGGTACTGGTGGTACCATCCTCCTCACGGGGCAAGGAAGAGGCTATCAGGCACTGACGGTGACTCCAAGACAGCACCTAGTACACTGAATACTGCTCCAGCTCTGAAACAGTAATTCTTCAGGTCTGCCACCCCGAACCAGTGTTAATAACCACTGATCTTCTTAAAGGGGTTGAACTACAGCTTCTAGTTTGAATAAAACTGGAAAAAAAACAGTTTTATTCATTATTTAGAAGGTCCTCATGGTCTCAGCAGAAGTGTTGGAAGAAACAGCACAAATAAACAGCAGGGAGTGGATCTCAAAGAGCTTCCTTACTGTGAGCCATCACGCGTAATGCCCAAATGTGAAACCTTTCCTCCAGACATGTCACTTCCCTGGTTTCGCCCTACCTTGTTCTGGAGGGAAAGGCAGTTTTCCAGCATGCAACGCCAGCTCCAAAGCAGAATCCTCCTGGGTGACAAATGGCTCAAGGTGGAGAGGCAGTGACATAATATATTGCCCAATCTGGAATAAAAGCACAAAAGAGCTGAGTCACTGCACAACCGAAGAACAAGTTTGTACTATTGCAGTTGACTTTGAGCTGGAGAGCTGAGCTTGACAGCAGCTCACGGACGCACCGGAGCTCCGAAACAAACTGTGCCTCTTGCTGATCGTTACACTTTGTACAAAAATACTTTTCAGGAGGCAAGAAAAGCAGTCGTTGAAACAACCACGGTAACAAAATTCTGTGTTGTAACTCTACGGACATTTCTGACCTCTGGAGTGTTCCTGGACCAGAATCCAAGGGACTGATCCAAACAAAACCACAGAAAAGGAAACATGGATCCAAGTGATCCAGATAGCAGCTAAGTGAGCTGTATTCTTAAGATATACTCAGTATTTACCACTATAAACAGAAGTTGACATTTTCCTTCCTTTTACAAGAATTAATACTGCAAACAGTGCAATTAAAAAGAAAAAAAAACAACCTTTTTGCTCCCAAAGTTCCTTTGCTATTCAAGAATTCACAGTGATTTCCTCCAAGGATGGCATAATCAAACTCATCAGCACTGGGCCACTGACAGCACTTCTCACCAGTAAACAACAAATTCCACAAACACTGTGATTTTACAGAAACTTGGCAAAGCACAGGTGAGATTCCCGCAGCCCTGGACGCTATCCTGGCATGCTCTTACATTGCTGATGTATTCCAGAGGGGTCAGGCTGAAGTTTGGCAGATCGTCCGTCAAGGTCTCGCCAGTGCCGCTGGAGTTCCATCCCTGTAAAGCAAAAAGCACAAACCGATCCCTGAAGTTCTGCAGCTTGGAAGCTGTGGATATTCTGGGAAAGTGGGACCTAGCAACGAGATCTGCAATTACCCGCAGACTTCCCACAAAACTGAACACAGGCTAGTTAGAGATTTGCTTCCCTTGTCTGGACTGCTGCTTATGGAAAATACACGCTCACATAGGTTGAAAATAAAACAGCACCTCAGACATATGGGGGCTTGCAGCCATCTGCAGCGACTGCAGTAGAGGGAAGGATGTAAACTCTTCCACTGAGCACAGCTCACGGAAGAAAGGTGATAGAGGAGGGAGATACTGTGATATTCTGGAAAGCAGAAAGGCGAGCAGCGCCGAGCTGTGCTCGGCCCTGAGCGGTGCCAAGGGTAAACCTTATCAGTGCGCACATCAGAGCAGCGCAACCATTACTCACCTCCATCTTCGGAACGAGCAAGAGCTGTTGTTTGATGCGAAGAAAAACCGAGTCGAAAGCCAAGTGGTGTGCGAGCTGGTTGAGGCGGCTCAGGGCAGATCGAGATGAAGATAACAGGTTGTGGTTACTTGTACCTTTTTCCTAAAGCACACGGAGAAATGATTACAGGTGTCACTAAACTGACCACAGAAGAGCTATGTTAATATTCCTAAAGAGGTTAATATTCCTAAAGACCTTTCCCGCTAGGTGTTCAAGGCCCTAAGTGCACCCAGCTCCCTAAAACGTGCCAAAAGAATCATGGCCAAATTCTTGTCCTGCCTGGCCCCGGGACAAGCAAGATACAAAGAACCTTGCTGTGAAGATGGCAAAATTGCCTTTCCAAACCGCATTCACCCAGAATGGCTGTGGGGAAACAAGAGTTCACACTGCTCTGCACTATTTTACACCCTCTCCAGTACTGCCTGGAGAGTCATTCTTTCTTTGGGCACAGAAGGGAAGAGTGAACAAAAGGCCAGAAAGTAAACTTTAAATGAAAAGTCAGAAAACGTATTTCCTTTTACCACAGGAGAAGAAATACAAATATGACCTTGTACTCGAAGGGTACAACTAGGGAATTCCCTGCATGGAATTAACTGTTCTACTTAAGGAGAGACACACGTAATAGAAATCTGCCATTTAGCCAAGGTATTAGTCAGTCACATAACACTGACAGCACAGCTACACAAGTTGCATGTAAATTAAGTGCAGAAGAAATTAAAAAACACATTGAGAAAACGAGACAGAACAGGTAACCTTGACTTTACTATTGTAAGTGACTGAGAAGGCAAACATACATAAATTAGATCCACCAGAAGATTAGTTAACTAGTCATTTGACCCTTTTCACAGACACATGCATGAATGATCTTGTAGAATTGTATTTCAGGATGGATATGGCAGCAGAATATAAGTGCTACAGAAAGCCTTGAGGAGCCAGTACACGGGGCTGGAATACGAGATTGCGTCAGTATGATCTGCCATATGTCTCTGTGCGACAGACTGTCTCTCACTCGAGCCGATATGGACGTGTTCAAGGAACCTTGCCAGGTTCTGGGGAGAGATGAAATGAGCCCAAACTTCCTGAGTTGTGACATCTCCTTCTCTCAGCAGATTTAAGTCTCTGTGGAAGACTCAGAGCAGAGCAAAAGATTACAGCTCAAGATGAGATGTAATCCGGCTGTAGGTGGAATCCAATCCCCACCTACCTAATGTATCTACCTGAGCCTAACAGCTATAGAGGCAGGTTCCCCTGGACAGCAAAGCTACCTTGAGGGTGTACAGTGTTTCCATAAGGCTGGCGTACTCAGACGGATTCTCCTTCAACAGATAGTTGTATTCCTGCCAGGGGTTCTTGACAGTGCTCCTCTTCTCTGTAGAACTGGCATCTTGAAAGCCAGAAAGACTACAAGGGCTGTAGGAGTCCGAGAGGTACTTCCCAGCAGTCGATAAAATCCTGAAAGCAAGTAGACGAAGTCGGCAACAGAACTCTCCAAAAACAGCTCTTTTGCCCCCATGCTGCTTCCAGGAAGACTTACAGCAGCATCTCAGCTTAAGTAATCACTTGAGAAAGAAGTGATGGGAGCTGCTGAGGCCTCTGACTCAGTCACTCCCCAGCACGTTCTGTGATCATTGCTCTACCCTACCCTCACGCAGAGAGGTCACCCAGGCGCACACCGTTCCTCCTGCGGACTGCACACAGTGCCACCCGCTGCTCTACAATTTCCTGGAGAGCAACATGGAACCACAAGGCCCAGTGGTCCCTCCGGAGAGAGGGGAAAACCCTTTTGTGCAGCCACTTGCATTACTTTACAGAAATTTTGCCATCACAAAGCACTGCAAAGAGACTATGCAGTTCTAGATATTGGTAGGAAAGTTTTAAATCCAGATCTGCACATCTTCAGGAGCCCAAGGGAAGAGTTTAAGGGTAAAAGCATTAGGGTACTCCCTTGTGCACTTCAAATTAAGCCACTATAGACTGGTGACCATTGCCTTTGGGGTCTCAAAAGCAGTACTAGATATGAAGAACAAGTCTTTTGTGTGGTTTGATCATCAGGCAGTTCAGAATGTGGTTTTGTGAACAGCTAAGACCAGAAGCCATGCTACAGCCCCGCAACTCTCTCTATCTGCACTGCCACTAGGATGGCAGTCTAACTGGAAAGCATTTCTCTGCACAAGCAGGTTATATTGTGGTCAGAGCTGCAAATTCATCCAACTCATCTTGGGGCTACAGAAAATTGCAAACAATGCAAGGAAGGATCAAAAATATATAAGTTAAGTAGGAGAAGGAATCTCTCATTTCCGTAACAATGACCTGAAGCAGCTTAATGCCCCTGTAAAGCTGAACCCAGGACAGTCACAACTGCTTGCAGGCGGCTGTGGCAGAAGGATAAATCTTCCTATGTGCCGGCCACTACCTCACGCCAACCACAGGCTCAGTTGACTCAAGTCAAACGAAAGCATTTTGATGTGCAAGAGGCTGCAAAGTGCACTGCTTACAAACAACAAAAGATCTCCGTGCTGCCCCTGCCTTGAGATTTCTCAAGTTACAAGGAATTGACCAGTTGAGGCACACCTAGGTTCATGTCAGCATATGATTCATGTCCCATGTCACAAGGAAAGCCAAAATCATGCCAGTTTGATCTGGTGGAAAATTCCTTCCTCCCCCAGCCTGGCAGTCCACTCGATGCCCGGCAGGTGGATAAGGCACACCAGCCAGGTGCCCAGAAAAAGCTTCCTTATCACTAGCTCAAAGCACTGAACCAAGTGAACCACTCTGTGATCCATCCTTGATGTTTCAGAAGACGGAGAGGTAGAGAGTGAAAGATTATGTCTCCAGGCAAGAAAACAAAACAAAACAGAACACCCCACCAGCATATGCTCTACATTTCCTACTTATAACTTAATAATCCTGTAACGTTTCATACTGTTGCTTTGACTCGTCTTGTTTACTGGCTGTTGTCACAGCGAGGCCTTCGCAGCGCGCGAAGCAGGCGGGGAGGCAGCCACGCTCACCTGTTGGCCAGCTGCTGCTCGAAGTCCCCGCACTGGCGGAGCAGCTCACCGCACGTCGTGATTATTCTGAGAAAGAGTAAGACAAAGAGTAGGCTGTAAAACCTGAGGCACATAATGTCACACCTCAGATTGCCTATTTAACACAACAGGAAAAAATAATAAATAAAAAAAGGCATAAGCCACCATCACCAACGTCCCCCCAGGGATGGACTTCTTTTAGCTTGGCATTTTTTTTTTTGTAACTCTGCATCCATTTCATTACATCCCGATGCCCCTGTTTTGCCTCACAGCTTGTCACTGGGAATTATTCCAAGAGCTGCTGATGCCTCAAGTGCAGGGACAAGCAGTCTTGCTGCAGACAAGGGGTGGGCCCCAGAACACTTACTGTGCTCACAGGAGCCTGAAATCCAGTCGCTAGAACCACCGCTCACAGCTGAAGGGGGCATCACCCATGCAAACCGACCCCACGCAATTCTCTTCCAACCTCCCTGTAAGTTCTGAACCAGGCAAAAATATCAATTTACCGGATAGAGTTTTGGAAAGCAGTCCAGTCCTCCTGGAAAAGCGCATCTGATGGGATATCATCCAGTTTACATTTTTTTCGTATAGACTGCAAAGCATTTGTAAAGTCAGATGTATACCTATACGGATAAATGGAGTAAAAATAGGCACTGGAGTAAAACTAGAGCGTGGAGGGCAGCATAGCAACATTTCCAGCAACCCCCTCATTCAGTTCTCACCAACAGACAAGTAAGAACCAGAGACATTAGAAGAAGAATAGTTCAGAAGAGAACTAGTTTTTCCAGTATAATAAAATGCATGTGAGGGACTGACCAGCTACAACTCCCTCCAGGCTACACTAAAAGCACTAGATGCAGTGTGGCCACTTCAGCTTGCTGCATATGGGTGGCTAGGAACCCTTCTCTCCCATGATGAGGTATGAGTAAGTCCTTTTTGTTATCACCACACTAATCACGTCTCCTAGGAGAGATCAGACAAAGTTTATAAGGCTACTGCTGCTCCATCAGCAGCTGGCCCTTGACCACAGCCTCTCGTGAGTTTATTTTCTCAGCTACTCCCCAGATGAGAACATGTATAAAAAGGAACATTTTGTTCCCCACATTTTTTTTTAAACATAATGCCCACAGCTAGAGGCATGAACCCTGCTACGTAATTACCTATAAAGGAGCTGAGAGCAGAAGTGTGCTTCCTCTTCCCCTATCCCCACAGGGCAGCAAGGTAACAGCTTGGTTTATACCTTGTGATCAGCTCTTTTGAAATCAGGAAAGAATATGAAGGTAATCAGTACTGGAACACTATCTAAGCAGGTTGGGAATTATTTTAAGACAAGAACTTATCACTAGGGCATCTTGCACTTCAGGCAGATTGTGACTGCTGAGATCACCTGCCCCAGTAAGTATCCATTTCCCCACTAAGTTGTACTTTCCACAGCCTAGGTTGCCTGTGTTGTATTAGGTTCTTGGAAATATTTTTCCCCAAAAGACTATTTCTTATGAATGGAAAATCAGCTCAAATGAAATAGACAGCAGCTGAGTCTTCCCTTTAGCCATAAAAACTTCCTTTTTTCCACTAAGATATAGTCCCTGAAGCACAGAGTGGGTTAGCAGACGATTCACACACGGTGGTTTTAGGCACTCTCAGCACTCAGCAGCACCTTACTTGGTGAACAGAGCCCTCAGGGCCTTGAGCAGCCCGCACACTCCTAGTCCGTCAGTCAGTTTGATGCAGTTGTCGATGGCTCCAGAAGCCAGCATGAAGAGTTTGTTCACTGAATGGTTTAGTTCCTGGACACAGTCAATTACTTCCCAGTGCTCCTAAACAACAACAGAAAAAAATAAAAAAGACACTGTGTGTATCACGTCTTCCTCTTGGCATCGTGCAACCCCGTGAAGCACCCGGGAGAAAACAGCTCTGCTTGTTTCCATCCTCCTCCATGGTGATCCTAAGTCAGACAGCCTAACCCTGCAGTCAGCAGACCTTCAAGTAAAAACAGCCTTATTTGAACACCAGAATCTTCCACACAAAAGAACCTTCCTCTCACCTTGTTCTTAAAAGAAGGAAACAAAAAATATTAGGAACCTGAGGCAGTCTTTTGGCTGATAAGTAATATTCTGGTAAGGTCTTTTTTTTCCCAGCAGGTGCACTCAGTACTGGTTACTGGATGAAAGGGTTACCTGTGCACTGGCAACACTGCTAAAATCAACTATTTCTGAAGCAAACATAACTAAAACTACAGTATTAAGAAACACTGTAAACAGGAAATACTACCAAACAAGTAAAGAGCAGCAGTGACCGTGACAAGAGTCTTGCGGCCAGCAGCAGCCTCGGACCCGTCCGGCCACGTCGTCCCTCCGCGCGGCCGCCTTACCAGGGGCACCGCGCTCATCTCCACGAGCAGGTTCTCCTCCTCCAGCTCGCCGTACTCCAGCTGGAAGGGCTTGTACGGGCCGTACACCGCTTCCACCAGCTCCGTGACTTTCACCAGGTTCTGCTCCTCTGCAAGGAATCAGATTAAAATAATGCGCTACTAAAAATCTTAAGTTTTAAGCAACACGCAGGACGACTTCTTCAGCTAGAGCAAGCTACCGACACACTTGCAATGCCTTAAATCCCAACTACACGTATATTTCTTTATTTATTTATTTAAATAAGGCTATTATTTTCACTTGCTTCTTAAAACCAAGATGATCTACCTCAACAAGTGCCTCGAAAATTATCACAAACTGCTCCAAAACAGCTTAGTTAACAAAAACCTATCAAACACTCCAGCCTACATTAGAGAGAAAATACATAAACCACCTGAGAAATGAACGTGTAACTGTGAACCTACAACAGGGCAAGTCTCCTCTAGCAAAGAGGCTGGTCCACAGTTAAAATAACTGACACCAGCTCATTTCCTTGGGTCTGCTCATTCACAGGTTCATCAGCCAAAGCCGAACGCAACCAGCCAAACGACATCTCACTGTCCTTCTGTGGAGCCAGGAGCTGCAGCAAACCCCCATGAAAAACTCATTTGAACCATGATTTGTTAAACCAGCCCTGGACAACAGGTGAAGCTCTGCCAAACCCAAACTAGCACCAAACCAGAGCTACTTCAAATCCTGCAGACAAGGAAAGACTCTTGCCCCATGAGCACGGTCAAGCAATGGAACAGGAACAGGTCCCAAGATGGTGCAATCAGAGGTCTTCATGACCAGACTGGACAAAATCCCATGCAACCTGGTCTGACCTTGTAACGGACACTGCTCTGAGCACAGGTTGGACTGTGTGATCTGCCGAGGTCCCTTCCAACCTGAATTATCCTCTGAATCATACCTGAACCCTCCCGCACAGGAACACCGCAGAACTAGTTTGACCCCACTCCTGAATCACGCGGCTCTTCCATTCTTGAGATACTTCTGATCCCAAACGTCTCACCTCACAGCAGGAAAGACATAAATAAAGAACATAACCTTTTTTTTTTTTAACCTAGTTAACAAGTCAGTGCCTGTTTTCCTACTCCATCATTGTCTAGAATCTGACGTTATCTTTTCCAAGTTCTTTTTAATCATTTCTATTGCCAGTCACAAATTAAGCCAAGCCAAGGATAGAAAATGACTGCCAAAAGTGCAGTCAATCACAAAGAAAACAAAAAAAGCAAACAGAATTGCCCAGCAATCATAATTCACATAATCAAGAAACTGGGTTTAAACAGCTCAAGACCATGTTACAGAGAAGCTAACACAGGAAGCATAGCATTAGATATGCTCTATTAGCTTTAATTTAGGATTTTTCTATACCTTTCTTTGAAGGAGCATAATCAAATTAGTGGAACACTATAAATAGCCAACAGTTTACATTAGGCACAGAACTAGGCAAACACAGCGCCTCGCTGCTCTGCGGTTTGTGGGATTGTTCATCAGGCCGTGACCAGAAGGAGACGACAAACGTGGCCGGGCAAGGAAAGCGCCGTCACCCTTGAACCAAGCGCCTGGGAATGAGCTACCCAGGTCAGAAACAACGCTTGGCCCTGCGCTGTCCTTGATTAGATACAAGAGCAGCAGCAAAAACTTCAGGTAAAATTTAGAGTCTGGTGGAAGTAGCTTTCAAACCAGCTTTCTGCCATACAGAAAGGTGTGGCTTTAATTCCAGGGAACTCCTGAACTTTTATTCTTTGTGACCTTTCACAACAGGTTTTAACAGATAGCTTCCCTAGAGACATTTCCTCATCCGTTAGGTAGAAGATATATTAAAGCTAGTAAAAGGAAAAGTGCTAAATATTATTTACCCAAGGCAGCAAAGCAGGCTAGAACAGCTCTGCTTCAGTAAACTCACTCAGTATTGTGTCAATATATTTAGTGAAAGATATATACATATACACACTCACAAAGGCACAAATGCTACATAACTGGTATTTACCACAAGTGGTAAATACTATAAAGGAAATAAACACACCTTCCACGTAAAAACAAAACAAAATAGCACAATGGAACTTTATAAAGGTGTTGACGAAACAGTAGCATGAGAAAATTCAGTGCGAGAAGCGTACTGAGGTTTGGCAGCATTGCTATCTCCAGCCCTTTGGCGAAGTGCACGGTGGCCTCGTAGAGCTCCAGCAGTTTGTGCAGTTTGGTCTCGTGGCCGGCGCGCTCCATGGCGGTGCTGAGGCACACCGGGACGGAAGGCACCAAGGCCGCCAGGGTCTGAATCAGCAGCACAGTCACAACTTCATGGGGGTTCTTGAAAACCTGTAGTGAGAGAAAGGCTATTAGCAAAAAGCACAGAGATCCTTTGAGACAGCGAGGCAGCCCCAGAGCAGCGGGTCCCCACGAAAGACACCCTGGAGGTACCGAGCAGGCCCAAGCAGACGCTCACAAAGCGCCTGCTCCAGAGCGAGCGGTGGGCAAGCGGAGAGGCCGGTACCTTCTGCAGCCCCTGGCGCTCCGGCTGTACCCAGGCAACCCGGGCAGCACCTCCTGGGGAGCCACGGCCACTGGAGACCTCCCCGTACCCCGGCCACAGGGACGCGGGATCCTGAAACAGGCGGGAGTTTGGGAATGCTGGCGGCAGCCGCGAGCGCAGGGCCAGGAGAGAGCAGCCGGCAGCCCCGAGGGCTCCTCCGTGCCCAGCACAGACCACGGCTGCTGGCAACGAGGGCAGACACAACCAACAGCATTTCGCCTTCTATCCAAGAACTCCCAAAACCTTGCAGAGACACAACAAACATTAAAGCATCTGCCAAAACGGGGCTTGGCTGATTCTCCTCTGACAATTCCAAGAATTACCATAAATTCTCTACTGAGGAGAGAGCGAGAGACCGAGAGGAAGGACACGACACTCGGTACACTGGCAGCTTCTCCGGGTGACGTGCAATGCCAACCAAAAGGAAGCAAAACAAATCTGAAAAACTTCACAAAGGGTAACAAACCAGAAGGGCTCCTATGCCCGCAGGAACCTCACTGACCTAGCACGCAGGAGAGCTGATTACGAAAGCTGAGGACAATAGCTATTTCACCACTGAAACTGCACTGCGAACACAGCGGCCGAGGAACAAAACAGGTCACGGGCTGCACCGGCAGGATGCAGGCACCACCACCAGCGAACCCACCGGCCGCAGACAGGAGCAGAGCACTCGGCTCAAAAGGCACGTTGGAAACAGCACGCCTCTGGGTGCACCTACGCAGAGGCAGCGCTGTGTCGGACAGGCGGCAGGAGCACAGCAACGTAGGCCAGAAACCTGTGAAAGCAGCTGGGAGCTTATTTACACACAGCACCCTCAGCTCTTCAAGCACAACACGGCCCTTTACCACCACTCCTTGGTCGCCTGTTCTTTCAGTTCTGCTCCCGTTTACCACTGTAAAAGTTGAGGACACCACTAGCCTCCTGCAGCAAGAAGACCATGCATACAAGATAAAATGGAAAAGAAAATGTCACACAGTTCTTCAGAAAGCAGAAGCAATACAATAGATAGGGTGACATGAGCTTTGTCTGCTAAAATGTTAGCTGACACCTGACCTGTAATTCACATCGTATCATTAAGCAGAAAAAAATACATTATTTCAAGGAAGCACTGAGCTCCTTGGCAGGATGGGCCCAGCACTCACACCAGGTTTCTTAACATGAAGATAACAATCTCTCTCACCCTTCATGCTTGAAGGCTCTTGCAGGGTTGACAAAATTAACCAATTTCTCCATTTCACTAAAGCGGGACAATAACTTTCTTGGATCCTGCATTATTTTTGCCAGGAAAAAAAGGCACAGAAATACTCCAAGGGTGTGAGCAGAACCCCTGAAACACCTCACAGAGTGACAGGAACCAGTCTATCATGACCTTGAGGGCTTCCTCCAGGACAAGTGATAAAGCAATTCAGGCATTTCAAATGTTTTGCAACAGACCATATTTGCCACAACAACAAATTAGATTTAACTTAAGACAGATGAAAGTGATAGAGCAGCTTTAATGGCAGTAACATAGCACCCTTGTTACAGGCAGAACACCAGAAATCCTGTCTGTAGCAGTAAGACCAGAATCTGAACACAGTTTGCAAGCCCTGTCCGTTATTGACAGGGTATAACTGAACACTGGGGAATTATTCTGAACTTCGCAGAAGTCTCGTTCTCCCCCGAGCACCGCACCAAGATCGAGCAGCCACTGCACCTGTGTTGCCCACTGAAGCTGCGAGTGCCACGTCCCAAGCAGCGTGTCGTACAGCTCAGTCAACTGGCGGTTTAAGCTGAAGTCACTTTGACACAGATCCTGCCACGCTGCCACCAGCTGCACCTGCAGGGTAATAAGAACCACTGTGAGAGCAGAAATAACAGGTCACAGATCTGGGTTTTGTTATTCTGAACCAGGAACTTCTCATGCAAATCACTTTTGCTGAAACACAATGCCCATCCTTGCTCCCCTATCCAGATTTCAGCATAACTCCCTGCTATAATTCAGCACCCCAGAAGGAAATGACTTTCGGCAGCAAGCTAGAGGCTTCTTGGTTGATCCAAAGATTTAATTAACATTGGTATTTCACTCATAAAATGAGATTGTAATTGATACCCCCATATAATAGTTGAAATACTTGGCAAGCCCGAGCCTTGAACTTAATCCTCAAAAGTCACAGTCATGAGAGAACTTTTGAGGATCAGGTTATGACTACTGAACTGTCTGGAATTCCAACCTTTAATCTTACCTGAAAAGAGTTTACAGAGGCCAGCAGCTGGCAAGTTGCAGCAATAAAGTTATTACTGACATAGCCACATCCAAGAAAAGTGAAACAACAACTACTATAACGTGCAGGGAAAATGCACATATTCTACAACTGCTCTAAAAGGGAACATAAAACTCTCAGTGGAGAATTACTTTAAAGAACACAGGGAGTAATCAAAGCAGTGAGGAGCCAGAAAGAGAAGCCAGAGAATGAAATATGGAACAAAACAGACTCTATCCTCTTTTGAATAGGAAAGAGAATACTTGATGTAGCAGCACCCCCTACAGCCCAGGTCAAGCAAGAATTCTTTCCCCCCCCCCCCCCCCCGCCCCACATTATTTCTCCACATTAAAATATTATCAAGAAAAAAAAAATTACCTTGTGACACTTATAATAATAAGCAAGAAGCTGGGGCATCCGATCAATTTCAGTGAAGACTTTAACAAACATTTTTGCCTGATCTAAATAAAATAAATAAAATAAGGTCAGTCTCAAAGAACAAGGTGAGACAGAATATACCCCAAACCGAGTAAAATAATTCTTCTATTAAGGACACATGCCATGGCCCATAGAGAAAAACAGACCCATGATATTTTGCTTGCTTGCCTTCTCTTTAAGAGCAGAGCTGCATAAAATGAATACTCAAATGAGAACACGTATCAGATTTACAATAAACAAATTTAACTTTTTACCAGTAAATCTTTCTTAGGCAAGACAGATAAAAGCAAGGTATTTCACAGAGGAAATCATTAAATTCCAGAAACAAGCACTATCTGCAAAACCAGAACACATTCCTCTTTCCATCACTCCACCTTAGCATGCACTAAAACTAGTTGCCTCGATCACCTAACCATGCAGTCACTCTTACCCAAAGCTTCTAAAACCAGAGTCCCCCAAAGCCTGATTTGTACTGCAAGGGCAATGAATATAACTCTATTCACACAATAAATCTGGGTTCAGATAAATTAGTAATAGACCTTACTTATTTTTCAAACAGCACTTGGAAGGAGACCATGAAACTTGAACCTTGTAAGTAACTTAGATGTTCTACAGCTGTGGAAGTCACCGAATGCAGAGCCCTGGGGATGTATTTACTGGTGTGTATGGAGTTTGTAGGAATTGGGACACAAGGGAAAAATGCGACTTCACAAAAACAAGAATAACGGTATTCAGTAAGAAACAAACAAACAAAAAACATGTCCCCATGTGCCCAGATCACAACAAGTGAATATGAACAACGCTCCAAGTGAATTATTCCAAAGAGTCTGCCCAGGAAAGGATCACGTCTCAGCACATCAGCTCTCCGTGTGCCGGCACATATTCTCCACCAAATGGGTTTATTCGCTGGAGAACTCACAAAACACAGCAATATCCTATTACTTTAATATTCCAAAGCATCATCCTTTGCTGTGTGCATGCGAGCAACTGTGAAAGTCTATGAGCACAGGCGAAGGAAAAGGGGGCTCGTGCAAAGACAGAGAGCCACAAGCTGAGCGGAAGAGGGAAGAGGAAGATCTGTGCAAGGGATCAAGGATTCAAGGAAAGCACTCCTCTCCCTCCAGCTGCCTGCAGCCAGGCACTGCTGTACTCGCTGTTACTTGGATGAGAACTCCAGGGAATGCCACAACAGCCCCACAGCACTGGATTCCCCGGGGGCGCACAGAGGAGAGACAACAGAGAGAACAAGTGTTTTCCAGAAACACTGGGACAGTAGGGAAGAGCACACAGAGCAGATCAAAAATATCAAATGATCTTCTAAAGAAGAGAGACTTTATAAAGCAACTTTGCCCACACAGAGTCAGAGGATTTCTAAGCAATATTCCATGTGAGTACAAAACCAAACTGTAACACACATGCCTAGCAGCACTATGGCAACACAAAAACAGGGATCTCCTGCCTGTTTGAGCACTGTTTCCCATTTGGAGGCTGTCCGCAGCACAACTGAACTATAAGAGCAGGATAGCCCTGTCTCAGCACCTCTGTTTCAAACATCTACATAATCTGTGCAGCCTACAGAGCCAGCTCGTATTTTCCTTGTTTCCATTTGTGGCCACAGGTACATGAGGTAGGAAATCACAGACAAACTGCACTGCAGGCAGCTGCAAAGCACTGAACACTTCATGGCATCTGACTTCACCAGAGAGAGCACATAACCCCATCCCTGGGCCTCCAGGACATACACCCCTCACCCAAACAACATTCTACCTCTCACACGAGATAAACTTTGCGCTGACAGTAAGTAGGAGCAAGCCTTACTGACCTACAGACTGAGCGTTAAACGCAGCAACAATCTGCGGGCTGGCCATGGCCTCGAGTCGGTTCTTGAGCGCCTCGAGGTGCACGCACTTCTCGGAGTAATCCGGGGTGTCCACGAGCATGGCCAGGCTGCTCTGCATGCTCGTGAGCTTGGCAGAGATCACAGACACGTCCTGCCACCAGGAAAAAGCCAACACGGTTATTTACCATAATGCTAGAAAGCATTACCACCTGTACTCCACAGGGACTTTTAACACACAGATGCACATTTCAAAGCCACTTGAAGAAGCTACTTTGAATGCAGTTTCTTTAAGAAAAGCAAAGGGCCAAAAATCCAGAACGATGTGGTACCTACCTGTGTTTTCAGAGTCTCTTCAATGTCTGCACTTAACGTGCTCCACTTGTCCGCTTCCTGGAGCGATTCAGCAGCCAGCTGCATTCTAGATTTCACCCGATCAATCTCTACAAGAACCTGAGAAAAGAGAAAGAGCTGTTATTCATTGAAACCAAAAATGACTGTCTGGATACTTATATTATTTCTAGGTTGGGATTTTACTAAACGTGTGAAAAAGGCTCTTTACAAAAGTTGGCTGAAAGAACAAGAGATGCTAAATTAACTTCCAAGTCAAGCAACAACACTTCCAATTCTGCATTTGTAGAGTCAGTTCTGATTTTGCCTGAGAAGCGTTATGCATCCCCCTACTAACAAGAACACACACAAATTTGGACAAGCAGTGTTCTACGTAAGTAAGAGCATCCACAGATTAAACGTAACTAGCTGTGGGCAAGGAAGCGCGGGCAGGGCCCACTTTCACCACCAGCAGTGCTCAGGAAAGCGCTCCCGCTGCTGCCGGGTGCACGGGGCTGCTCAGCACGCAGACGCCTGGAAACCCCAGCACCACCGAGCGTGGCAGGGCGAGCACCCACCTGCATGGACTGCGCCGTGTCCTCCTCGAACCTCTTGATGTCCTCTTTGACCAGGACCATCTGCTCCTTGAGGAACGTCGCCTCCTGCTTCAAGGCCTCCACCTCCCGCAGGACTCTGGGCATGTTCTGCAGAGCCTGATGGCTCGTTTCTGCGCAAACACAAAGCAGCACGGTGAAACGGGCGAGCAGCCCGCGGGAACAGCCAAATTCATCAATAATTATGGCTCTTTTTTATATAAAAACCCACGTTATTTAGTGGTTTCTAGACAGAGACAAGCACTTTCCAGGCAGAACGCGCAAGGGCCCCGCAGGGCCCGGCTCTCGCGTCCCGAACCTGCCCACCCGGCGCGGCGCGGCGCGGCCCGCGGCACCTTCCACGGCGTTGTTGACCTCCTGGATGAAGAGCTGCAGCTTCATGACGAGCGTGGCGGCGTGCGCGTCCACCTTGCCCGGCGCCTCGTGCTGCACGGCGCGGAAGGCGCCGTTCACCCAGCTCTTCACCTCGAAGTCGTCCGCCAGGAACCTCGAGAAGTCCATGGCGCCGCCGCCACGAAACGCCGCCGCGCGGCCCCTGCCGGCCACCGTCCCCGCCTGCGCGGAAGGGACGTGGCACCCGGCGGCCGCCGTCCAGGGGCGGGGCGTTGCTAGGCAACGTGGCGGCGCGCAGCCCGCGGCCTAGGAGGCCCCGGCCGGGCCCGAGCGGCGGGTCCTGGAGCCGCCCGCGCCCCGCGGAACTCGGCCCGGCCCCCCGGCTGAAGGCGCCGCTCTCCCCTCCCTCCGTGCGGAGGCCGGGGCAGCTCGGCTCCCGCCCTGCTCCAGAGCGTGCCCCGTCCTCAGGAGCAGCCGCCCCTTGCTCGGCCTTATCCAGACAGCAGAACTCTTCACCTGCCCCTTCCCTCCGCCAGTGTGGGGCCTTTCCACAAAAAAAAAACAACCACCAAACGATCTCGGAGCATATGGGTTTATGCAGCCAGGAACCCGCTCAGCTCGCGCACACGGGTGGCGTTGAAGGAGACGGCCCCTGTCTGCCCCAGGGACACGGTGGGAGCTGAGGAGGCCCCAGGGAAGAAGCCGCGGCACGAGCAGCTCCCACGGCACACGCTGGCAGCGCTGGGGCTGGTGGCTCTCAGCTCCCCCTAAAGCACATCCAGCCGAGGCTGCACAGCCCCTCTCGCCCTTTCTTACGCTGCCGTCCGCAGGAGGCGTAACGCAGGCCCCAGGGGAAACACAGGGGCAACAGCCCCGGCCTGCAAACTGCCCTGGTGCCGAGCAGTCTGCCAGAAGGGCTGAGGCGCCATAATCTTTTTTTTCCTCCACGCAGGAAAACATGTAAAGCAAGAGGGGGGAAATTGGCCCAGAAAGCAGCAGCAAAAACGTGCAGGAAACACTATGAAAGCAGCAACCCAGCCCGCAGGGCTCTGCAGGACACAGCCTGCTCTCCAGCAGGGCTGGTTCTGCACAAAGCCAGGGCAGAGCAGGGCCCAGCCGGGCACCTGCAGGGAGACCCAGGGCGAGGAGGAGACAGCAGAGCCGAGGGAAGGAGCCGCGGCTGCGCCCAGGCCAGCGCTCCCGGCCACGCTCCCTGCCCACGGATAAGGCACACGGCAGTGTCCAAGGCTCGAGAGGTTCAGCTGCTGCCCCAGAGCTCTGCAGGGGGAAAGCCGGTCACCTCTCCCGCTTCGCTGAAGGGCTGCGCGCCTTGCACGAACGTTAGTTTGTATCCGAGTCGGATGGGATCCTGTGAGGAGAGAAAAAACAAAACAGATGGGCAGGGAGCGGCACAGCGTCCGCCACACACTGCTACTGCAGCCGGGGCAGAGCAGCGCAGCAAGGGCCGCTCACCCTTCAGATTAGAGCTCTGGAAAGCTCTTACAGCAGCAGGAAAAACGTCTCTCCCCAGCACAGCCCGGCCTGCTCGCTCTGTCCCCCGCCGCTCCCCACAAATGCCCCTTTCCCTGTGTTTCGGACAAGCCCCCACGGCCATGCTCAGCCGCCGCACCGACACCTGCCTTGTGCGGGTTGGCCAGCAGCAGGACCTGCGACAGCACCGCCAGCGGGAGCAGCGGGCTGAAGGCAGGCAGCTCCGACCCGGACGCGGGCTGTAACTTGATTTGCATGGGCTGAAAGAGAAAACAAAGGGAGGACATTTTGGTCCGCACTGGAAAAGAGTTGGGGTTCCTCTTGAAACCACTCTTCGTGCATGGATGAAAAGAAATCACTATCATTTTGTCCAAAAAGCGTAAGGATTCCGGAGAAGTCCTGCCTCTACATTGGGGTTCCTGCTATTCATACACCAGGTTAAGACAAACAATCACGTGTAGCCAAGTCAGTGGTTCTTTTAACCAGCTGTGGAAAAGGTTTAATGAAACACGTCCCTCCTCATGGCCTACCGCCAAGGGCAGACCTGCCCTGGCAGACAGTGGCACGTGCACACGCGGAGCCTCTTCCCAGCGGGTCGAAGCGCTGGGCCTGCAGCCCTGCCGACTGCTCCCGAGTCCTGGGATATACTGTGGACCGGGCACCTCGGCCACAAGCACCAGCGCACAACAGCCTCAGATGAGCCATGCAATTTCCGATAAACAAGGGCAATGGTAAGCATGTCTGAGCAGTCCCACTACTCTGCTCATCTCGGGCTTCTCACCTTGGGCACTGCTGCCTGGAACTCGATGTTGGTGATGGGCTGAGCGGCCGTGCTCAGCATGGAGAGCACCAGCACCTGCACGTCGGGGCGGCCGGGCGCCGGCTCTCGGGAGAAGTGCAGCATGGCCTTGAAGCCGTCCCGCTCGCACACCGTGAGAGGAGACACGCTGCCTGCCGGAGACAGAGCGGGGTCAGGCTCCACGCCTGGGATCACCCTTCCCTTCGGATGGGCGACAGTGGCAGAGGATAGAGGAGGAGCAGGAAGGAAATGCTTGCATTTTCTAGCAACCTCCCAGGCCAAGCAGCTTGCACGCTCCCGTGCTTTACAGTTTGCCTCCGAGGCAGAGCAGGGAATCCAAGTGCCTAACAGAGAGATGGGGAAAGCTAGCTGTTCGCAGGCAATCGGAGATGGCAGGTAAGGATCTAACGGAGATACGATGGGAAAGGCCAAGAATAATTCTGTAGCACATACAAGACTTAGCCCCTTACTACCATTCCCTGGGGAATCCACACCTGACTATCACCATGCAGCCCTTGCAAAAGCTGCTAAGTTCTTCACCAGAGGGATGAAGATCAGGTGCCAGTGAAGTCAGATTGTCGTGCACCCGTCCTTCTCTCCCAAGAGTAAGGACGACCAAGGCTTTGCAGGTCTCCCTGAGCAGGACAGACCCTGCCAGGGGACACCGTGGTGCTACGTGCCGTGCCCAGGGTCGGACTCTGCCAGCGGATGCAGGGCTGGACCACAGTCAAAGTGCAGAGATGGAAAAAGCAGCGCATAGCTCCCGAGTGAGACAACTCCCACCCAGAGATGTCCTTTAAGAGCCTAAAGGAGGGCTGCTTCCAACGTGAATAAAAGTGCTAAGGCCAAACAGTTCAGACACCCCCTGCAGACCTTAGCCAGGGTAGGAAACCGCTGCCTGCTGAGCAGGGAGCACAAGGCTGTTTCCCCAGAATGATTGCCAGCACCTGCTGAAATTCCCAGACGTGACAATTCACAGAAGAGTCACTATTTTTGCCCAGCTGATCCCCACAGCACAGCCCTATCTTAGCTCACTCCCCTGCAAAAGAGCTCTGTTAAGCTGAGCTGGGACACAAAGAAAAACCATTGCACTTACTTGGTGTAATTGAAGTTAAAGGGACAAAAAGGTCTGCTAGAGAAGCGTCCTGGGAGGCTGGATGCCAAGAGGCAGGAGGCTTCAGCTCGTAGCCTGGCCGGGAGAATGATGTTTCTGCCACTGAGCTGTTTGGAAGATCTGGAAAGGGCGATTTCTTTGGTGATAAATCCCTGGAAAGAAAAGCATGCGGAAAGCTTGTAGCACCCAGGGAGACCATACATCATCCTCTGCCAGGTCCATCTCGCATTCCTAATCCCTCACCCCATGGAGGGAGGGAGGAAGTACAAGCTTAAACTCTACGTGTTGTTGTGAAGTTTGAAACAGGCCCTACTGTACAGGGAAGCTGCCGTTTCAGTGTTCATCACGATGGACTTGGGTTTCCAGGGCTTTGCAAGTCCATCCTCCCCACACGCAGCTGCCCTGGGGCGCTGGTCAGTGAGATTACAATACAGCTGAGGCACAAAGCAAGAGCGGCGAAACCCCAGTAACGCTTCCTGGCCCATGTTATGGCAGGAGGCTGGGTAATGGTCCCCTGGTTCTGAAGCTCTGTGGATAACTAATTTGGGTCATCCCCTAGTAACTAAATGCCTGGGAAATTATTTTGTCAAAGGCTGAAGAAAGATGGTCAAAGGATTTGGTTGTTTGAGTCACAAACTATTATAAAAGGCCTTACTGGAAAGTTTTTATTCCTGTAGGTCAAGAACACCTTGAACACCTGATCCACAGAAACTGCTCCCCAGAATTTCTGAGCCCTGGCAGGTCTGTGTGTGCGGTTATGCAGGCAGAATTACCAAGTGCATAATTGCAGCTTGAGAGCTGGTGTCTGTGGATAGCTTGCCCTCATTAACCAGTAGGATTTAAAGATATCCCTAAA
The DNA here is from genome assembly GCA_032275445.1 of Crypturellus soui. Classification (NCBI taxonomy): domain Eukaryota; kingdom Metazoa; phylum Chordata; class Aves; order Tinamiformes; family Tinamidae; genus Crypturellus; species Crypturellus soui. Next base: position 6,201,578 of record JAUBNY010000219.1, on the reverse strand, counting down.
CCTCACTGCTGTACGAGAGCATCCCTGAACTCCAGGGCCAGGCTGCACGTGCAGTTTGCTTACGAGGATGATGTCTTCGTCCGGCGGGGTGCAGACAGCTGCTCGGACGGGGCCTGACACTCGCTCCTCTCGAAGCAGTTGTCTTCCTGGCTCTCTCCCAGCCCCAGTGTCTGCACGGCACCGACAGTCTCGCCGTACCCGTTGTGTGCGGCAGCCTGAAATACAAGGCACTTCTAAATAAAAATAAGGCTGCGCAACATCAGCAAAAGTCTGTTCCATTGTACAGAACCTTCTTTTTAAACAGCACTTAAAGCAGGAATAAACATGACTAATTTGGTAGCAAAGTGCAGCAGAATTTCACTGAGCAGAAGAATTCTGATTTCCCTTCAGAGTAAAGTGGCACCAAACAAGGCACCACTGAGAGCTGGGAGGTCAAGAACCCAACCCAGTTTTTGTCCTTTGTGCCACAGGGACTAAAGTATGTAAGAATCACTCACCTCTGCCAAGCCAAAATCATGTGGTGAATCTTGTACAACAGGAGAGTTGTTGAAATCTAAGAAAAATACAAAAAGCAGAGGCCAATTACAGGAAGCAGGGGTTGCCATTAACCACGTTTTTCCTATGGTGACTAACAGCAGTTAGACTGCCCTCCTTCACTATTAAAGAAACGGGATTCCTCACAGCTCACAACACTTGCCTTAGCTTAAAGGCTCTGTCTCCTCTTAGGAACAACGTTAGAATCAAACTCCTTCTATCTTCATTAAATATTATGAGTAGATATTATGAGGTAACCCCTCCCAAGCCGCACACAAACCCGGTGTTGAGAGCTCCTCGTCGAGCAGGCACGTGGAGGCCGTGCTGCCATGCCGGGAGGCAGCCGGCTCCGCGGGAGACGGGGACGGTGCCTCCAGCTCCGAGAAGTCGATCAGCGTGTAGCTCTTCACCCGCCGCGGCGGCCGGCCCGCTTGGAAAGAGGCAGAGGTTAGAGAGATCGTTAGCCCTGCAAGGAGTGTGCGGGTGGGTTCAGGCGTGCCCTGGGGGACTCAGGTGGAGAAATACGGGAACGTTTTCAGTCAACATATGTTGAAAGAAGAAAGAAAATTATAATTACAGACCCTCAATAAAGTCTCAGTTTGAGGAATCCATTAGTTTAATGGAAGGAAACTCTCTTCTTCCACCATCAAAGCTAAGTTGGGCAACATATTTCAAAACTGCGCTCTGACAGGGGTTGCAACGTGGCTAAGATTATCCTCCCGCCCAGCCTGGACTTAGGCGAGAGAGGGATAAAGCAAAGCTCTGTCGAGAGCCAGATCTGGAGCACAGTTACTTCCCAGGACATCCGTCTCCCTCAGCTGCCCGGGCACCGCTGGCACCGACCTGGACGTCCCTGCCGGAGAGCCGGGGTGAGCGGCCAGCCCCGTGCCCGGGCGGCGAGCGCCGCGTCCGGCCGCTGCTCTAGACGTGGCTTCCCGAGCCTTTGGATTTGGTCCTGCCCTCATTTCTGTACTCTGTGGTTACCATGCCTTTTTTCAGTATGTTATTTCTTATTAATTATCTTTTTTTTTTCCTCAATAAGGGAGCAATGGAAAAGGTATAAACTAGATTGTTCTCACATAAGACAAATCTGCAAACACGTCTGTTCCCAAAACATCTTTTATGCCAGAGCCTTCCATGCCAGGGGGAAGACACCACGACGCAGAGGTTGGCGCGCGAGGCAGCGGCGGGCGCCCCTCGCTACCTGCTGCGTGCGCGGCGGCACCTCCAGCGCTGCCCTCGGCGCCGGCCACCGTCTGCCTGTACTGCCCCAGCGCCCGCGTGAGCTCGTCGTTGGCCTGCAGGATCTCAGCTGGAAGCAGATGAGAAACCAACTATTAATGTTCGAGCACAAGGGTGGGCTCCGTGGCGCTCTCCAAGTGGCCCAAGAGCTGCACTGCAGCCCAGAACTTGCCCAGAGCCAGGCCTGGGGATGTCCACACCGGCACCGCTTCCACTGGAAGGCTTACTAGGGGCGAGCACAGCAGGACCATCAGCCACATCTTACAGATCATTTTTCCTGTCCTATTTCTGTGCTGAGGTTGAAAATCAAGGATGATTAGAAGGCAAGGAGTAACCCCAGGCAGCAATTAAGAAACCCGTAGAGGAGGACTAAGATACAGAAAAGGACTGAGCTGCAAGACACAGAAGAGGGGAGGGAAAGAAAGCAAAGCAGCAAAGACTTAAAGAGAACTGCCCCCAGCGCAGCGCAACACGGGCAGGCCCTGCCGCTTCTCCCTTTGCCGTGCGGGTTTACGGGGGTGCGGGAGGCTGCAGCCCGCACAGCGCCGCGCAGCCAGGGTGAGAACGAGGCGCGCGGCCCCGCGGAGCCGGGATCTGGGGGCCGCAGCTCCAGACACCTGCGCTACCAGCAGAGCAGCAGAGTTTACTGTGACGTTGCAGACAGACACGCGAGATGGAAACGCAGCCCCAGGAAGGGCTGGGCTGCGCAGCTGCGGAATGCACACACTCTGCTCCTGGCGTCTGCAGAAATCAGGACCATCAGTATCTCTAGGGAAAATCCTGCAGGAGACCTCAGCTCTCCGCATGCTGCAGCTCCACAGACTCTGAAACAACCCGGGCTGGAGGAAGCTGGATTCAGTGTTCAGCTTTGGTCCCCAAGGGCGAATGAAAAGCTTCGTGGGGGAGAGCAGGAGTCGTACTGCTGCTTTCCATGGGAATGATGTAAAGGGAAAGGGGGAAGCTCTACCACAACCACAGCTCATAGCACCTACCTCAGCACTGCCACCCTCAGGGGAAGGGAATACCCCATTTCTCAAAACAAAGAGGAATTTAACTGCGAAGAAACCCAAGGACAGCCCTGGCTCTCGGTCAGAAATCCAGTGATTTAATCTAGCTTTAAAGCTAAGCGAAATAACTTTGGGGGTCAGCCCTCCTCTTGTAGATGAGAGCCTTGCAGAGCTTTTCCTCCCAGCGAACACAGGGTGCAGGCCCAGAAGAGCGAGGGTTGGCACTGCAGAGACCTGGAACGGCAGGGATGAGCGTGGCAGCCGTGAAGGACAGGGCTTTCCGAGGATGAGGGCTTCCCACGTGTGCTGGGTAGCAGGAGCTGCTGCTCAGAACAAGGGGCACCCGCCCAGCTCAGCCCTGTCACGAGTTTGCACAGTTCTGTGGGACTTCATACCCCTTAAGTGAACAGCAGAAATCAAAGGGAATTTTAGTACCATATTTTTAACGTTACCTAGCGCCCCGTCGTCATCAACGGTCTCGCTGGCAAGGCGGAAGAGCAGCGGCCTGAGCTTCTCGCAGCGCTCAAACACACTCTGCAGAAAAACCATCTCTCAGCATGGGGAAAGCAAAGGGACCCGGCAGGAGACGGCGCCGTCCGTCCCGCGGGAAGCCCAGCGTGCCGGGAGCCGCTGCCGCCCTCGCGCCCCTGCCCACGCGCAGGCTGAGGGTGCCCTTGGGCACTGCCGCCCTGGGCTCTCCCAGGCACAGCTGGGAACACCCTGATGAGGAGGAAGGAGCGTTCACCTGCAGGGTGTCACGGTCAGACGGAGACAGTTCTTGTCTCTTGTAGCCCTCCAGTAATTCACCCATGAGTTTGACGTTCTCAGAAACCTCACTGATTGTGTTCACTCTCCTGGAGACTTTAGCCGACTTTTCTTGTTCCTTTGATGCAAAGTGAAATAAAAGCAGACGTTGTGGTTAGTACTGGCAGTGCGCGTGCGTGGTTGTGCGCTCCAGCGCCCTTGCTGGGGGCTGCTCCCTGGGAACGTGGCACTGCAGATGCGAGTGGCGCAAGGCAGGGGGTAAAACCTCACTCCGTGAGGAACTCCATTAGCAGAGCAGACAACTGTATGTTTGAGGGAGACAGTCCTGCTCTCCAGCCTCGGAATAACAGCTACTGGGAACAGCCCCTCTCTGCACCATTTAAACGGTTCCCAGCTGCCGTCACTGCCAGGTTCCCATGACCTGCTGGTACCACTTCGGTACCGGTACGGTGCCGGCTGTCAGGCAGACCGTATATAGGGGTCCCCTGTGAGCGACCGAAGCGCCAGGTCACCCCGCGGCCCCGCCGCAAGCCGAGGCGGCCGCCTACCTCCCTGATGATGCTCTTGATGAGGCGGTTGGCAGCCTGCAGGTCCTCGGCGTGGCTGCTCCGCAGGAGCCTGGCCAGGAGCTGCGGGAGGGACAGCGTGAGCGCCGCGGCGGTGCCGGCACCCAGGGTGCTGCGGGGAGCGCGCGGGGACACGGCCGCCGCGACGGCCCCCGCGGTTCCGGGAACACGGGGCTCTGTCTAACCGGGATCGCGCGCTGCCCGCACGCACCAGCGGCAGAGCAGAAGTCAACAGTGCACGAGCAGCCAAGTCACAGCACAGGTCAGGCTCAGAGAAAGACAGACCTGCATCTAAGAGATTCTCTCTGTGGAAGGGCTCCAAAACCCCTCACCTTTCCCCATTTCCGAGAGAAGAGTAACCGAAGTCAAAAAGTTTCATTTTTGATTGAGCAAAACCCCCAATAAATCACCAACAGTTCAAAGAACTAGCTCTCCTACAGCAAGAAGCATTAGCATTACTGGAAATATAATGAATACATGCAGCCCCAAACTCCGGTATATGACTCTTTTTCTCACGCAGGGAGAGAGCAAGATGTGAAAAGCTTAAGGTTTACCTTGGATTTCTCTTCATCTGTGTCAAAAATAGAATTCTGAGGTCTTGGAGAAGGGGGAGGTAAAATCTTGTCTTCTGGCAATTTGGGATCTTCTTTTACAATCCCTGTTGGGGACAGGAACATCTGCTCAGCGATACCCGAGCTGTCAAAACACCAACGCTCAACAGGGCAGGGGATTTTGCACTCAGTCCCTCCGACTCTCCCCAGAGCTTTACAAAATGAAACACAGAAGCAAAGAGCTGCCTTGGCACACACCGGGGACAAAGAGACTTCCCTCCCTGCTGTGAATTAAGCAAAGGGCAAATAAGATTTTCAGGGCAGAAGATGCAAGGAGGATGTGCAGGGTTTGCTCTGTCCCTGCGCCCCTGCTGGATAAGCCTGCAGGAGCACTCCAGGGCGAGGATCGCTTGGAATTTGTCCTGCAGTTTTCCCCCTGAGCAACAGTGGCAACTCCTGTGTGAGCAGAGGCCACAAGATCAGACCGATCCCTGGCTGAATACCCAGTTCTCCGGTCAGCCTCTTTACACAGCCAGGTGCCTCCTGCAGCACCCAACGACCCTGCAAGTGGCCTTTGTCCTTCCCTCTCCGTAGTGGCAGCGGCTGAGTCACAGCCGGAGCTGCGGCGGGCGCCACGTGACTCCACAGCTAAAAAGGAAACTGAAATAACAGCCCCAAACCTTGTTTCTTCAGCATCTGATAAGCATCCCGGATTTTAACTTCCTGAGGAAACCAGACCGTCCAACTGAATATTATTTCTGTGACTCTTGATTTGACTTTTTCTGAAGACCAGGCTCCATGGTACTGAAAGAAAAAAGTTTTAAAAGAAAAAAGTTCATAACCAAACGGCTAATGCTGGATACAACATACTGGTCTGGGGCCAAGCTGTTCACACGCAGAAATCACTCAGCAAATGGATCCCTAATTCATTATTCACTGTGCCCTCCACGGCCTGATTTTGCAGCAGGTGATGCAGCCTGCAGAGCCGCGGCCGCACGAGAACGGTGCCCGTGCAGGACGGATACGGACCCTACCCGGCATCGGGATGAGGCTGCTTCAGAGCTGCCCTGAGCAGTTACCTGAAACTGGAACCAGGAATAACTTTCTTGTGATTTCTGTGGGTTAGTGCTTGACTTTAACCCTTCCTCTTAATTGTTTGTAATGCAAATAGCCCCAATAGCCTCAGCTAGACCACGACAGCTGAACAAACGGAGCTAACAAACCTAGGCAGAAAGCAGCTGACTTCTGTCAGTGTTCGGAGCCCCCGACAGCCGAGACGGGAGGAACAAAGGGAAAAATCTTCTCCAGGAGGGATTCCCGGGGAGCAGGAAGAGCAGAGGCTGCTGGATGCAGCCACCCCACAGCTGGGACCTGTCAGGCACCTTCCTCCCCGTCACGTTTCCAGGGAGTGGGGCAGGACGCTACTCAAAGCTCTCTCCGTTTCACCTCTATCCCATCCCCATTCCCTGCTAACCTTAAAGGGAGGGGAAAAAAAACAAAGCATCATTTACAGTGATATTTACATCCAACCCTTGTGCCTGGGAGCACAGAACAATCCACTCCTCTTGGTGAGGATAACTCAAGGTTTTCATATCCCATCTGAAGAAAGCAGCATCTCAAACCAGCTAGATACAGCACAACCACAACCACCTACCTTTGGGGAAAGCACTTTTATCAGCTCATTCAGAAACCTGAATTTCGCGATTTCATTGTGAAACCTTTCGCCACAATTATTCACGCAGGTCTCCAGCACCTGCAGAAAACAAACCAGCATCAGCGAGCGCTGTACAAACAGCTCTCGGCTTTTTGAAAACTCTGCTATTGCGATATTACGTCTAGGAACTTTCTGGCAGCCTCACGCAGACGCGCACGAGACACCGGGGACGCTGTGGGCAAGAACACGCGTTTCCTCTGGCAGAGGTCACAGCAGCAGCTCTCAGCACGAGACACGTCTGCTCTCCCGTCGCCGTGAGCGCCCGCCGCCCGGCCGGCTGCGCGGCCACGGCGAGAGCTGCCGACCGCGACCGCCCGGCAGCCAAGGGGAGCGAGAGCGGCGGCTCCCTCCGTCACCCCGGGGCTCTGCGCTCCTCGTACCGCGACGGCGAGGACAGGCGGCCCCAGGCTCTGCCCCGCCGTCCCGCTGTGGGTCAACCCGTCCCCACGCACGCGGCCAGCAGCACTCACGGTCAGAGCGTGCAGAGCTTCCACCTCCTGCGGCGACTGGATCTTATGGGCCAGCAGCCTCGGCGCGAGCGATGGGCTGGGGAGCAACAGCACGAGGTCGCACGGCGCCCGGGGAGCGGGAGAAGCTGCGGGGGCGCCCGGAGCAGAGCCCGGGTGAAGGACCCGAGCGGGACCCC
>JAUBNY010000219.1:6160095-6177034 GCA_032275445.1 Crypturellus soui | reverse complement strand
AGTTCTCCTCTGGACCGAGGGAGAAAGTGCCACAAGACAAAAATATCAGCGTGCCGACAGGATGAAGAAAGCCTTTATGCCGAGAGGAACAAGTCGCAGCCTGTGTGCCGGCCGAGCCGCCGCTGCCGCCGCCGCCGCTGCTGCTGCTGTTGCTGCTGCTGCTCCGCGCGCAGGTGGGGACGGGCGCGGGGGGCGCGTGGGGTCCGCGTGTCCCTGTGTCCCCCACGCGGGGTCCGCGTGTCCCTGCGCCCCGTGTCCCGCGCGCGGGCTGTGCGCACCTCGCCGTCCCGCGCGTGGGGTCCCTGTCCCGCGTGTCCCTGTCCGCGTGCCGCGGTGTCCCCGCGCAGGGCACCTGTGTGCCGGTCCCCACGGCGCTCGTCGCGGCCCCTCGCCGCGTTTCCGCGGCCCCGGAGCCGCGCTCCACGGAGCTCCGTGCGCTGTCCCGGGTCAGCGCTCCGGGCCGGAACCCCGGCTGAGCCGCCGCGGCCGGAGCCGCTGGCGGGGCAGGATCCCGGCTCCTGCTCCGGGCAGGGCACGGAGCGGCGGGGAGCTGAGCCCGGGGCTGCCCGGACCCCCGCGGGCGGCACGGGACGGGCACGGGGCTGAGCCGGGCACCGGCCCCAAGCGGGAGCCGCCGCTGCTCCGCAGGGCCGGGCTCGGAGCCGCCCTGCTGCTCGTCCCGGCAGGGAGCTCGGCTGCTCGGGCTGCCGCATCCTGCGGCCGGGCCGCGCTCCGCTGGCTCCGTTGGTGCAGTGGGAAGTGGAGGGCGGCAGAGCTGGGCCCAACGGTGGGTGCCCGGGCAGCGGGTGACGTGGTGGCCAGCCCTGCGTCGCGGCAGCTGCGGGAATCTCCGCTTGGGGAGGACGTGTCTCTCCGCTGCGTCTTGGGTGCTCTGCTGTCACCTGCCTCTCCTCGGCAACAGCCTCGTGCGGGAGCATCACCCGGCTCCCCGGCCGCATCCTGCCCTTCGATCCGGCCACGTCCTCGGGCCGAGCCCGGGGCGGCTGTGCCAGCACGTGGGGTGCGTGGGGCAGGGAGCCCTGCGGGGCGGCTCGTCCTGCTGGTGCCGCGGGTCCCGCGAGCAGGTGGCCGATGATCACCCACTCCCATCCGGCGCCCAGCGGCTCCGCGCCGGCTCCCGGCGCTCCGGCTCTGCCGCTGTTTGCAGAGCGGGCGAGGCCGCGGCCTGCACCTGGCGCTGAGCTGGCGGCCGCTGCAGCCCCGGCGCTCGCGCTGCCGCCCGGGAAAGTCACCCGACCCGTTTGGTGCCGGCGGGCGCCGGGGCCGAGCGCCTGCGTCACCTCCTGGACGGGTGCGCGGGAGCGGTGGCCGCTGCTCGCGATGGGGACCGGCTCTCGTGTTAGCTGTCCCCCTTGCGCACGGCCTCTGCCGGGGGCCTGGGGTTGAAACCTGCGGGTTTAAGGAGGAGAAGGAGCGTGTTCTGGGTCTGGTGGGAGCCTGTCCCGAGGGTTCAGCTGCTGTGATGGGGCTGGGTGCAGGGAAACGAGCGCCCTGGGGTCCTGGCTCGCCCAGGACCAGAAGGGCCCTGGGTGCTCTTCCCTGCTCGTGTCGTGCTGCCCCGGTGAGCGCTGGAGGGGCCGGGGAGCTGCGCTCGCGGCTCCGGGCTGGTCCGCAGCCTCTCCCTGCTCCCAGCACCGCGTTTCTGCCCGCAGTGCCTCGCTGGCGGCGCCGTGACGGTCCCAGAAACGCTGCTCTTCGTGTCCACACTCGACGGAAACCTCCACGCCGTGAGCAAGAGCACTGGTGACATCAAGTGGACCCTCAAGGACGGTGAGTGCCACCCGCAGGGCGGTGGTGGCCGGTCTGCGGGTGCCTGGGCTGCTCCCCGGCCGGGGTGCGGGCGCAGCCTGCAGCTCCCCTCGCGCTCAGGGCGCTGGAGCCGGCGGGTCCCGCTGGTGCCGGGGTGTCCCGGCCCCGCTGCTCCGCGCTCGCCGCCGGCAGCGCTATTCCGGCTCTGCCATGCAAATCAGCGCAGCGCCCGGCGCCGCTGGCGCCGCCACGCCGTCCCCGCCGGGGAGCGGCCGCTGACGTCCGCGTTTCGCTCTCTTTTTCAGATCCTATTCTGCAGGTGCCGGTCTATGTGGCAGAGTAAGTGTCCCTCCCCCCGGCGCAGTGTCCTCCGCAGCGCAGGCGGCTGTGGATCGGCCTGCCAGGGCGTTACGAGGTGGTGGAGGGTCCCTGACCACCTGCGGCTGCAAACAGGAAAGTGGCACCTTGGGGACGGTAACCTGGTGGCCGTGCAGCACGTCCCCGGCGCCCGTCCCGTGCGGTGCGTCGTGCACCACGATGCAGAAAGAGCCGCTTCCTCCTGCTGAACACGCAGAGCAGAGGCTCTGGGGGCACCACGCAAACGCGTGGGGAAGATGGAGCGAAATCCCTAGGGCTGTTGAAAGGCGCAGGGGAAAGCAGGGAGCTCCCGAGCGGGGGGCAGGGGCCCCGGCGGCCCAGAGCAGCGGTGGGAGCCGCTGTGCCCAGCTGCCCCGACCCAGCGCTGGGCTTTGGAGGGGAATCTCCCCGGGACGGTGTGCGACGGCTGCCCCTTACGGCACCTCCCGCGTCGCCGCTGCCGGGGCTCCCGGCTCATTCTGCTCCCGCTGCCTTTCAGACCAGCGTTTCTGCCGGACCCCAACGACGGCAGCCTCTACGTGCTGGGGGGCAAGAACAAGGAAGGCCTCATGGTGAGCGCGGGGGCGGCAGCGCTGGGGTCACTCCTGTCGCTCCTCGGCGCCGGGAAGGCGTCTGCCAAGCAGGAGCGGGGGAAAGGGACGGGTCCCTTCCCAGCCCTTGGGGCTGCCCAGGCACCCGGTGCCAGGCGGCGGCTGCTGCTGCTGCTGCGGCTGCTGCTGCTCTGTCCCGGCCGCCGCTCACGGCCCTGGGTGCTCCGCGTTGCAGAAGCTGCCTTTCACCATCCCGGAGCTGGTGCAGTCGTCGCCGTGCCGCAGCTCCGACGGGGTCCTCTACACGGGTACGAGGAGCTCTCCGGGGCAGACCAGCCCCTCTGCGGGGCGCCTGCACCCGTGGGGTCCAACGGGGGTCTCTGGTGCCGGGGGGCTCTGACCTGGCGAGCGGACGCGCTGGTGCAGAGTGTGCAGGGAGGGGGTGACGTGAGCAAGAAGAGCTCTGAGATGCAGAGAGGGACAGGCCGGAGGGGCACCTCGTGGAAACGGTGTCCTTGGAGGGAGAGGTGCGGGGAGGCACCTGTGGGGTGGTTCTGGCTGGGGGACAGCAGGCTCTGGGGACAACACAGGTGGATCCGTGGATTTGCGTTGCCAGGAAAGAAGCTGGACACCTGGTTCATCGTGGACCCCAAGTCCGGGGAGAAGCAGACCACGCTGTCCACGGAGGCCTGGGACGGCCTGTGCCCCTCGAGCCCGCTGCTCTACATCGGCCGCACCCGTAAGCCCCTCCGCTCCCCTCCGCGGCGCCGGGGCAGGGGCGGCGCCGGGGCAGGGGCAGCGCCGGCCCTGCTGCCGGGGAGCCGCTGCGAGGACACGGGGCTGGGGCCTGGTGCCCGCCGGGCCGCGCCGCTGGTGGGGCAGTGCTGCCCGCTGCGGTGTCCCTCCGCGGTGCCCCGGTCCTGCCTCGCCAGGGCGCTCGCCCGGGCCGGCTGCGGGCGCCGGCGCGCTGAGCTCGCCGCCCGCTCTGTCCCCAGAGTACGTCATCACCATGTACGACACCAAGTCGCGGGAGCTGCGCTGGAACGCGACCTACTCGGGTTACTCGGCCCCGCTCTACGAGGAGTCCCACCCCTACAGTGAGTGGCTGCCCGCGGCGCTGCGCTCGCCCTGCGCTCGCCCTGCGTGTCCCCGCGCTCGCTCCGTGCATCCCCGCACGTCCCTGCGCTCATCCTGCACATCCCTGCGCTCGCCCTGCGTGTCCCTGTGCTCGCTTTGTGCATCCCCGCACGTCCCTGCACGTCCCTGCGCTCATCCTGCGTATCCCTACACTCACCCCACACATCCCTGCGCTCGCCCTGCATGTCCCTGCGCTCGCTCTGTGCATCCCCGCACGTCCCTGCGCTCATCCTGCACATCCCTGCGCTCACCCTGCGTGTCCCTGCGCTCGCTCTGTGCATCCCCGCACGTCCTTGCACATCCCTGTGCTCATCCTGCACATCCCTACGCTCACCCCACACATCCCTGTGCTCGCCCTGCGTGTCCCTGCACTCATCCTGTGCGTCCCTGCGCTCGCCCTGTCCCTGCCTAGAAATGGCCCACTTGGCCTCCAGCGGAGACGGCCTCGTGGTGACGCTGGACAAGGAGAGCGGGGAGGTGCTGTGGGCGCACAACTACGGCTCCCCCGTCGTGGGCATCTACGTGTGGCACCAGGACAGCCTGCAGCGCGTGCCCCACCGCAACGTGGCCATGGAGACGCTGCGCTACCTGACCTTCCGCTCGCAGGACATCCGCCTCGTGCGCTGGAGCCAGCAGGCGCTCAAGGACTTCTCCAGCGCCGAGACGCAGCTGCTGTGCGTGGGCCGGAGCCCGCGGGGCGGCGGGAGCGGGAGCCCCGGGGTGGCTTGGGGCAGGCAGGAGGGGCTGGCAGCGCTCAGCCTGGCACCGGGGCTGGGATTACCCCAGGCCCGAGCACTTGCATTTACGGCCTGAGCGGGGCGGCTCGGGGCGCAATGCTGGGGCTCCCGGTTGTGTTTCCGCGGCTCGGTGCTCCCGGCTCCGAACGCGGGCGGCCCCGCGTGACGCTGCTTCCCGGCAGTGCAGGCCGACGCTCTACGTGGGCAAGCACGCCGCCGGCTTCTACGCCGTCACGTCGCTGGTGCACGGCGGCGTGGCGCTTGCGGTGAGTGTCCTCCGCCGGCAGCGCCCGGCCCCGGCCCCGCGGCCCCGGTAACCGCGCGGTCCCCGCAGCCGCGGGGGGTGACGCTGGCCCGGATCGATGGCCCCACCACGGAGGACGTGACCGTGAGCGAGTCCGGCGAGTGCGAGATCACGCCCAGCACGGACGTCAAGTACCCGCAGGGCAGCGTCACGGCGCTGCACAACCAGTGGCTCCTCATAGGTGCGGACGCGGCGCCTTCCCCACGTCCTGCGCTCCGACACTGCCCTGGGGACAGGGAGCCCGAGCCGCGTGTTCCCGGTGTAACAGGGCTGGCTACTTTGCCCGGTGCTTTAGCCAGGGTTGAGGCTGTGATTCCCGCTCGGCCGAGGGTCGCTGTGCCGTGGGTTCCATCCCAGCAGGTCCCCTACCTCTCCGGCGCGGGCTGGCGGCGCGAGGGGTGGGTTTGGAGCAAGGCTCGCGATCCCCTGCGCTCCTGGACGTTGCACGTTGGGTCGTGCCCACAGCAGAGTCGCTCCGTGCCCGCTCTGGCCACAGCGGCAGGACGCGCCGCGGGGCGGCAGGAATCGGGCTGCTCTGGGGTAGCTGGGGAGGCCCACGGGGCAGGGAGACAACCTCGTCCCAGGCCGTTCCGCGCTGGCTGCTGCTTCCCCAAGGATCCCCCCGTCTCCAGGGAGGGGGCTCTGGCTCTTGTCACATTTCCCAGCAAACAGACACCCTGAGCGCCAAAGCTGTTCAGTGCCACTTCGGCACTACGGGGGTGACCAGGCTCTGGTCACTCCGGTCACCACGGGTCCGTTGACAGTTCTCGCTTTGTCTTCGATTGCAGGGCACCACGAGCTGCCCCCCGTGGTCCATACCACGATGCTAAGGGCCTTCCCCGAGAACCTGAGGAAGACCACGGAAACCATCATTCCCAGGAGCTCCTCCGCCAGGGCCGCCTTCGAGGACGTGAGTGCCGGAGCCGCGCCGGGTCGCCGCTCCGGAGAGGGGCACCGTGGCTGGGGGACGTGTCGCCGCTCTGGAGCGGGGCACCGTGTGCGGTGCTGGGCTGGGGGACGTGTCGCCGCTCTGGAGCGGGGCACCGTGTGCGGTGCCGGGCTGGGGGACACATCCAGCACGTGGATGGGCAGGAAGAGGGATCCCGCGGGCAGAGCCGCAGTGGGGCAGCCCTGCCGGGCAGGAGCCCCGAGTGCGGGTCCCGCGGGTGCGAGCGGAGCCGGGTGCGTTGCAGTACCCGAGCGCCGGCGGCACGGACGAGCCGGCCGTGCGGGGCGGCGACGCGCGGCTCCGTCCGGATCCGTCGCCGGGAGCGCGAGCCGAGGTCTACCCGGAGGCCGGCAGCTGGGACGTGGCGGTGGCAGCGGCCGGGACGGCGCTGCTGGGCGGGGGGATCCTGCTGCTGCTGCTCGTGGTGAGTGCCTGTCTCCGCTCCGGTGGCGGCACCGACGCGGGGCTGCAGACCCGTCGCTGCTCCCGTCTCTGTGTTGTGGGGAGCAGCAGGGCAGGGAGAGGCAGCCCCTGGGCTCTGCTGTGTCCAACCCGAGCTGGGCGCTGCGTTCTCGCCTGCTGGGACACGGGGAGCTGAGACACCCCGTCCCGTCCCAGAAACTGCAAAGGCAGCACGAGGCGCAGCAGCAGCAGCTGGAGAAGCAGATCCAGCTCCTGCAGCAGCAGCAGGAGATGCTGTTCCCGGGCCGGGTCGCCGCGGAGGGAGTCCCCGTTGAGCCGGAGGAGCCGGCTGGGACGCAGCCCAGTGCCCCCCAGCTCACGGAGAGCTCTGGGCCGCCCGCCCGCCCGCGGGACCTGGCCAACGGGGCGGCCGGCCGGGATGCAGCGGTGCCGGGCGCTGCCGAAGGTGCGTGCTGGAGAGGGAGGAACACGCACGGGGCTGCCTAGGCCACAAACACCTTCCTTGGGGGAATGTCCGTGTCCTTCCCGTGTCCTTCCCCACAGTTTGGAACTCTCAGGAAAACAAATCCAAGATTTTGAGGCACACGGAGGCTGAGGAGAGGGTGCACAGCTGTTATCCAGAGTAGGAGCAGGGATAAGAGGGCTGCAACGTCGGCTGAGGGGGAGCGGATGCCAGACCTGGATAAACAGGGGCTACAGAAGCAGGTGCAGGAAGAACAGGGCCCTGGAGAGGAGCGGGTGGTGAAAGAACGGGATGTCCCTGCTGTGACACTAATACTCAGAGGTTGCTGGATGGCTGGTGACATCGGTCTTCCCCTGCAGATGCCGGACCAAACGTGGTTACGATTGGGAAAATTTCTTTTAACCCCAAGGATGTGCTGGGCCATGGAGCTGGAGGAACCTTCGTCTTCAGGTGAGCGGCAGCCCGGGATGCTCTCCCTCTCCCTAATGCTGGGCTCAGTGTAGGGAATCTTCTCTGCTTCCTCTGGGAGCTGCAATTACAGCAGCCAGGCCCGGTTCTTCCCTGCTTTGATCCGGGTGGGTCGGAGCCTTTTGTGGACGGGTTTCCAAGTTCCCCTTCTTAGCTCCCGGCACCGGGCAGAGCCTCGCCGGGCCGTCAGTCCGCAGGGCTGCGCCCTCCGTGTGCGGCGGGGGCTGCGTGCGGACGCTGCTGTCCTCGCCGCGCGCAGGGGACGCTTTGATGGCCGGAGCGTGGCCGTGAAGCGGCTGCTGCCCGAGTGCTTCCGCCTCGTGGACCGCGAGGTGCGGCTGCTGCGGGAGTCGGACGAGCACCCCCACGTCGTGCGGTACTTCTGCACCGAGCAGGACCAGCAGTTCCACTACATTGCGATCGAGCTCTGCTCCGCCACGCTCCAGGAGGTGCCGCAGCCCGTCCCCTGCCCGGGCCACAATCCCTCGTGTTTGCAGGGGGTCCCAAGGGGAACCTTACCAAGGGGAACGCATCCAGTCTTGCGCGTCCCGCTAGTGAGGGCCCGGCCTGCAGCACTCGCGCAGGAGCAGAGTCCTCTGCCCCTACAAGAACAGGGCTGTTGGCCACGGTTCCTGTTGGAGGTCCTGGAGAGCTCTGCCCTGTACCCGTTTGCTGGGCGGGACGGGGGTTAGGTCTCGCACGGACGGGCTGCAGGGTGCTTTGGCGATGCAGGGTGCACAACTGCGTTAACGTGGATTAGGGCTCTAGCTGAGCCCCTTCCCCAGCACAAGCTGAGAAGCCAGAGCCCGTTGGGGTTAGAACGGTAAAGCGGGAGCACTGCTGGAGCTGCGGAGCTCTGAGGAGCAATGGGAGCAGAGGGGACGATGCCAGCGGGGGGACGTGGATGTGACGAGTGGGCACGGGGGTCTCTGAGAGCGGTTCTGCCTCCAGCTCCGTCTGCCCAGGGAGAGGTCCCTGCTGCGGAGCCGGGCGCGAGGCTCCCAGCGCTCAGCTCATCTCTGCCCCGTCTGCTTCCAGTACGTGGAGAGCCCCGGCTTCGAGCGCCGCGGCCTGGACCCGGTGTCCGTCCTGCGTCAGACCACGTTGGGGCTGGCTCACCTGCACTCGCTGGACATCGGTAAGGGGCAGCGTCCGGCTGCAGCGCGAGGGCAGCGCGTCCAGCCCCGCAGCGGCGTCGTTCGGGAGCCCCTGCCGCCAGCCCGGGGGCTTGTGCGGGGAGGGCCAAGAGCTGCCAGGAGCAGAGCTCTCCAGGCTGGGAGCTGCGCAGGACCCTGCGGCATCACCGAGCCTGGGTCAGCCCTGCGCTGCAGGTGACGCCGCAACTGCCTCTTGCAGTCCACCGCGACCTGAAGCCCTGCAACATCCTCATCTCCGTCCCGAACAGCCACGGGCAGATCCGAGCCGTCATCTCCGACTTCGGCCTGTGCAAGAAGCTGCACGGCGGCCGGCACAGCTTCAGCCTGCGCTCCGGGATCCCCGGCACCGAGGGCTGGATCGCGCCCGAGCTGCTGCAGGAGGCCCCGAAGGAGAACCCGGTCCGTGAGCCGTGGCCCCCGGGCCCGTCCTGCTGCTGCCCCTAAAATCCCCAGTTAAGACAGGAGCTGTGAGAGCAGAGGCCGGTCCAAACGCAGGGCAGGAGCAGCCGCCACCAGGATCTCTGTGATCGGTGGTTACTTGTTGCTGTCCTGTCCCTCGGGGGCACAAGGCAGCGTCCCAAGGCCGGTGTCCTGGCAGGGCTGGAGCAGGGTCACGTCTGCTCTGAGGTCCCTGCAAAACCCGGAATGCTGCTGGGTGCCTGGGCTAGGGGCCACACGTGTCACTGCAGGGCTCCCATGGGGCTGGAGCGCTTGGAAGTTTGGCAGGGGAAGGGGCTGTGGGAAGTGGCTCGCTGCGGAGGTTACTGCCCCGCTCGGGGTATCCTGTCCCGGCTGGAGGCCGGAGCTGGGCTTGGCGATGGGCCTGGGGGCAATGGACCTTAGTCTGTGGGGGTTTCTGAGACACCAGCAGCTCTCAGGGGTTCATTGGGCAGAGAAGTCAGGAAGAAGGAAGGAGCCCGTGTGCAATAGCAGCTTTGAGCAGCAATTCTGCATTTACCAGAGGACTCAGTAACTTCCTAGCTAGCGCTACAGCCCACGGGTTCACGTATAAGAATGGGAGGTGGGAAGGCACAAACACTTCCCTGCCCCTTGCCGCGAGGTGCCAGCTCCTGCCCGCGTTGCAGACCTGCGCTGTGGACATCTTCTCGGCCGGCTGCGTCTTCTACTACGTGCTGTCGGGAGGGAGGCACCCGTTCGGGGACAGCCTGCGGCGACAGGCCAACATCCTGGCGGGCGCCTTCCAGCTGAGCTGTCTGCAGGAGGAGGCGCACGGTAGGAGTCCGGCCCCGCTCGCACCATCGCCCCGGCCCGCGCAGGGGGAGAGGACTGAGCGGTGGGTTTGGGTGGTGAGAAATAGTAGAAGTTTGGGTTCATTTTGCTCTTCTTGGGGTGACCGTGTGCCATGACCGGCAGCAAGAGCCCTGCAACCCACGTGCCCTCCCTGGCCTCCTCAGGGGCCCTGCTTTTGCATTCCGTTTGTTTTGCATCCTCTTTGTTCTGCATCCCAGACCAGGTTGTCGCGAGGGAGCTGATTGCAGCCATGCTCAGCAGCGAGCCCCAGGCGCGGCCGTCGGCGCCCGCGGTCCTCGTGCACCCCTTCTTCTGGAGCCAGGAGAAGCAGCTGCAGTTCTTCCAGGTGAGGACCCTCCAGAAGTTGCCCTGCTCCGAGCCCGGGGCCCTTGGCTGCTGCAGAAGGGCCAGTCCCGCACACAGGACGAGACCCCGTGGCCGGGATGGCAGCTGGTCCCAGCGGGCGGGTGGGCAAGGTGACGTCCCCCCAGCACTGCCACCTCCCGCAGGACGTCAGCGACCGCGTGGAGAAGGAGCCGCCGGAGGGGCCGGTGGTGGCGGCGCTGGAGGCAGGCGCGCGGGCCGTGGTGCGGCTCAACTGGCGCATGCACATCTCGCTGCCGCTGCACACAGGTAGCGCCGCGCGCCCGGCCCCGCCATGGTGTCCCCACCACAGTGTCCTCTGTCCCCACTGTGCTGTCCCCATCCCCACTGTGCTGTCCCCATCCCCACTGTGCTGTCCCAATCCCCACCACGGTGTCCCCGTCCCCACCGCGGTGTCCCTGTCCCCGCTCTGGTCTCCCTGCTGCGCCATCCTCATCCCCACCATGGTGTCCCCATCCCTACCACAGTGTCCCCATCCCCACTCTGGCCTCCCGGCAGCGCCATCCTCGTCCCCAGCGCGGTGTCCCCGTCCCCGCGGGCGCTGAGCCCCGCTGTCCTTGCAGACCTGCGGCGGTTCCGCACCTACAAGGGCGGCTCGGTGCGCGACCTGCTGCGGGCCATGAGGAACAAGGTGGGTGCCAGGGCGCGCGGCGCGGGCCCGCGTGCCCGCCGCGGCGCTGAGCGCGCTCCTCCCGCAGAAGCACCACTACCACGAGCTGCCGGCGCCCGTGCGCGAGGCCCTGGGGCCGCTGCCCGACGGCTTTGTCCGCTACTTCACGTCGCGCTTCCCGCTGCTGCTGCTGCACACGCACGGGGCCATGAGGCTCTGCGCCCGCGAGCGCCTCTTCCGCCCCTACTACTGCCACGAGCCGGGCGGCCCCGCGGCCTGAGCGGTGTCCCTCAAATGTGAGCGGTGTCCCCACGATGTGAGCAACGTCCCCGCGGCATCCCCAGGGCGTGAGCGGCGTCCCCAGCGGGGAAACGGAGCCCTTTCCCTCCAGGAACAGGCAGGAATCTGAGCACGGGCAGGACAAGCGCCCTCCTCGCGCCTCTTGCCGCGGCTCCTGGGACCGTCTCTGCCCCGTCGCGGTGCCCTGGGACCTCCGCACGGCTCTCAGGGAGCCCGACCACCTATTCCCGGGGAAACACGAGCTCCGGATGGCGGCGACGTCTCCTGAAGGAAAGCGGCCGTCCCTGATCCTCGCGGCGCGTGGAAGCGGCCAGAGCCTGCAGCCGGCTCCTGGTTCAGGAGTCAGGAAAAGCACCGAGCGCTGCAGTTCTCCTGAGAGCAGCTGGATGGCCCTGCTGCTGCTCGCGGTGCTGCTGGCCGCTCACCACAAGACGCATCGAGCTCCGATCCCATGGGCGGTTTCACCATCATTCCCTGCGGATGCTCGTGGAGCGACGTTAGGGCAGCGCTGACACTGGACAGGGCGCACGGGGCGAGCTCTGAGCGCAGCCGGGGCTGCGGCGGCAGCGGACACGGGGGGCAGCAGCCGCCAGCCCTGCCCGCGGCCGCCCCGCAGCCGCTTCCCACAATCATCTTGTACCTCTGTGATTCCCCTCGGGGCTGGGTGTGGGGTCTGTTACACTGGCAACGGCCAATTTGTACAGGGTTGGCTCTGTAGGGTCTAGAATGTTTTATATAAAATGGTGAAAAATAGAAATATATTTTTTAAAATGGGTCTTGTCATGGCAGTCAGAAGGAAAAAAAATATCACGCAGTTCCTGCTGAGCTACCCCAACCCAGGGGCACGTTTTATTATCACCCTTTGAACATATCCAAGACCAGGGCCAACGGGGTCACTGCGGCCAGACCGTTGCTGTCACAGACTCCTCGGGCTGAGAGCAGAGGCGAGGAAACGCTCCTCCCGGCCAGCTCCAGCACAGGCTCCGAACGCGGCTCCTGCCGCTCTCCCGGGGTACTGCAGCCATCCCCCTCCTTCCCCAGCCCGCAGCTCCTGGCAAACAGCTCCTGCCTTGAAAAGCTCCACAGGAGCTGGTGGGAGCGGGAACACTTGTTTGGGAAGGACGGGGACAGCAGAGGCACCAGGAAATCATTCTGCCACCTCCCTCAGGCCTTCGGGCAAAGACAACCAGGAGAGGCTGGGGGCTGCAGCAAACAATCTTTAATCAAGTTATGCAATATACAAAAGTTTAGGGTTCAATGTAAATTAATTTCAGTATTAAAAGGCTGATTGCTCAGTCTCAACCTGGGCACGTCAAATATCTCAGCTGAACTGCTGCAGGAGGAAACAAAGCCCAGAGTGTAAGGCACAAACATGTACAAATAACTTACATGATAGCCCTGCCCGCCCCACGCTCGGGTCTCTCGTGCCCAGGAACCTCATACGAGAGGAGGTCTGAGTCAGGCTTTTTGTTCTGGGAAGTTAGAAAAAAGACTAGGTACTTTATAAAAAACAGACGTCCTATTGGGTCCGGGGGAGCAGGAAGCTCCCTCGGCACCAGTCAGCGAACACCGCGCCGTGCCCGGAGCCGCAGAGGCTCTTGCGGCAGCGAGACCGAGCCCAGGAGCGGGAGGCACCGTGCGAGCGGGGATGCTGCCGGACCCCCCGGGCGCAACAGGCCGGCACCGATGTCAAGTCCACCAAAACCAAGGGCTAAACAGAGGGTTTCATGCGGGCCGAGCCGGACTTGGAGCTGAGGAGCTTCTCCACCATGGTGCGCGCGTAGCGGAGCCGGCTGGCCAGCTCCTTGCAGCAGCCGTGCTCCTCGATGAGGCTCAGCTTGTACGTGCGGAAGTCCCGTTTCTCGTCTATGTACGTGACAGCAGCCATGAGGGGGCACAGGATGACTTTGGTGTGGTCCTGCGGGGAGAGGAGAGCTCACCCTGAGCACACGGCAAACACCGGAGCCCATCTGGGCATCTGGGGCACCGCAGCAGCACCCCGGAGCCCAACGGAGCGCGGAGCTGGGCAAGGAGCCCGGCAGCGGAGCTGCCCCGCGGGCAAAGCCGGGAGCAGCAGCCTCACCTGGAAGAAGTTGATCTGCACGGTGCCGTTGCTGAGGTGCAGGATGATGGCGCTGCGCGTGCGGAACCACGTGCACAAGTAGGGCAGGCGGGCCAGCTCGTCGCCCTCGCGCGGCGTGATGTTGGCGCCCGCCTTGAGCAGGTGCTCGCTCATGTAGTTGCGGAAGTATTTCAATAGTGTTATCTGCGGGAGGACGGGCCGTCACCGCGGGGCAGGGGCGACCCTGCTACACGGGGAGGCAGAAGCTGCTTCCGAAAGCCCCAAGGCTCCTCCTGGCTTCCAGGTCGTGAGGGTGCCCGGGAGGACGTGCAGCGCCTCCTGCTCAGTTAACCCTGCGGTGGTGCCTGGGGCTCACCCTGCTCAAGTGGCACGAGCAGGTTTTGTGAGCACACATTTCTTGGAATCTACCCATAAGATCCAGGAGAAACCTAGAGCTGCTGGTATCTCTCCTTTGGCCACGTTTTACCAGCCAGGAGGAAGCCTGCAGCACGAGAGTGGCAGCAAGGGACAACCTCCCTGACACCCACCCCAGCAGCAGCCTCGTGCCCACGACTGACCTTCTTGTTGAGGGCGGAGGGATAGGATCTCACAGTGAAGAAGGACTCCGTGCTGTTCTGCTCGATGTACTGCAAGCTGTCCCCGTCGTTGTACATGATAAGGCGAGTGGAGTCATTGAAGAGAACCCCAACGCTGTTGTCACACAGCTGATAACCTAGGGCAAGAGGGAACCCGTGAGACCTTCAAACACGGGACTGCTGATGTGCAAAATACAGGAAAGGACCTTGTCGTGTAGGGGATTGTGACACCCACCCACCAGATCTAGAGCTCCTTCTTACAGATGCCCGGGTGGCACTCCCCTGCACTTGTCACCCTTCCTTGTCACATTAAACCTCACAAAAAGGCTTTAGTAACTACAGCTCTGGCATCACTTTCTCACAGCAGAGCAAGGCCACATCCCATGCAACTTGTTTTCTGCCCATAGTGGCATGGGTCAGTGTTCAGCAATTGCTGCTCTGGATTCCCTATTTAGTGTTCTTGGCAAGAGTGAGTTTACACACCTATATGTTGAACTGCCAGATTAAAAAAAAATAAAATAAAAAAAAGGACATCTGCAAACTTGCAATGCCTGAATAGTATCTTCCCTCAGAAACTTGAGCAGATTGAAGTGCTGCCCCTATGTTACTTACCTAGACCGTATTTGTCCGAGTAGTCCACCCATTTGCTAACCCAGAAGATAGGAATGCAGGCTGGGTCTTCAGCCTCCTCTGCCAAGAGAGGAAACACTTATTAGAAGGCATTCTGAAACCAAGTTGATCAGTAAAGCCCCTCATTTCCACCAAAAAAGAAGGACAGAGAAGCAGGTTACCAAGGAGGGCCAGCACAGGGCACTGCCGCAGACCCACCTTGTCTCACAACGACCCTCTCGAACGGCTTCACCGAGTTGACTGCGGTCAGCTGCTGCAGCATGTCGGCCAGGTGGCAGTCCACAGCGTCGCCCAGCTCCTGCGGCCCCGCCACGTCGGGTTTTTCAGGCAAGCTCTCCAGCGCGGGGCTGTCTGGTCCTGGGCCGGGAAAGGGAGCACACGAGCGTTACTGGGAAGCAGCTCTCGAAGGACGCCAGGCTTCCGCGCAATCCTAGTTGCAAGGAACAGCACACACCAGACAGCTAAACTGGTGCTGACAGACCCAGAACCAGAGCGGGAAGGACAAGAGGGAAGAAATGCCCCGCTCACAAGACGCTCCAGGTTTTCTGCAGGCAGCTGGGGCGCTGCTGGAGGCCGAGCTCCATCCAGCACCGCAGCCCCCGGGCGCTTGCGCTCACCTTTGTTGAGCGCGGTCAGAGGCTTCCGCCCGTTGAGCTCGAGCTGACTGGGAGCGATGGAAAACCTGGGCGCGACGGTGAGGCAGCTGGTGGGCAGGCGGGAGGGGATGTAGCCCGTCGTGAAGAACTCGTCGTTGAGCAACTCGTCGATAGTCGGGCGCGTGGCGGGGTCGGACCTCAGCATCTTCTGGATGAGGTTAGCAGCGACGGGGTTGATGTGCTGCGAGGAGACGGGAGGAGGTCACAAACAGGACGGGGCACAAGGAGCGGCGAGCACAGGGCCGCTCTGCTCGGCACCGCGCTCCCCTGCCGCGGCAGCCACGCGGGACACTGCTCTGGGCAGAGAGCCACTTCACGGCGCCTCGGTGACACCCTGGCAGCACTCGGAGCTGCCTTTAGCCCGACAGGACCAGCCGTGCTCCAGGCTTTTGGAACGTCGAGGGGGAGTCCTGGCTGCTCAGCAGGAAGCTGATCCTGCAGGTCCAGCCCACCAGACTGAGCACCCCCTCCCCAGCCCTCGGCAGGGAGGCTGCTTCAACCTCGTGCCGTAAGCGGAGCGGCGCAGAAGGCAGCCCAAGTGCTGCGAGGTTAACGAGCGCCCGCGGAAGGGCCGTACCTTGGGGATGGTGTATTCGTTCTTCTTAATTCGGATGTAGGTTTCCTTTAGACAAGAGGTTTCGAAGGGCGGTTTCCCCACGAGCAGAGTGTACCTGCATGTAAGGAGAGAGCAGCGTCAGTCCGAACGGGGCAGCCTGCGAGGGGGCCTACAACTCCCCACGCTGAAGGGCCTCCTGCGATTCCCAATGCCAAGTGCTCCTCTGCCAGGAAGGGTGGCACAACAGGCATTGCAGGTACTATTCCTTGGTCCTCCTCCCTGGAAGCAGGAGCAGGGATCTAGTATCCCCCAGAGAAAGTTCTGGTTGGGAAAGGAGGACTTCTGCAGAAGCACCTCAAGACAGAGGGATCCCTGTGAGCAGAGGAGCCCGCAGAGGCGCACGGCCACGCGCCAGGGAGCAGCCACGGGCTGCAGGGGTGGATGCTCTGGGGACGGCACGGCCAAGGCTTCGGCTTGCACCAAGGCCCAAGGAGAGCCCGGCCCCGCGGAGGACGCGCTGACTCACATGATGCAGCCGATGGACCAGATGTCGACCTCGAAGCTGTGCCCCTTCTTGCCCAGCACCTCCGGGGCGATGTAGTTGGGGGTCCCGCACAAGGTCTTCTTGCGCTCGCCGTCGTACTCCACTTTGGTGGCCAGGCCAAAGTCACCTTCGAGGGACGGGGAAGACAGGAGCGTGAACCAGAGGCCCCCGCGCCGCCTGTCCCCGACTCGGGGTCCCTGCCGTGGCCGGGGGCGCCGCAGACAGACACCTACCGATCTTCACCTCCATCTCGTCGCTGAGGAACAGGTTGCCCAGCTTGAGGTCGCGGTGGATGACGCGGTGGCTGTGCAGGTACTGGCAGCCCAGGATGGTCTGGCGCAGGTAGTAGCGCACCTCGGGCTCGCTCAGCGCCTTGCGCCGCTTGTGCAGCTCCAGCAGCGACTGCGGGGGAGGCCGTGAGCCCCGGCTGCCCCCCAGGGCCCCCTGCCCAGACCTAGGGCTGGGTGCCCCCCGCAGCCTCCCCCAGAGCCGGATTCACCCCCAGATCCCCCATCCGGACCCGACTCCCGTCCCTCTGCCCAGCCCCAGGGCTGCATTCCCACCACGGAGCCCCCAGGTCTCCCTGCCCAGGGGCCATCCCAGCCCCCTGGTCCCTCGGGGCTCCCCGCACAGCCCCGGTGCGGGTGCCCCGCGGCGCTCACCCGGCGGCGGCAGAGCTCGAGCACCACGTAGACGAAGTCAGCGTCCTCGAAGAAGCCCTGGAAGCCGACGACATGGCGGTGCGCGAGGCTGCGGTGGATGGCGATCTCCATGGACATCTTCTCCTTCTGGTGCGGCTTCACGAGCAGCGACTTGGGCACCACCTTGCCCGCGAACACCTCGCCACTCTCGGCCTCGGCCAGCTCGTAGCAGCGCGCGAAGCCGCCCTTGCCCAGGAAGCGCCCGCGCACGTAGCTGCGCCGCGTCCGCGGGTCCACGAGCACCTTGGGCACCTCCTTGGCGCCCGGCGCCGCCGCGCCCGCCGCCCGCGCCGGCTCGGCCGCCCGCGCCGCCTTCCCGCCTGCCGCGCTCAT
>JAUBNY010000219.1:6144197-6159845 GCA_032275445.1 Crypturellus soui | reverse complement strand
AGGCCGGTGCGGACGGGCGCGGAGCGGAGCCGCCGGGTCGGGCCGGTACCGCGGCGGGTCGGGCAGCGCCGGTGCGGAGCGGAGCCGCCGATCGGGTCGGTCGGTCGGAGCGGTGCGGACGGGCGCAGAGCGGCGCGGGCGGGCGCGGGGCGCGAGGGCGATTTCAAACGCGCGGCCGGGGCGTTGCGCGCGCCCGCCCGCTCCCCATTGGCCGAGAGGATTTAAAATCCAAGCGCCCGCGCGCTGCACCATGGGAGCACCCCGCCCGGCGCGTTTAAAGGGCCCCGCGCGGCCGCGAGCGCCCCCTGGCGGCCGGGAGGCCCCGGCCCGCAGTGCCGGGGCAGTGCTAGGGCCCGGTTTTTAATTTGCAGCCCCGGATATTCCTGCTGTCACTGTCAGCTGCTCTGGTGTCCCCTGGGGGTGACATTTTACATTTTACGTTACTGCCTTTGCACCTTCCCTACCCTACCCGGGAGGTGGGATGCTGCTCGGGAAGGAGGCACAGGCGCCCACGCAGCACCCGGGGCTCCGCAGGCAGCACCCAGCTCCACGCAGGGGCTGCCTTGGCACGGGCAGCGTTGGCCCCGGGGCGGGCGGCCCCGCAGGGGCTCGGGGCAGAGCTGCGGGAGGCAGCGAGCAGCCGGGCCCCTTCCAGCCGCATCCCGGGCCTTCGGCACGACCGGACCTCACAGGCCGGCGCGGCCATCCCGGCTCCAGCACTGCCCGCAGGCGACGGGGGCCAGAGCAAGGCTGAAGCCCCAGTTTTTGGTTCCGGGGAACCTCAACTGCACTGCAGGAGAGCGACCAACACGACAGCAAGCACCTCCGGTCTCGGCAGAGCCAAGTGAAGCAGATATAGGATCATGAAGCAACACAGTGATTTACTGTTTGAAGCGATCACGGTTTGCCACAAGTCTTGCCGTTTCCCTCCCCCTGCTTTGCACATCGTGCTCTCCCCGCACTTCCAGCCCCTCTGCGGCCGTGCAGCAAAGGCCCCTCCTGGAAGTCCCGTTTCATTGCACTGCACTAAACTGAACCACAGCTACAGCTCCGGGGCTGTAGAAACTTGCTGCAACCTACGGACGCTCCGTCACGGGCGAGAGCTGGCAGAGCTGTAGAGATGAGCCAGGGCAGAGTGCTGCTTCAGAGGACGGGAGGGCAAACTAGGGAATGTTAACAGTGCTGAGGATTTGGGATCTTCACTGGTGACTGGTTTTTAGGCCCTGGCAGAGGCCACCTTAATAGAGACAACAAAAGAGGTTTCAGTAAGTCTGCTGGAAGGAAGAGAAGGCCGAGAAAAGCGTGAGCGTCTGTGCGGTCAGGCAGCCCCGAGTGCACGGGAGGGAGCGCGTCCTGCCCGAGACCTTCCCCGCTGCAGTCAGTCCCCTTGCCCTGCTCGAGCTCCCGGCCCTCAGCTCGCAGCCCCCGGCGCCAGCCTCACGCTGCTCCATCCCGAGGATCCCGGTGAAATGCAGATGTGACGTTGCAACTATGAGGTGACACCAAGACAACACAAACGGGCCCTTCCTGCCAAACGCAGCGCCACTCCACGCACTTGCAGAGACAGCGAGGGCAAGTTAACTGTGCAAAGTAGCACTAACGAGTGGCAGTGCAAACAGCTAGACACACGACACACACAGTCCTGCGAGAATCCCAGGGACGCTGAGGCGACCGGGCGGCCTCCCCCCGCAAAGGGCTCGTGCGAGGGCCAGGCCCATCCCGGAGAGGCGGCGCTCATCATGCGAGCGCCTGAGATCAGTTAGGAAGCTGCCTGCCTGCGGTGCCAATGTCAGCAACACTCAACACCTCCTAGGATTCTCACTTCCATCAAGAACAGAAGTTTAAAAAAATCCCTATTTCAGAGCCTCTCCAAGACAGCCATGCTGGAATTGCTTCACTTGGTGGTAAAAGTCACTGGCTCGAGCAGAAAAGCAGCAGCTCTTTCACACTGTATTCACTTCTCCATGCACGGACACTACCTGCCCTCACAGAGCCACAGGCTGCGGTGCATGTGCACAGGCGAAGCAGGAACCTTCCTCCACCTGGGACATTGGATTTGAACAGTCATGATCCTGAGTCACTTAAATAACTTAAGAGGCTTTTAATTTAGGTACAGTAAAAATACAAACCAGACAGCGGCTTTACATTTGGTTAACAGTAGTTACTACACACACTAGTGCTTTTATAGCTGTTTGCTAACTAATGCATCTCAGTACTCTGCGCTACCTAGAACAGCCTGAAAGCAGCAGGGCTGCCACACTCAGCCCACTACCCACCTACCGTGCAGCCCAGCCCCAGCCAGGGCACTAAAACATGCAGGAGCCCTCGTCTTAAAAGCGTCTTAAAAGAAAAAATGCAGGGCTGATGCTCTAATGCCACAGAAACGGAGCAGATTAATTTTTGGTCAGTTGTCTGGTATCGAGTGGAGCACATAAAGTATTGGCCATGTCCATCTTGCACACGGCTGCTCCCAGCAAGAATAACTGCAGATGTTATACAAAATGAAGCATTCCCTCTTTCCAAGAAGTCTGAATCTCCAGCCTAAGTTTTCAGCTGCAAAAAGCACTGAAGAGCTTTCTGCAAATACAAACAGTACACAACAAACGGGGACAACTGCAGCATTTTCCCATCCACCTTTTTTTCTTTTTTTTTTTGCTTTTAATTCCCCACCTTCTGCTGCACTGAACTTTGAGTGTGAGATGGGAATCCTCTTTCCAAAGCCCTTTGGCTCTCTGAGATCTGTGCTGTTCAGGAAAACAGAACACGCAGCAGACACCAGATTCCTAGCCCAGCAGCGCGGGCGGGAGCGCACGCCCGGGCTGCTTCAAGGGCGAAGGGCCCAGCGAGCAAGCTGGAATAGGACATCACTTCCGAACGACAGGTTCAAGCCTAGAGCCAACCACAGGACGAGAAAAGACCCTGTTTCTATAGGGGATAATCCTGGTCTGCAGGGAACAAGAGGAAGAGGCCTCTTTCCTCGACACAACCCCACATATGGGCATGTTTTTCAGAAGCACGGGCTCTAATGAAGCACAGTGATTAGAACAAATGCAAGCGCGTCAGGCGCATGGCGCTTCTGTTCAGGGATGAGCGTTGCCTCTAGAGGAGATCAACGCCCGGCTCTGGCCTCGGAACAGAAGCGATGCGGAATACGGGCTTGGGCTGCAGGGCTGGGAGCGCTGCTGTCCTGCAGGGAGCGCGGCAGCCTTCCGGCTCCAGCACGTGAGGGCACGATCAGACGACACAGAATGAAGGACATTCGAATGACCACACCGAGCCCCAACACCACCAACAGCAGCGTCACAGGGGCCGCCTCGGCCCGAGCGCCAGCGCTGAGGAACCCGCAGGAGCGCTCGGGAAGGGGCAGCCCCTGTCCTGGCCCCCTGCCCGCGCTGCTCGCCTCGTCCCGCGCACCCCACGTGTCCTCAGCGCTCCGAAACACCGCAACGAGGCTACTAGACCTGGGTGAGCGGCAGGAACTTCTGGTAATAGCTTTTTGTAACGTCGATCATGAGCTCCTGGGTACATTCCGGGAGTTCCCCGGAGAAGAGTCCTGGAAGAGGAACAACAACAGGACCATGAGCATTCCTGACAGAGGGAGCAAAATGAATTTATCATCATCATTCAAAGCAGTTACAATTCAATGTTAAAATAGAACTACAGAACTATTTTAGAACTAGAAAATAAATACAGAAAAATAAAAATAGAACTAGAAAATAAAACTAACAAAACAGCTCTTCTGTTGTCATCCCAGCCACATTGCTAAAAACATGCACCGTCTACCTGACACCTCTCAAATCAGTGACTTTCACAAGCTAATAATGTTACTCTTCCTTACACCAGGTGTCCTGTGCCTTCATTTCTAGGCTCCATGCAAACAGAAGCCTTTCTCACAGCAGCTTGTTTTTTAAATAAGAATATCCAACACCGCAGAGAAGCAAAATTAGAGGGATCTTACCTGGGCAGCCCGAGAACACTGTGAAAGGCGGCACGACCGTTTCAGGAGGCAGCACTGTATTGTCCAAGATTTTGCAACAGTCTTTCAGAACGCACCTACGGCCCTGAAACAGAGACCAGGGGAAGCTTACACTCGCAGCTCTGGTTCTTGTTCCCCGTAAGTTGAAGTTCAACAAATTTCAGTTCAGTGGGATATATATTTCAGTAATTTGGAACACATCTTTACCCTGACTGAATGCTGTTCACAACAGTAGTTCAGAGACTGATTTTTTTTTCTCCTAAGGAAACACGTCTACGTGCTCTGGAGTCTCACACACAGACGGAGCTACGCGTTAACATGCGAGCGAGCACGCTGGAACCCTGAACCAGGGGCAGCAGAAATTATTAGCAAGTCCCGGTGCAATTGCCTGGCCTGTTTCCTATAGACCAGTGCTAGAAGGTTCCAGCTGAGCCCCACTTGCCATGGGGACAATATTGTTGCACCTGGTTTGTAAACAGTGGCCATCTGTACCTGGTACCCCCAAAACGACAGAGACTAAAGCACCCCTTTGTGAGGAAGAAAGTGGGAAGGGCCAGCCTGCTACAAACAGCATGCACGGACGCCAAAGCTGAAAAGCAAGACCAGAAAGGAGCACTCACAATGACACAGTTCTTGCCTATGTGCACGTAGGAGCCGATCTGGGCGGCGTTGACTACACAGTCCTCCTCGATGAAGACGTGATCACCAATGTGGAGAGGAAAGAAGGCGACCCTGGGACAGCGGAGAGGGTCGTTTGCTCAGGTGCCACAACACGCAGATTAACCGTGGCGCTATCAGGCCTGAAACCACCCTGTGAAGTCTCCCAGCTCCAATTACACTAAGAGGCAAGTCTGATGCTAAGGAAGATTTCAACAGCAGCTGCTTTTTCTCAAGTATTTTTAAAGGATGACTCAAAGAAACATCAGGAATTTGTCACATCAGTAAAACACACTGAAATCTAAAGCCTGCAAACGAATGAAGAACAAATGAGATGTGCTCTGCACTTTGCTATTTTAATAAATCCCAGTATTTTCATATTTCAATTTGAAAGGCACAGAAACCCTCAGAGCGGAAATTTCCAAGAAAATGCTAGTTTGGAGGGATGCATTTATGCAAAGCTATTGCAGAAGGAACACAGTGCTCAAGATCACCACGCCGGGGGAGCTCCGTACGAAGGGCCTGCGTTCGACCGCAGCCCCTGCGCGCAGGGAGGCCGCTCTCACCCTTTGCTGAACTTCTTGAAGGGCGGCCGGATGACGCTGCGGCTCTTCACGACGCAGTGCCGGCCCACGCGCACGTTGGCCAGGTCTCCGCGGATGATGCAGTCGTTCATGACGATGGTCTGCGTGGGACAGGGGCTCAGGGGGCTGCCGCGCGCGGCCCGACGCAGCCCGGCACCCCCGCACGCACCTTGCCGTTGAGCACGATGTTCTGGCTGCCGCACAGCACCGACTGCCGGCTCACCTTGTTGCCGGAGGCCTGCGGGGACAGTGCCGCGAGCCGAGGGGACGGGGTCACAGCGGCCTGGCCCCCCTCATCCTGCCCGGCCCAGCTCTCGGCATCCAACCCCGCTGCCAGTCCCAGCCGGGTGCCGGTGCCGATTCCCAGTCCCTGGTCCCAGCCCCAGTGCCGCCCGGTTCCCGGTCCCACCCGGTTCCCAGTGCTGGTTCCCGATTCCCGTTCCCAGTGCCGCCCAGCTCCCAGTGCCGGTTCTCATTTCTGGTTCCCAGTACCAGTTCCCGGTCCGTGTTCTCGATCACGCTCGGTTCCCAGTGCCAGTTCCCGGTGTCAGTTCCAGTCCCGGTCCCTGTTCTCGATCCCGCCCGGTTCCCAGTGCTGAGTCCCGGTTCCGGTTCGGGTCCCGGTCAGGCCCCGGTCCTGCCCAGTTCCCAGTGCAGGTTCCCGGTACCCGGCGCGGCCCGGTTCCCAGTGCCGGTCCCGCTCCGGTTCCCGCTCCCGCCCAGTTCCCAGTGCCGATCCCGGTCCCGGTTCCCAGTGCCGATCCCGGTCCCGGTTCCCGGTCCCGCCCGGTTCCGGTTCCCGTCCCCGTCCCCGTCCCCGTCCCCGTCCCCGTCCCCGTCCCGGCTCGGCCCGCACCGTCTCGATGTACTCGGACTTGTTGTAGAGCATCTCGCTCAGCTCCATGGCGGCGCCACCACCTCCGCCCCGCCTCACCCGCCTTCCGTAGCGTCACTTCCGTCCCCCTGCCACAACAGCGCGTCCAATCGCCGCGCGGTTGCCATGGCGACGTAGCAGCTTTTCCCCGCCCCGCTCCCTCCCGCGCGCGTGCGGAGCGCTTCCGGCGGGCTTGGCCAATCGCGGCGCGGTTGCTGTGGCGACACTGCCCCGCCCCGCCCCGTCCCGCGCACCTGCGGCGCTTCTGGCGGGAGAGGCGACCATGGCGGAGCCGGCGGCGGCGGCGCTGAGCGGCGCGGAGCGGGAGCGGGTGCGGGAGTGGGGCGGGATCCGGACCGGGAGCGGGACCGGGAGCTGGAGCGGAGCCGGGTGCAGGGTGGGATCGGGACGGGACCGGGAGCGTGGGCGGGACCGGGACCGGGAGCGTGGGCGGGACCGGGACCGGGAGCGGGGGCAGGACCGGAGCCGGGAGCAGGGCGGGATCGGGACGGGATCGGGAACGGGTGCGGGACCGAGAGCGGGACCGAGAGCGGGGAGGGATCGGGACCAGGAGCAGGGCGGGATCGGGACCGAGGCGGGACCAGGAGCGGGGTGGGATCGGGACCGGGACCGGGTGCAGGGCAGGATCGGGACCGGGGCGGGATCGGGACCGGGTACAGGACCGGGTGCAGGGCAGCATCGGGACCGGGTGCGGGCCCCGGTGCCGCCCCCCCCTCACCCCTCCGTCTTGCCTTGCAGCTGCGGGCGCGGCTGGCGCGGCTGCGGCGGGAGTACAGCGAGACCGCGAGCCGGCTGCGGGTGAGCGGGCAGGCGGGCGGGCGGGCGGGCAGCGGCGCCGGCGGCGGCACCCGGCCCGGCCCTGAGCCCACCTTGTGTTGGCAGCGCGCGCGGAGGGCCGAGAGCGGCGGCGGCGGCGCGCGGGACGCGGCGGAGCAGCAGGGCCCGCGCGGGGCTCCGGGGGCACTGCTGCGCCCCGCAGGTAGGAGCGGGCGCGGGGGGCGCGGGGTGGCTGCCCGGGTCCGCACGGCGGCCACCGCAAATCCGGAGCCTCCCGCCCGTGCGTGCCCCGCGCCCAGCACAGCCTCCCATCCCGCTCAGCCCCCATCCCACACATGCTCGGTGCCCGGCACAGCCCCCGTCCCGCACATCCTCCCATCCTGCGCGTGCTCCGTGCCCGGTGCGGGTGCCAGGGCACTGCCGCCCGTCCCGCGCTCCTGAGCGCTCCTCCCCGTGCACTCCCGTCTGCTTTCACTGCTCTTACATCTGTCTTGGGAACTGTTCCTGGGAGCTGTTTCATACATGAGATCTCTTTTTCCCGCAGGTTCCGGGGATACCCAGTCTCCTGGTGCTGGCAGACATGAAACCTGTCAGCCGCAGGTCGAGAGCTGCTCTGCTCCCGGCACAGAGAGGAGAACGTCCGACACTTGTAAAGAAAGGCCTGAATCCTCGGACAGCAAAGTGAACTCGCCAGGCACTTCCCAGGCAGAAAGCACCAAGGGCAACCAGGAAAATGCCTGGAGGGAAACGGTTAGGCCTGCGGCAGAGGGGACAAAAGACCAAGTGGCAGGAGGTAGGATGAGGCTGAGGAGGAGGAGAACGAAGGCTGCCGTACCAGAGGAGAGGGAATCTCTGTGTGATGCACTGCTAGGAAACAGCGAGGAAAAGGTGCAAAATGAAACGCCCAGTAAAGAGGAGCTGGGGTCACCAGTGTTCAGACGAAGCCGTTTCTCGAGCACAGAAGAAAGTGCCCGGAGAGCGTCCATGGCCCCTGCTCAGGGCGGGAGCAGCTCCTCGCCCGCAGGCGCAGAGCTGGGGGCCGCACAAGGAGCACCCCAGGACGGGACACGAGCGGTGCCGGGGCTGTCCCCGCACACTGGTGGGGACAGCGGCGCTGCCCAGCAAGCGGGAGCACCGGCTGCGGGCGCCGGGTCGGATCTGCGTCCCGAGGACAGCGAGACTGTTGTACCTGACGCCATGCACCAAAGAGAACCTTCCCATACGGAAAAGCAAATGGTCAACGGGAGTACGGGGGAAGAGCCCATGGAATTCTGTAGCCTCTGGGACTCAGCGTCAGAGAAGGGCGTATTGCCTGGCCACAGAAATAACCCTGTAATTAGTGAGAGCGGAAGCTCTCGAGGAAATCAGAACGAGCCTAATGACTTCAGTTGCTTTCCTACAGACCCTCTGACAGGCAGTGGTGCAAAGCTGTCGGAGACTCAGGAACTTGAGTCTGAGTCAAGACTTTCTCACCTAGAGAAGCCAGTGACTCCTGAAGCTGAAAGTGCCGTGAATTCTTACACGGTTGTTGAGGGGCTTCTGTTCCCGGTTGAATACTACGTCCGGACAACTCGCCGCATGTCTAATTGCCAGAGGAAAGTGGACCTAGACGCAGTAATTCTCAGCCAACTGGGTAAGAGCAAGAAAGGTCTGCGAAATAAGTGCAAGCAGAAAGATGCCAACTCAGGTCAGCCCTCCCAAGAAGCAGTTGGAAACGATGAGGAGTCAGGAGTCGGGCTGCTCCCCTCCCTTGGTGCAGAAAGCAGCCCAGTGAAGTCAGGTAGCCCTCGGCAGTCTCTTACTCCGTCCGACAGCAGCAGCACTTCGCTTGGATCCGTCTCGCAGAACAGTGCGGCCGGCACGGAGCGTGAGCAGAGACAGTCACACAGGAAGCAAAAGAGGAGGAGAAAGTCCCCGTGCAAAGGCCCTGTGAAGCGAGCGTCGCAGGAGCTTCCAGGGCACGTGGAGCTCACAACGCCGAAAGAAAGCACCGGTGTCTCAGCAAACGACTGCCGGAGCGAGAAGGAGAGCTCCGAGGGGGGTCTTGGAAACTTGTCTCTAGCCGAGCTGAGCGCTGCTGGTGCCGCAGAGCCCGGGAGTGCTGCTCCTTCCCTGGGGAGCCAAGCCCTTGGCAAATGCCACAAGGCTCTGTTAGAGCAGCTTCAAAATCCACCTCAGGAGAGTGGTGCTTTGAATCCAGGGAAAGAGACGTCTGCCAGCCCCGTGGGAGATGTGGATGCCGCCGTGGGCAAGCATCAGCCGGCTGAACCTGCAGCAGCGCCCGCGCAGAGCCAGCGCGCGCCCGGCGCCCGCGGGGCCGCGCCGCTCGCAGGGACTCGCGAGGGTCCCGCTCCGGGGCGCTCCCTGCGCTCCTCGGCGAGGCGGGCGGCCGCCCCGCGCTCCCCGGGAACCCGCTCAGGTAAAAGCGCTGCGTGACGCTGGAGCCCAGCGGCAGGGCAGGGACACAGCCGGGGGGATCTGCGCGCTGCTGTGTGCTCCCTAACATGTTTTTATGCAGGAAAATCTGGGGGGTTGTTTCTTGAGAGTTGAAGCTTTCTGAAAAAGTCGGATCGTTTTGGTTCCCATTTTACTTTTACAGTGTGAACAGCAGTGCACGCATGAGGAGTAGGGCTGAGAAAGTCTTAACCTGGCTTTGCTGTTGGGTAAATCTTTGGAAACTGGACCTGATTTTTTCAGCAAATGGACCTAAAATCTCTTTTGCCAACTGTGCCTGGGCATTAATGAAGATTTAGTGCTGACAAGTATGAAACATGAAGATTATTGCTACAGTCTGATAGTATGTGAATGCTGTGAAAACATGTTGGGAGAAAGATAAACAAATTCTAGTTAGGCGTCTGTCGATTCCGGCAGCTGATGCCTGAATCCAGAGCACTGCCTTAACGCAACAGAGCGTGAGGCCTTCCCAGAAAATGGCCCTTCCACGTGTTGAGAGATGTGGCCGCTTTGGGAAAATGAACATTAGAGTGTTGGACCCTCTAGATAAGAATTGGAGGGCCAACAGCTGGCTGTTCTGTGGTACCATGTCCTCTCCTGTGTTGTGCCTTTCTGTGTCCAGGTGGGAGCAGAAGACGTCGAATGGATTCGGAGGATCCGGCTGCTCTTGGTCTCCCAGCGATGGACCCGGCTACTGCAGACTCTCTCTTCAGCTTCCGCAGTCTCCAGCAGCTGCCCTCCACGCTGGGTATCAAAGACTTCCACTTACCTGATGAGGAATTTGGGCTACTAAAACTTGAGAAATTTAAGTCTTCCCCTGTGAATGACTTGGAAGCTTTTGTTCCTGGTGTGTCTGGAGGTGATGTGGCTTCAGAGGAAACACGAGGTCCACAAATGAATGCAGAAAAGAAGAGTCCTGGAAGAAACACGATCTCCCCTTTCAAAAACGTGTTGTCCAGGTTACCTCGTTTGGAAAGCCCAGCTTCCAAGAAGGGACTTTGCACCAGCGAGTTGCTCTTCACTCCCGTGGAGACTCTCTTAGCCGGTGCTCCCACTCAGCCGGACTCCCAGATTTCCGCCTCCCTTTTCCCTGTGCTGGGTGCCACCCCTGCCGTCTGGCCATCCACGCCCAGGGACATCCTTCCCGACACACCTTCCGTGCTCCCCGTGCCAGCCAAAGAAGCGCCTGGCCAGGCTGTGCACCGTCGGGAATGTGGAGACTCCGTCCTTCCCCAGGCCTTGGGGAGCTGTGGAGAGCAACCCGTCGGGAAGCAGGAGGAACAACGTGCAGCGCTTCCCTTGGGAGCGGGAGGAGACGCCGACCGTGGAGCCGAGGAGACGCTGCCCTTGACGAAGGAAGAGGCGCCGGGGAGCAGAGGACAGGGGTGCTGCGGAGCGTGCGGCGAGCAGGTGAGGAGCAGCCTCTCCGAGGGACCCCAGCCCCTGGCTCTGTGCGCGGGGCCGCTCTGGGGGTCCCACCAGGCCCCACGGAGCTCCTGGCCTGCCGCCCTGCGCGCTGTGCTCCCGCGGGCACTGGGTTTTGCCTGGTCCCTAGAGCCCCTTGGCCCTGAGCATCCATTCTTTAGTCTTGTTTGAGTAAACCAGGATTTTAATCAACTGTGCATTTTGATGCTTATTATGGGAGGCAGGCTTGAAACACTGGCACAAGCAAAGGTTTCTGGCAGCCATCTAGTGTGGGTCTACCATAAAATTTTAAGCTAAGATTTGGTAAAGGCAGTTACAGAGAATAGAATGACCCACATTTGGAATGGAACTAGATTCTGAAGAGTGGGAGTGGGGCGGAGGCGTGCAAAATGGTGTTAGGAGAAGTTTTGCGGGGTGAAAACAGGGAATAACCTGTCAGGGATCTCCTGTCCTTCAAGGACATGCAAGTTGCAGAAAGATGCTCTTGTAATAGCTCCTCAGGAACAGCATGCTGAGGGAGTTCACACTTCTGACTCACACTTGTGGGTGCTGGATATAGTTTTGAGGCTGAATTTATCCTCATTCTTTACTTTTTGTTTGTGCAGGAAAAAACTGCAGCAGAACAGTTGCCTGTGGAGCAGCTTGATGGCCTGAGAGAAGAGACCTTGCAGCTTATATCAAAGTTAAAGGTGGGATAGTATCAGATAATTGTTGCCAAGGCAATAGCTGCTCTTTGATACAAGGTTTAACAAAAATACAATAAAATTGCAGAACAGCTAGTTGGAGAAACAGTGTTGCTCAGTAATTTGATGAGCTCTTTCTTGCTCTGTAATTTAGTCAGGTCTTTCTTCACTTGTGGCAAAGCATTCCAGAATGGCTTTGGCTACGTTCCTGCATATTTGCTTTTAGCTGAGAAAGGGTTTCAGTGTTTGCAGCGGGGACCGGCACGGCTGCGCGCAGGCCCCGCTCGCGCTTTGTGCAGGCTCTGCCCTCTCTGGGAACCCGGCAGGTGCTCTCTGCTCTCGGGATGAAACCCCTAATAGCCAGACCTGATTTTCTTAATGCCTTATTGGCGCTCCGCTGAAAAACCAAACATCTTGAGTGTTAAGTTTGAGCCTCAGGTTCTCATCACAGTAGATCTCAAATAGCCGTTCTCTCAACTCACACCTCCAGGTTAAGTAACTCCATTAACAAATATTGGGGCTGGTTCATTTTGGGCAGGATTCCTCACGTTCCTGCGCCGTGGATGTGGGCACCATGTGGTGGGAAGCCGCTGGCCGCAGAGAGCTGTGCGTTGTGACGGCTTGTGAGACGTCTGTGTCCCTGTGGAAACTGCTGTCACCCGGGCACTGGGAAAAGGTCTGTGCCTGGCAGCCTGGAGAGGTACAAACAGGTCTTTTATTTCCAAAATTTGGAACAGTTTTCTTGTAACAGTGTGTTACTTCCCAAGGAACTAATGCAAGGACCTGGGAGTCTTGGGTGCAGGGTTAGTTCAGCCACTGATTTGTTGGGCTCTCCCCCTTTAGACACCCTGGAGTCACCCTGGAGAGTGTGAAAGCTAGCTCTTCTCTCTGGAATTTCACTTGAATCACTCTAGGGAATGTGAATTAAGTCAAAATCAGAGGGACATTGTGGGTAACCCTGAATTCTTGCTCTGCTGTCCTAGATTCCAGTAATACAGATTATTCCTCTGCCAGACACCTGTAATCTTGTGTGTATAGCACTGGGAGATTTGGAGATTGGAGAAATAAGGTGGTGTATTTATTTCTTACTAGTGCTTTCCATCTGAATGTCTTCAGCTTTACTGTCCTCTCCTGTAGTGGTTAAAGTCGTGCTTTGTGATTCTTTTCCTTTCTCAAATGCTTTAACCTTTGGAAAACAGCAAAAACAAAACAAAACAAAACAAAGTTTGCTTGTTCAGCTCTACAGCATGTGTGTGTTGCTTCTTTTGGGGCTCATGCATACTTTTTTTTCTGAACTCAGGCTCTTGCACTATTCTTCTGAGAGTGACTCCTTCCAGCAGTCGCTGGTGAGAACTGGGACTATCAAAGCTGTCCTTGGGCTCAAGGGCAGGCGGCTGGTGAGCAGCAGCAGGACCGCGCAGGAGCAGCAGCTGGAGATGGTGGCGTTTTCCGAGGCAGGAGGGTGAGTGTCCTGGTGCCCTCCTGGCAGGGAAGGATGGAAAGGAGGCATCTCGGATGCAGGGAGGTGCCGGCTCCTGCCCTTGCTGGGGTGTGCGGGGTGTCCTGTGCGTGCACAACCTGCACTGTTCTGCCTGGCTTTTCTCCCTGGCATCTGCTGTTCAGGATAAAGGAGGGACAGACCCTGATGCCCCCTGAAGAAACTGTCCTGGCTTTTGCTGAAGTGGAAGGAATGCGAGATGCTCTGGTTGGCACCACCGCAGTGAACAGCATTGTTGTCTGGTCAGTGCTTCCTTCGAAATTAAACTATATAGCTTGTAGGTGTAAGTGTTGGCTAATTAATAGTTACCTATAGACATTATGTAGTGGTTTTGGTTGCACCAATTGAGTTCATTATCCATCAGCCTAGAGTCTGATACATGACCTCTGTGCATTTAGACTGATATAAAGCAAATGAAATATTCTGCTATAATTCCACTTGTGTTCTTATCACATTCATTAGATCTTTCTGAAGCCTCTTGTCCCGTCTTGTTTTTTTTTCTGAAACCAGAAGTGTGTGTGTCTGTCTTTCATAACAGTAGAACTATGATTAAAAAATAGCACGTAGAGGATGGAAAAGCAGTCAGGATTTTATTTTCACCGACTGCAGGAATTTGAAGACAGGCCAACTCCTGAAAAAGATGCACGTTGGTTATTCCTACCCAGCTTCCATCTGCCATCGTGCGTATTCCGACTCCGTACGTATGTGAGCAGCGCACGCGTTTCATGCCTGCGCTGCACTGACTGACCGCAGTGGGGGGTTAAAGGAGTGGGACTCTAGGCTGGATTGAAGTATTTGCTGTATTTAGATCCTTTGAGGGTGTTTCAAAGCAAGACGGTTACCCTGGGGAGGTGAGCGGCGTTCTGGGCTCTGCAGCGCGCTGATAATCGCAGTGGTGCATGCGAGCGCCGCGCAGAGCAGCACCCCGAGGTGCCGGGGGAGCAGGCGTGCTCCTGCCAGGGCTGCCGCAGGGCAGAGCCTGCCCGTCGCACACGCTGGAGCTGCTCGCACGGGGCCAAACACTGGATTTGGTCGTTACTTACACATGCTGCTGAGGATCTAACCTTGGCTTTAGACAGTTCCTACTAGTGATTCTTTCCCACTTGCTTCCACTCATGCTGTGATTTCAGCTGGATTTTTTTTTTTCAAGGATGTGATTGTTTTCAATAAATGTTTAACCTTCTAGGACAAGAATCTCTTGTCCAATGATGTTGTCTCAAGTCAGGTTTTGGAGACTTCTTCAGAGTATCTGTCCTGGGATACCTGGTTCTGACCTGTGACTTTTGTTAGAACCACTGGGTCAGCCATGCCAGTTTATGTGGAATTCTTGTTAAATGAATAAGTTGCTAGGGATTAAGCAGAGGCCCATAAGGTCTACTTTAAATGTCACCTGATCCTATTAGCTCTTTCAAGCAAAAAGATAAGTGCATTGGGTCATTGCGATGTCGTTTTACTGTTCCACTATGATCAGTCAGCTTCTGTCTTGTTTTTAAATATAAATTAGTAAGTAAACCATTTCTGTTTTATTCAGTAAATATAATGCATCACTGTTCATGGAGGTGTGATGATAGAGAGAATGTATCTATTAGCTGGGGGGATATTCTTTGGATTTTTCCCCCTTCCTGCTGCTGTTTTCAGTGCTGTGTTTCTGCTGTGTGTGCCAGGGCCTTCTGTTTGTTATTCTAAGCCACCCGCACGCCAAGGAGAGCGAGCTGTGCGGAAACCCCGCGTTCCGCGTGGTGGCCTTCAACCCCAAGACGGCCAGGAGCACCGGCGTGGTTTTCTCCTCGCTCCCGCCGGGACACGCCGGAAGGCAAGTTCCTGCCGCGCGCCGCGCCGGGAGCCTTTGTTGCGGCTCGGGAGCAGAATCCCCTAACGAGCTGCTGCTGGCTCAGCTCCACGCGCTGGCGGGCTGGCGATAAGGAGCCTGCCAGCCGTCACATCCCTCCGCGCTGGACGT
This sequence comes from Crypturellus soui, assembly GCA_032275445.1. Lineage (NCBI taxonomy): Eukaryota > Metazoa > Chordata > Aves > Tinamiformes > Tinamidae > Crypturellus > Crypturellus soui. Next base: position 6,144,936 of record JAUBNY010000219.1, on the reverse strand, counting down.
GGGAATGTGGCGAGGGCGTGGGCCGTTTCCTGCCCGCTTCCTGCCAGTCTGCGGGATAACCTTGGGGCCCCGGCGTGGGGCTCGCTGCCCGGCTCCACAGCCAAGCCCAGCGCTGCCCCACTGCACGCGGCGGCGTTCGGGGCTTTTGTTTCTCCCCCTCTGGTGATGGCTCGTGGTGACTGATGGGTCCAGTCAGCACGTTTCCTGCCCGCTCCCAGGCAAACACCTCCTGAGGAAATGTGTGCCGAGGAGGCTGCTCCGCTCCCCGTGGGCCCGCAGAGCCCTGGCCAGCGCCGGGTGTCCGGCAGCTGCTGGCTCTTAGCTGACCTTCTGCTTCCTGAGCCTTGCGTGTGCAGGACTGAGTCCTCGAAGGCGCAGACCTGCAGTGTGCTTACTCCAGCCGTAGTACTTCCTAGGGACACAAGTGTTAGCAGAGGGAGACCTCAGTTTAATGACAGTTGCCAAGTAGGTTCCAGGCCAGGGAGGGTTGGGAGTGCCCTCCTTGCTCAGATACGCTGAGGAGACGATTACTAACATGACCCGACTTTCTGCAGTTGCCTTGGCTGCGTTGCGTGCTATAGCGTGCAGAGCAGCTCTTTGTTGCAGCAGCAGCGCATGGCGCTGCGCAGTGCTGCATGGTGCTGCGTGGTGCTGCATGGCACTGCATGGTGCTGCGTGGTGCTGCATGGTGCTGCACAGCGCTGCGTGGCGCTGCACGGTGCTGCACAGTGCTGCATGG
>JAUBNY010000219.1:6096867-6124499 GCA_032275445.1 Crypturellus soui | reverse complement strand
GGACACCCAGAGCAGGTAAGAGCTGCTTTTTTATATTCAGTAACAGAAAAACAGAACACGGCTTTACCTGCTCTAAGTTGCAGTCTGCATTTCAAGAGGTCACTCTGCCAGGGAATCAACATGATATCAACCTTATCAGTCCAAATATGTCTTGGGAACCTACTACTTGGGGCTCAAACACGGTGTCCACACTTTGGACTTTGGCATGCCTGCACTCATTCTGAATTCACAGCTATATTTGGGGGAGTCTTAGCCCTTAAATGTATTTACTTCATTTCTTGAAATAAACCACTACAACATTTTGACTTAGTGTAAGAGGTGGTAGAGAAACTTCTCAAATCTCTACTACGAGGCAACTCTCTCCAGTACTGAAAACCGATGATTAATCTTGCTAAGTCAATATTCACTGCCCTAAAGAAGTTATTTTCTGAAAAGACCTAAGTAGGAGTATTTAGCAGCTCAGCACCACTATAGCTGCTTACACCAATTACAAGGGGCTACTGCAAAGGGGCCCAGAGCAGCCTCGTACACTGGAGGGTCCTGAAAGGTGGCAAAGCAGCTGGCTTACCAACACTGTGCGAAATTCAAACCAAGAAGAGAGAATTATCTCTAGCAGAAACAAAGCGAATCTAGTATTAGCAGGATGCAATTACCCAGCACGAAGCCTGGCAAGAAGGTTAAACACTCCTTTTGTTGGAACTAAACACCGTGCCTCTAACAACTAAGGGAACTTCAGCTCTTACTCCTGGCCCTCTAGGAAAGCGCTAGTTGGATCTTGGTGCCCAGCGGCAGCAGCAACTGCGAGCAGCAGCCTGGACCTCAGCCTTGCCACAAGCAGAGCTCCAGCTGCCACATGCGGGGCGATGGCACGGCCTGCGCGAGTCACCCATCCCCAGGTCCCACCTGGAAGCACAGTGATTTCAGCAGCAGGCTGGAAATAAACTTTTTTTTTTTATATAGAATAGGCAATGAGAATGCAAAAGATATCAGCCCAACAGAAGAGGCAGGTTTAGAACAACAAGAAAGAAAAGTAAAACAAAGAGAAGGATGAAAACAGGGATCAAAGGGATACAGTTGTAGCAAGTTTAGGATAGCATTAAAAAGGGACCTAGAGTAAGGAGAAAATATACAAGCCTGGAATTTCTGAAGTAGAAATTGGACAGAAGCCTGGAAATGTAGGGAGAAAAACATTAAAAAAGGACATGTTTTCATTTATAAGTGTTGTAATGTTTTGCCTGAAATGAGACAATCAAACTTTAAAATTGATAAGCTAAAAACTTTATATTAGCCTTCACCATTTGAAGGGAAATTAACATTTTGTTCTACCTCTGCAATTCTAGATTCAGTGAAAATATTTTTGAAACCCAAAGCAGTAAAACCATTTCAGTGCATTCTTTATAAGACTTCTGCTTCCAAAAGCCCCTAAGCCCAGAAGCCATGACTGCAAAAGGACTTTGTGTCAACATCTTGCGACCCACAGAACAGCAAAGAAACACAAGTCGATAGAAATTCTCAGAGAACTTAAGATGTTTTGCATTTAAACACAACTACCCGCCTCTAGAAATGAGAGTTTAGAACTCGAGTGAGCAGAGGTAACAGGGCGAGTACCACCACGCACTGCCACTGCCCTTACAATGTGCAGGGCCAGCAGCACTGCTGTCCCTGCTGCTTCGGCAGAGGCCAAAGCAGGCCAAGTGGAAAGGGCTGCGTGTCCTACGGCACGTGTGTCAGGAGCATGGAGGAACGCACCTATAGGGAAGCTGCTGAACGCGTTTATTGGCGAGGGCCCTTTCTGTAGCTCAGGAGTAGCGTGGGGGATGACATTCTCAAGGAAGGACTTCATGGTGGATTGATGGAGTGACTGCTGTTGAGAGGGTGGAGTTTGCTGCTTCATTAACAGGTTTGGATCAAGCTGACGGGACTGTTGCATCATCTGTTGCTGCATACTAAGAGATCGACCCTTAAAAAAAAACAGAGTAGTTACAAAATACATAGGCAGAATATTTTTGCACATTAAGAGGCAGACAGTGAAACACATCATTGGGCTTTGTGCTTTAAGCACAGCAAAAGCCAGTAGTAAGCCAAGTGCGCGCCTACAGGTCAAAGCTTGTCAAACGCATTTATACAGCTTTAAAACAAATTCAGTTCAGGATGAAGACCATTACTAGCTTGTCAAACTATCGCAAAGGCATTTCTTTACCTGCTGCTCCTGCTGCTGACGACCACCAGAAGGCATGCTCCTTGGATTCTGCGCTTTTTGCTGCTGAGCCAACAGCCGCTAGGAGACAGGGGGTTGGGGTTTGTTTTAAGAACAGTTCACAGGCAGGTTCTGCTTCAGAACACACAGCAACGGCTTCGTTCGCTTACCTGTAACTGGGAGATCTGAGAAAGCTGGTTTAACTGGGACAGCTGATTCAGCATGGCTACCTGTTGTGGGCCAAAAAGTGGGCTCAGGCCACCGTTGTTTGGTGCATACTTCAGTAATGATACTGGAACCTGCAAGATGGACCAGTGTGGAAAATGACCCTCAGACTTTGAGAGAAGAATAGCAGCAATAACAGGAGCTCTTAGTTGCACCAGGGACAGAACATCCCTGCCTGTAGTTAACAGTTGCCTGGTTTCAGCAACACAGATCAGAACAAATAAGTTCTCAAATATTCACAGAATAGATACCAGCAATACCAACAAACAAAACACAATTAACTAAAGCAGTCTTTTGGTTAGCTTCTTCATCAAATGTGCAATATACTCACTCACCTGAGGGGATAGTAATGGAGGAGGCACTTGAGCACGTGGATTAGGCTGAGATGAATTAAGAGGTTGTGCTGGAGGCTGCTGCATGCTCCTGGGCTGTGCTGCTATATTACCAACACCAAACATACTGGGATTGCCATTCTGGGGAAAGGAAGGGCACTCGGTCACAATACGTCTCTCCTGCTACTTCTCCCACCCCTCTACATTTGTACTAGAAGTTAAACACGTAACAAACAGTAGCTCGGATATTATATCAAAGGTACTAAATGAGCTGTCAAGTAACATGCCAAGGACATGCACGCAGCCTTACCTGTCTAACAGAATTCAAGTTTTGCATACCCAGCCCTGCTAGGGAGCCAAGGGCTTGGTTAGGTAGTGCACTATTTGAAGGGGGAAGCTTCAGGTTTTGATTGGACATAAACTGCAAGTTTTGGGACTCGTCTGCTACAATGCCATCCTGATGGGACAGACAAACCGATGCGCACAACCAGGCAGCAAGCAAGCAGAAGGGAGAAACCATTGCCAGGAACAGAAGGGAAGAGTCCCATGACAGTCCAGCATCAGCGGGAAATAGGCAGAAAACAAAAGAGATCAGGTTAGTGTTATTCGCACCGCAAACGCGCTACAGAAAGTGCTTAGTATTATTTATCAGCAAGTTATAAAACAGAACGCGTCTTACAGATTAACAAGAAAAGCCCAACTTTTCTCTCTAAATGCAGAAAGCTAAGGAGCACACAGATATTACTCAGAATGTAAATCTGAGACTGTTGTCTAAGAAGTTTGAAAGTATCCACCAGTTAGGCAGCTACTAACCAGTTACGCAGCTACTGACCTTATCAAAGTAAGGACCGCGATCCATGGAAGACTCTTTGGAAATCTGAGGACGAGAACCAGGGCCTTTTCCGACCACACGATTGTAATCTCCAACATTCAGGCCATGCTTATCCATCTCCATTCGCTTATCTTGCAATAACCCTAAAAAATATATACAAAAAATGTCTATTTATTTCAACTGTTAAATATAATTCTATCATTTTTAACTTACTAAAGGAACCATTCGTAACAGTGAAGATTCACAGATGATTTTAACTTCAAGTTAATTATTTGGGAGATATTTGCTTAGCACTAACATACTTTAGAACTGACGATGTATTTCTGAGAATGAACCACAATGAATATCATGAACACTTTTGTTTATATTTAGTAAAGTTTAAAAGAAGATAATTAGATACTTATATGAAAAAAGTGTCCTTTCATGCCAATGCTCTATGTTTAAGGTTATCCTGATTTATGGATAAAGTGACCAGGTGGTTCAGGTATACAGTGCTCTCATGGCCTTCAAGGCAGTGAGGTTTTTCTGGTTAAGTAGTTTACAAAAATAAACACACTAAAAAAGTAGAAAAGTGTAAAGACTTTAACACACATCCGCTTTGTTCCTTTGCTCACCTCCAGACATGTCCATCTTATTGCTCTGTATGGTTTCCTCTGGTGATTCTCTCTGAAGTAATAAAATGAATCATGATTATTTAATAATAGTCTTTAAAAACAAACAAAAACACACAAGAGATTCAAATACATTATTTCAATTCAACCCTGCAAGAAAAAAAGAAATATCAAAACAATTTGGAACTATTTCCTCCCAATATTTGCTACCCAACTGTAAACAGGTTTGTTCACCAAAACACCTATGTAACAAAGTACAAGAACAGACTATTGCATGAATACCAAGGTAGTATTTAAGAAAGTGTCTTTTATCAGTAATTAGGTCTTTTTTACCAAAGAAGAAAAGGTACAGGAAACAGTGAGGAAAACAGAAACAAAAGAAAAACATGAAAAAAAATTAGACAATAAAGCATTCCCACCTCTGTACACTGTGTGCAGGAGGACAGTTAAAGCCAGGCCAAGGTGTAATACTTACTGAAAAACTGAGATTTGTGAATTGCTTAATGAATGGATTGATCCATGTTTCATCTTGCTTATTTCCACCTTTCATTATTCCCTTGAAAATACAAAGGCATTCCTATGATATCTGAAAGACTTTTACCACCTACTACTTAAATTACACCAGAAAATGTTGTCAGCTAACATTAAAGCCCGATATTCCTCCACTCTGTGCAGGGGTCGATTCTGACTTACTGCAAAACAGAAGTGCAAAACCCCTGGCTCAGCCCTCAATGGGAGTTCGTTTCCAGAGCAGGACCGTAGTCCTCAGGAGCCCTTTTCTTCCCCTGCCCTCCTCTCCACGGCCTTTCTCACATTTGGGCTTTCTCACGTTTGGGCCTCATGTCCAACAAACCAGCATTACCTTTGTAGGCATTTTTTTCATATACGGTGGCCAATTTAGAGATGGGTTAGCTTCTTGTGATGAACTGCTATTCCACATTCCAATCTCTACATCCTCCTCTTCCTCCCAGCTGGTCTGACGACTGCCTGTCAAGGGCATATCATCCCCACACCAGCTATCTTGCATAGATTTAGGCCCTGGTTGCAAAAACAAACAAACAAAAAACATCACATGAACATTTCAAAGAATCTCAATGCGAGTCAGCTATTACAACCCAAATATGCTGCAGCAAACAGCATTATTTAATCATGACAAGTTCCAGACTATTAACAGTCTTGATGCAGGGAAGAATTTCTCTTCTGCATCTACTTTGTTAGAAAATGCAATAAAATGGTATTAGCAACAGTGTCAAGTGACCGTCCTTACCACAGACAGAACTTAGTTTTATGTTTATGTCAAGGTACAAGTCTTCACGAAATTCCAAATAAAAATCTTCTAGATTGATAATGCACCTTCCCCACCTATTCTTTATTCAAACATGATGGAGAAAAAACCAAAACTCACCGGGTTTATTTGGAGCCTGTTGACCAAGAGAAGCATTTCCCCAGCCAGAGGTGCCTGCTGCGTCGCCGATGGGCTCTCCCCAGCTAGTACCAGTGTCCATGGGTTTGCCCCATGCTGAAGTTCCGTTATCCACAGTAGTGGCTGGAGCAGAAGGCTCTCCCCAACCTTTATAAAGTGGTGTGAGTTACTGGCATGTTTTTCAGCAGAATTTAAAACATACTTAAAAGAATCAAGTAATTTGCTTTTTCTAGACCCCTAACATGCAATAGAAGACTTGTTAATACAATTTATATCTGTATCAAGGTAAATATTGCAACTGCAAGCTGTTTCATAAAAAATAATAGAAAATACTAGGTCCATATATAAAGATTTACATTTTGATTACACAGATTTCTAAGTTATTAAGTTCCTAAGAACTACTCTTTAAATTTTAGCTATTCTTGTCAGCTGGGGGAGAGGCAGAGCACAAAATACTTCATCTATTACGCAAACCTCATGCACAATTATCATTGATCATGGTCCCCAATTCTACAAAATTGGGAAGTCTGCTCTCAAGTGTAAAGCTGCATTAGCACTTCATTTGTGCTGACAATGATACTAACTTCCGGATGTAAAGCATTCTGAAAGAGTATTTTCTTATAAAAGTGTATAGAATGTCACTACTGCTTTCCGCTTTATACTTCTAAACCAAAATAGTTACGTGACGTAAGAACAGAAAAAAAAAATATTACAATTAATCAAAAGCACAAACATGTATAAAATCAAGCCTTACCAGAACTGTTCTCCTTGCTAGACATGGCACTTGAAGACAGTAGCTGCTGATGTACCTGTGCTTGCTGGTCTGAACTGCTGTTACTGTTCGGGACATTTTTATTCCACATATTCACATTTTTGTAGTTGTATTTGCTCGGATCGCCCCAAGCAGAAGTTCCATCATCAATTTCCATCTTGCGGCGTATGGACTCCGGGGACGGCTCCTCCCAGCCGGTGGGCTCTTCCTCCTTTGCTGGTGTTGGCATCGGTCCTCCCAGCCAGCCCGAGCCCGGCGGTTTATTGGTGGCAGACGGTGCTCCCCAAGACCCAACATCCTGCTTGCTCCACTCGGGAGAGTTGATTGGCTTTGATGAATCCCCCCAGCCTTGAGGCTGATTGGATTTAGGAGGGTCTCCCCAGCCCTGATTTTGAGTAGGCTTTGCAGGCTCATCCCATCCTGACGAATTATTTGGGTTTGTATTACTGCCTCCCCAGGTAACTGAATTTGATTTCCCCGGCTCATTCCAGCCGGATCCTGATCTGTCACTGTCGCTACCTCCTGAACTGGATTTCTTGGCCTCGCCCCAATGGTTATTTCTTGAATTTTCTCCCCAGCTTTCGTTGGCAGAAACTGCCCAACCCTGGCTGGCCTTTTGTCCATCTCCCCATCCCTGTTTGATTTTCTGGGCGTCATTCCAAGATGACTTTTCCTCTTTGCCACTTCCCCACGATTGATTGCTCTTGACCATTACTGTAGCAGCAGAATCCTCTTCCCACCCCCCTTGGCTGTTTGACCCTTTGGAGTCTCCCCACCTTGTAGCAGACTTTGGATCTCCCCACCCTGACACAGATGAGGTATCATTATTATTAGGGCTAGGTCTATCCACACAACCCCCTGAGCTGGAAGCCTGTGTCACAGAGCCTCCCCAGGCCTCTGTCCCATTGTCAGTTTTTCTTTCACCTCTTGGTGACGTTTCGGTATCCCAGGCAGTGTTCTGTTTGATTGGAGTCTGTCCCCAACCCGAGTTGGAAAGGACACGTGGATCTAGGTCAGTTCTGTTCACTATGCTTTGGAGTAACGCGTGCTGGTCGACCTTCCTTCTCTCGCGAGTCTGTCCCTCTGCAGCTGCTCTCTCTTCGTGGCAGCCGCTGTTCTCGGCGCTGCCCTCGCTGTCCCCCGTACCGGTTTTGGCCCACGCGCTGTTCTGCTCGGTTATCTGAGATGCAGCAGAACTCTGGCTGTTAAGGTCATCCTCTTCAGTAGATTTCCATCCGTTCGTAAACTTCCTACCGTTTCCATTCACGCTTTCATTGGAATGCTGATTACTAGGCAGTTTACTCCATTCCCCGTTTGAAATGTTAGTGCCAGTGTTTTGTGCAGGGTTGCCCCAACCTCTCCTATTCCCGCCAGCACTTGCGCCGTTTCCGCTTCCCCACGGCATGTTCTGGGAGTTGCCTGTCCCTGCCTCCCACACCCCTCCTCCTTTATTCCCGTTGATTTGAAAGTTAGTGCTGCCAGGCCCACTGACGCCTGGCTGCATTAGAGTTGCATTCACAGTGTCACCATTAGCTTGGCTGTTTGGGCCTGAACATTTGTCTCCAGAGTAATTAGAACCATAGGCACCCCATGTAGTACCGTAAGATCCGCCACTTTTCGCCTCACCATTGCTAAGGTGAGAAATGGAAGTGCCGTTTGTAACTGGAGAGGCCTGAATCTGAGAATGATTCATTGTGCTCACGCGCCAGGCCCCGTGCCCTGTATTATTAGGCAGTTCGTTAATCTGCACTGAACCAGCAGAGTTTGGTAAACTAGAGGTCATAAAGTTAGTAGTGTTATTTGGTCCATTCATTTCAGTGTTAAGGTTTTGAGGTTGCCCACTGAATGAAACCTTCCTTGTACCATTTACTTCAGAATCACAATTTTCCTGAAGGCTTCCCCAGGAACCGTGGGCTGCACCACCCACTTTAGAGTTAATACTCTGATTATTAGATATCTGACCTATGGTACTGCACTGAATCGTTGTGCCAGAATTACCACTCCCTACAGACCCTTTCAGGGCATGTCCATTGTTCTCCAACACCGGCCAGGCACCGTGGTTGCCATTTGAATTCAAAGTGCTTGGATTTAACCCTCCATTTGATGAAGAGTTTATGGTGCCCCAAGCATTCACTCTATTGTTGCTACTTTCAGATTTGCTGTCAGGAGCATCCACAGAAACTTGACATGTGCTTATGAGGGCTCCGTGGGATAACCCCCATGGCCCATTAATACTTCCATTGCCCACATTATTGCTGTTGCTACCAACCACAAACTTATTCTGAGAACCATGTCCAATGCCGTTCCGAATGCCATCGCTCTCGCCACCTGTGCTCCCTGAAGCCATGATAACAAGGTTCCTCTCTGACCCAGAGCTGGAGGCAGAGTCAGTGTCCATACATTCTGGTGTCAACTCTGGGTCACTGCCCGTGATCGATGGCCATGCTTCTTTGTCAGAGCCGTCTACAATAACTTTATCCCAGTTTGTGCTGGAGTCGCTATTTGAAGAGACTGGTCCCCAGTGAGAATTTTCATAATGGGATCCTAGACCACTGTGATTCAGATCTAAAGAGAGGAAGAAAAATCCAAGAGTATTATTAAAAATTCAGTATTATTACTTCATTAAACAGAAAACAGATAAAAGTATAAAAATACTAAGGCATGAGTTGGTTTGCGTATTTTATCCCCACGGTCAGAAGATCATGAAAACGCTTTGCAGTACAGCTGTTGAGAACCACTCCCCATGCATCACCCAGCACACTCACCAGCATGCAAAGCTGCACCCTGACATCAAGCACGAAGAAGCATATCTACAAGATACGGTTCTTACTTGCCACAGAAACGGCATATAAAAATACTCTCTACCACCATATGCAAAATACTTTACGAAAAAAGCAATTTACGCATTAAAAACTTCAACAATATACAAAAATAAGAGATTCTGAAAGCTAGAAATCTAAATACAATATTAAGCTGACGTAGCAGCAGCAATTGCTATGTGACAACAGCCCGAGAACAAAGAAACACCATTCAAAGACATTATATGACTTTTTTTTCCTAAAGTACAAGATTAAGATATTTTCTTTTTTACATCTTCACACACAAAAATCAAGAGGCCAATCTTAAGAAACCTCTGTTCCAGTAGTACAGATTAAGAGTGGCGGCTGAGCTGGTAATTCTCATTTTCGGTTACACAAGAACTACCGCTTCTTGTTCAACAAACCACTTTCTCTGGTATGGTGCGTTCAAACACCCACGGTTTACCATACTCTGCCACCTTGTGCGCCTTAAGCCTTTCTAAAGGCCTGAACTTGTCCCCCACACCGAACTGGTAAACCAAGCACAGCCAGACAGATGCACCAGAAGACACAGCTGCACAGTGAGAAACGTGACAATGAACGAACAGGTCGGCAGCTACTCACTTCTACCAGAAGGCAAGAGCAAAGCCTGGCAGGGGAGTGTTTTACTGAGTATTTGTCTAAACTGAAATAACAACCGTACAGGACATGTTTAGTTGCTGTGCACATAGCAGCTCATGCTTCTCCACTCATTAAAACATTCATTAAAAAGTTAACTTTTCCTATAACAAGTACTTTTTGCCGTTACTTTGAATATTCAAAATGCATGTACCTGAAGGTTAAAAAACAAAACAAAACAAAAGTTTCCCAGTTCCTGCTCATTCTTACTGGATTTCTCCAGCACATGCAATCGTGTTTCACATCTCAGTAGAAAAAGATGGTCCTTTTGACTGAGTATCAGTAGGAAATGTTACCTCTTCATATGAACACACAGAGCCAACAGCAGTGCAAGGCAGAACTATTAATCCTGCCCTTATCTTGGCAGGTTTTTAGAGGCATTTAGGGGCTGGCTGTTCTAAAGCAGCCCACCCGTGGACACCAGCCCAGCTCTGCAAGGAGGCACCTGGCAGTACCGGAGATGCTGGGCACAGCCTGGGCTGCAGGGCTGCGGGACGGAGCGCGCGCCCGCGGGGAGCTCCAGCCGGGCACGCGCAGGGAAAGCCCTCGCTTCGAGGGGCCTGTCTTCCAAAAGCAGTTTGGGAATACCATAGACAGCAGAAAACCCAGGGGAACATTTTTAAACAGAGTATAACAAAAACAAATACTACTCTTGAATTTATGGTTTTGATAATCTACAATAAACAGGAAGAAACAGATCAGAAAAGTTTAAGTTACCATGGATAGTTTACCAAATATCACACTGTTGTACAAGTTCAAAGGTATATTTAATATCTATACTCTTTGTCCTAGAGTTAAATAAAGATCTAGTCAAAGACTAAATAGCCTGAACTAACAGAAAGCAAGAAGTGCCCATCCCTGGCAGCGCCTGCAGCGCGATGCAAAGGTAGGAGACGGGAGGCACGAGGCAGAGCTGGCAGCTGAGCACAGCACGCGGGGAGGCCGCACGGCCTCTGGAGCGAGAGCGGCGGCAGCCAGGCCCTGCGGCCGGCACAGACGGGGCTGCAGCGGCACTCGGCAGCTCCACAAATGGGAAAAGGAGAACAGAATTCCAGGGCATCCTTGGAAAACAGGAAGAGTCACTGAGGAGCACACAGCCCAGGACCAGCCTGGTAAGGGAGCAAGGATCTCCAGCATCTCAGTAATGGGCCTCCAGCCCTCCGTTTTTGGATACTCTGCTGATATTTTATAAAACAACATTCAACCTATATTAAAGAGCAATCAAATGTGACTGTTCCACACCCTCCGCCCATGAAGTAGCAAGTCAGCAGCATCAACAGCTGTCCTGTTCTCATCACGTATCAGCAATCCCAATAAAAAGATCCCAGCACCAACAGTAGCAGGAGGCAACCAGGCGGCCGGAACCCCAACCTGAGCGCGAGGGCAGAGACGGGCACCGCAGCCAGAGCGAAACTGCCAACCCCAGTGCACACAGTCACAGAATACAGAAAGGCAAGCTAGTTTTTGGTTAGAATTCCAGGATAGTCTGGATGCTAAACACAGTTTGTAATAAGCACAATATATCAACACAATAGAACCATTAATTTACTCAGCAGAACTTTATCCTAGCACATGTAAACTACCTCGACTAACAATTTTTCCTGTGTGTAGCAACCCTCAAAACCCGAAAAATCAATTTCTGATACACTGCGGCTGGTGCACAAGACCAGTCAGCAACAACCTGCAGTTCTGCTCTTAGTTTTCCACCCATAATGGCTTACAGCCTCCAACTGAACTTTCGCTGTTTAAATACTGGGCAAAAGATTTACACAAACCTGAGTTTTCTGAGCTTCAGTAATTTACTAAGTTTTTTCAGTAACTTCTAACTGAGTAACCTCGCACTGTGCACGAGTTAACCGTGCGGGTGTGCAGCGATCAGCGCCTCCTGTCTGCACAGGACTTTCCTCGTGGAGCTGCTGCTCAAGCTAGACGGGACCGAGAGGCCCCAGTGAGGAGCACCCGCAGTCTGCTCGCCCGGCCTCCCCGGCGGTCACTCTGCTGGCTGGCACCCGCAGACCGCAACCTCCCGAGCGCGGCACCTTCGCTCCTTACGGAAAGGCTCAGCCTAGGAACCACGCCAGAAGCGTGCGGTACGGCAGGACCAAGGCAGTGCCGCGGACCGGGCACCCCGGCGCGGGCAGGGGAGCCCCGCGCTGCTCCTCGATGCTGCAGCTCAGGGCAACACCACCAGGAGGCAACGCATCACACAAGCATCGAAAGGAAAAGTGGGAAGAAACACCCAGAGTATTCTAAAATTAAGGTGCCATTCTTAAGGCTTTGAATAGTGCTTTTTTCCCCCCATATGAATTCTAATGTATTTAAAAAAAAAAATCAAAAATCTTTAACCAAATGCAATATGCAAAGGCACAAATAAAATATACTATCGAAACACATGCTATTAAAAACAGGTAAGCTGAAAAGCCAGTAACAGCAAAAAGTAAAATAAAATCCAGACAGAACTGTGCAAAACAACCACTAAGGCACAAGCAAAGCGGAGACAGAGAGCTGAGCATCACCTGACTGGTTAGGGGAGTGGCTCACCAAGTCCCGAATGGGAGGCATGCCTAGAAGAAAGAGAGCAGCGGTTAGGGCTCGGCAGCTCCGGCTGCCTCCTCGGTCAGGGCACCCCAGCTCCGGCTGCCTCCTCCAGGACAGGCCCCAGGTAACTCGGCACCGACCGCTCCGGTCACTCGGCAGCCCCTCCTGCTCAGGGACGGTTTCTCCCGAGTGCTCTACTCATCCTGCTAGTGCCGAGTGCGATCGGAAGCGGCTCACAGCTCTGACGAGTGTCGGGAGGAAGAATTAAATTTGGTATCAGATTAAACTTCAAGCACTGTATGTAGAAAATTAACCTTTTTTTCTACTTTTACTGATGTTTTTCCACTACTAGATAGCTTTTATACATTTGGCCTTTTAATTCAATCAATTTAAGACACCCTTAATTGTAAAACCTTGATTTATAGACAGGAAAGGAAGAAGTTCGAGTCACTGGAACTAGCTGGTTTCTGACAGCGTGAGTTCTGGGCTTGGGCGGGCAGCCCTGCACACGGGTGAGTTCAGAGCAGCCTCCGAAGGGCATCAGCTCCTCTGCGCCAGGTCCCCAAGGGCAGGAACCGACCACCCCGCTGGGCTTCGGCCCGCGCGCTGCCCTGAGCAGGGCCTGGCCCCCTTCCCGCTGCTCCCGCCTGTGCTCCCAGTAGGTACGGGACGGAATCAGACGTTGCAGGAGGTTCGAATGCACAAATGCACAGTCTGCAAGGCGGATGGAGCTCAACTCCTCCTTTCTTACTCCTAAAATAACCCAGGAAAAAAGACAAAGAAAAATCTTTCACTTCCAACCTCCTGTTGTAACGTGATTTTGCAGCTCCACTGCCGGGAGTGAGACCCACTCAGGGACAAGGAGGAAGGGAGGAAACTCTTTGGGATCCAAGCCGGGAGCCCACGGGCTCTCCTGCCATTCGCCCTGTCCCACGGCCACGGTTCCTGCAGGTGAATGCTCCAGTGCACCGTATCACTCATTTCATGGTACAATAACCAGCTATCCTGACGTGCTCTAAAGGTAAGGGCAAGCAAGGGAACATTCAAGACTTTCCATATGAAGCTCACAGAGAGGGGATGCTTTCAGGAAAGCAAACAACTGCATTTGTAAGAAAACGTTCTCATAAAAAGCTATATGAGTACAGATGTCTTAAAACAGGTCCCCTGCACAACGGGACTGTATCTGTTTTGCAAGTGACTACATGACATGAGCTCCACACAGAGCCTTTTGGAAGAGATACAGGTCAATTTTGAAAAGCATTAAAAATACGCAAAAATAACAGAGTCAGAACTCCAGGACGGTGGGAGATGCTGTTGGAGCACCCAGGTCAGCCCCAGAGGCCGGTACGTGGCTGGTGTCCAAATGGAAGGGGTCTGGGTCTGTCCAGGTTCATCACGTCTCCGGTTTGAGATGGCAACGACAGCACCTTTTTGGCGGTCGGCTAGGAACTGCGGAGAGCAAATGTGTAAGACTAAGGCAAGTGTTGCTCCTACTTCCTTCCAGGTGCAAGGGTTATCAGAGCACGTTATGCTCCTCTTGCACGCTGCCCAGCTACAGCCATCTCCACAAGAGCTTCGAAGCAATTCAGCAGACAAGATTAAGACCATTACAAAAAATCCACCGCTGAAAAAAATATTTTCATGTGCATTATCACCCACCTCTGTATCACAAAGAATATTACCAGTGTTGACCCTCAAGATAACTATAGCAGACATTATTCCTGATCACCGCAGACAGAGTATCCTCAGTCGCAGAGGCAGGTGGCACAGAGCTGCAGCCGTGCCCTCGGCCCTGCTCCGGCTCTGCCCTCGGGCAGGACGAGCACCCTGCGCCCGACGCAGCCAGGGGCCGGCCTGGCAGCTCGCGGGCTGCAGCCCACGCGAGCCTTCGAGACGGCAGGAGTTCGGCCAACTCTCCTCTCTCTCAAACATCTGCGAAGCCTCCAGCTGGGCAGGGGGACACATTACTGATAAAATCCAGAGTTATCGCCCTACCCAGAAAGCCAAAGCACTCCCAGCAAAGTGGTGTCCCCAGCGCTCAGCGTCACCTGCAGGGACCAAGTGACACCCCAGCCCGCGGGGCGCTCAGCCCGCGCGATGCCAACCTGCCCGCAGTGGGCAAGGCTGCGAGCGGAGCCTGCGGAATTCCGTCCCAGGAAGCGGATCGCACGGGAGGCGAGGCAGGACAGCCGGGGACGCACTCCTCGGCGCAGAGCTGGGGAGCGTGTAAGGTTGTTTAAAGGGGGACGTTAATGTGTGAATTTTACTTGGATCTCTACCTGTTTCCATACAATTTGAGCAGTAGAGGATGCATTTCTGGGGAAGTGTTGCACGTTAAAAGCAAGCAAGCACATGAAAGGTTATTTCAGAACCTCTCTGTGGCCAATAACATAATCATATAGGTGAAGTAAAAAAGTAGCTACTTGCCCAAAATCACCTCTTGGAGCAGAGAAAAAAAAAAGTTTTATCAGTGCATGACAAATATCATAGTGGGAAATAATACTGAAAACATTCCTCCAGTGAGCACGTGGATCAGCTGCTCTCAAGCCCTTTGGCTGTTTACGGAATCTTAAAGAAGCAGAATTCAAAATGAAGGTAATTGGAGCAGCTCAGAATATAATTAGAGTTTCATGTATCAAGGCTATTATTAAGAAATCTTTTCTTTTTTTTTTTTTAAGATTTTTTTTTTTTGTAACTGAAGTGGCCTGAAAATCATATCCTTTATAGAATACAAATACTAGTTTTGAAAAATATTGCGAATTTAATAAAATTTCAGAATACCTATAGTAAAACAAAGGTTGCATCATCACTGCTATGCACATGTACTAAAACCAAATTCAACTGCACGTTTTAAAATACGTAAATATTTGTCTATGTCTATTTACAAGCATTGATACCAAATTCCTTTCCAAAAACTAGATCACTAGAAGCAAAGCTACTTATTTTCCCAGCCAAAAATAAACTGCCTTTATCACCCCCCCAAATTCAGTAAGCTGCTTAAACTAGTGTATTCACTGAGGTGCAAATCATGCACAGCTCAAAGATTAGCTTTATTACTCTTCAGAAGGCATCTGGAGGGAAGGCATGCCAAGCCAAGGTGACAAGGGATACCAACACTCAGATAATCATCATCATAAATGTAAAGGCTAATCAAATTTGTAAAGCAATCAGACTTCAGGAAGATGGAAAAACTCTGTTTTTTTTTTTTTTTTGGTATTCTAAACAACCGTGCCCTTTGGAAATCTCTAGATAAGGGAAAATGTTTTGAGATGTTGTTCAGAATGTCCCGAAGGCTGACTGAGAGACTGAGACTTGTGCATTACAAATAGGCATAAAGATATTCCTGACACTATGGGCAGACCTGGATCAATTCTTACGACAAAGAATGAAAATTCAGCGTCGAGTGGAGCAGTCTTTCCTTGCAGATCTGTTCGGACGCAGACCTACGGTTACCGCACAGCGCTGCTGAGCAGCAGTGACGGCAGCACCGAGCTCAGGCTGAGCTAGCACAAGGACGCCCAAAATTGCCTTGCAGTGCTTAACATTAAGCTATGACACTGGAGAGTACCTTGCCATGCTACAGCTTACGCTAAAAACTTTAATAATACTATTGTTGAGTGTTTCATTAATATCAGTGTTTGAAATATTCGATTTAAAGGAAAATCAGGTACCTCCCCCTACCTGGCTGTTTTTTGCTGCTGTTCGGCACTTCTCCGTTGGTCACGGGCTGCTTATTTGTGACAGTACTGCCTCCCGACTGGCCGTTTAACAGTTTAGGAGTAGATCCCAGGTTTGCAGCTATCACTGGTAACTGCTGACCTCGTTTCAGAAGCTGTTTCTGTTCCTGGTGTCGAAATCGTGGTGGTACTTCACGAGGAGGGTATCGAGGCAAGGTCTGCTGCTGCTGACTGTTGGCTGGGGCCCGCTTGGCATTATTATTAGTGCTGGTTGCTGTGGAAGTGCCGCTGGAGGAGACGGGCTGAGGCTGGCTTACACTTGTCTTGGTTTGTTCTGGCACTGTCCCCACCCCCAAAAAGAGGAAAAAAAAAAAAAGTTGGACAAAGTTATTCAAGAGAGCAGTAACTAGCAAAAAAAAGAAGAGCAGTAAAATCTCCCAATGTGTTTGTGCACTATGGCAGCGCTATTTCCCGAGTCAGCTGGTGAGCGGCTGGGCCCTAGAGCCTCGCTGCTCTGCACGGAGGTGCCAGCAGCGCCCGGCGACGCGGAGCCGGCGCTGCCTCTGCCACAGGGCCTGTGGCTGCAGCGACAGCCGCCCTGGCACTGAGACCCGACTTGAAGAAATACTCCAAGTACGACAAAACTTGCTGTAACAGGAAAGTTAGAAGTGTTAGGCATACAAAAATATCTTCTGGTTTCAACACTGAACAGAACGTGAGACAAAGAGGGCCACGCAGAACCCTGCTGAGGGCAGTTGGTTTATGAGCCCCAGCGAGGGGACGCGCTGAGCACGGCCGAGGCGGCTCGCTGCAGCGGGCAGCACTGCTGCATGCGCTGCCCCCTCGAGCAATCGACAAGCCAAGGCAAGTACGGGGGGGTTCACGTGTAAGGGGACCGGGTCCGAGGCAAAGGAAGGAATCCTGCGGTTCCCTCCCAGCGTCTCCCGGTGCCAGAACAAAGCCAGAATCTGCTCCTCGGGCGCAGAGCGGGCGCGCGGCCCTTCGCCCCACCAAGCTCTGCTGCAGCACGGCTCTCCTCCCAGAGCTCTCCCACCAGAGCCCCCCGTGCACACGCAGCCTGAACCGTCCAGAGACACCTCAAGGCTTCACAGCTCTCCTCGATACTCCTCTACCTACGTGGTGAAGTCACCGTCTCCGCACAGAACTTTCCAAAACAAACCTGGCTGCTTTAGAAGCTGTCACGTAATTCAATTCATATGACCTTCTTGCTGCGAACAGCAAGGGCACAGCTGTATGACACCATTTCTCTAGTGACAAACCTCTAAAAAGGTTCCCACTCACCCCTGGCCACTCCTTGTGCTCCTCGCAGGTCTAAGAGCAGGAGCAAGGCGACTCTCACTGGGCCTGTGCAGCCAGGAGAAGAAAATAACCTGGGGTGAAAACCCTCCTGGCACCGAGATCACAGGAGCGCAGAGCTCCGGAGCCGCTCCAGCAAGAGGCTGCCAGGCCCCGAGGTGGCAGCGGGGAGACGAGAGAAAGCAACTGCAGGAGGCAGCGGGAACGCCGGGCTGCCGCCCCGGGAGCGCGCGGCGATCCCCTGCGCTCCTGCGGGGCTGGGTTTATCCGCAGGACTCGGCTTTGTGCACAGCGGTGCCTGAACTCAGGCGTGTTCCTCGTGCCCTAGCAGCGCCATCCTCAACGCGTCCTCCAGCTCTGCTCCACTTACTAACGTCCCGGCAGGGCAGGAATGGCAGAGTCGCTGCACGACCGAAAACGTAGGGTTTGCTCGTTGGTTTGTTTGGGATTTTGGGGGCGGGGAAGGGGAGGGCGAGGGAGGACCACAGGGTAAAAGGCCCATTTCATTTCCAGAAACACACATATAACACAAAGTACACAAACTCAAATTTTTGTTTAAAACAGCAACTTGAATTCAGTCACATTTTCTTTATAGTGTCATATTAGAGGCAGCATTTCTATTAAAACTCGTTATGTGCTTAATAGAAGGTGGCCTTTAAAATAAAGGCTAAGAACAAGCAGTTAAGCTGCGTTTTAATGCAGAGTTAGGTCCAACCTGCCCAAGAGCAGTGGGAAAGGGCGAGTGGGAGCCGCTGAGCCGAGGGGCCGCTGCATCCCGCCAGGTCCGACCCGCGGCGCCCGGAGCGGGCCCAGGACGGCCCCGCCGCTGCCCCGCTCGTGCCTCCGGCCTGGGGAGGCAGCCGGGACCGCGTGCGCTGGCGAGCGGGTACAGGGACCGGCCCCACGGGTAAAGGTATCCAGATTAGTAAGGTAAATAACGCAGGGCAGTGTTTCAGGTACATCTCGTGTATCAACACACTGGGATCAAAACTGAATTTCTGAATATAAAAGTCTTTGTATTTGTATTCATAAATATTTATAAAAGTATTTCTAAAACAGCCTTTGTATACAAATGGATTTCTATTTATTCCTTTTAGCATCTCCAGGTTTGAAAATAATTAGAGAGAGCTGAAAACGACTGTATTTTTTGTGCTACCTTAGCAAATATCTAATAAAATGTGAATAATTTAAGACACAACCAATTATCACATTTTTGTGGTGCAGCTACTGTATCAAGCTTTGAAATAAGAACATTTTTTTTTCAATCTACTACAATCTGTATACCTGCTCCCCAAGTCCTTTGATGTGTTTTATCAACACGCCTTCTGCCAAGCCTGACTCACACTAATTACACGCCGCAGTTAAAGCTCAGCCTCCACCTGAGGCTGCTGACAATGATACGCAGAAACAGGCACTTTTGGAGCCAGTAAATCACTACCGGCCCGGCAGAGCAGCCATACGAGAAGGGCACCACTCGGGACAGACACATCCCTCTGCCTCTCGCACGCAGCACTCGAGCTGCTGATGAGGAACAAACAGCAAAACCCTCCTGAGCGCCCTGCTCCGCGGAGAGCGTCCGAACAGCAGCCCCGTCCCCAGCGCGGCCACGGAGGGATCCCGCCGTGCCACGCAGGGGCCCAAGGCAGAGCCGGGCGCGCGGCAGGGCCGAGGGCTGCCCCGCGTCGCCCACGGGGCGCAGCGAAGCTCGGCGGTCCTGTCCGCAGCCGAACGCGCTCAGCGCCGGGGAGCGCGGCTGACAAACAAGCTGCTCTCTGCCGCGCCAAGCCCTGAGCTGCAGCGCCAGCAGTATTCGCAAACACTTCAGGACAACTGCACTTCTGCCCCGCTCTCTACACGCAGTTCTGCAAGTCTATAGCACTCGTCCTGCTCCAAGCAGCACATTACACACAACCCCTTCACCCGCCGGGTTCGCTGCCCACACTGGGTGCAGTCCACCTTTGCGTGCTGCCTCCACGCTGAGATTTGGCAGAAGGGCTCCCGGGTGCAGCTGAGCTCCCCGCGCTCCCCAAGCACCCGGCGTGCCCGAAACCTGCCTGATTTCTCTGCAAGTTAAGCCAGCTCAGTTAACCGTCTTTAGGTAACATGTCGATATTCCACCGCAGCTACTCTATGTTCTAGCATACCTTAATCCTTATCCTACTATTTTTAAATTGTTATAAACAAGTTGCTTGTTTAATAAAACTTTGAATAAAGCGCTGTTCTGCACACCAGAATGTTATTTTGAATCACGCTAAAGTAGAAAGGAGATTATGTTAACAGACAGTATCACAGGTAATTTAGTTGACGAGCAGTAGCAAGCTTACAAAAGTTACTATCAGTAACGACAAATTTTCAGAACGAACAAACCTGCTGAAAACGCACAGAGCAGGGCTGCAGGAGTTACAGTTTACAGGGAGATTCCCAAGCAAGCCGCTTCCAACTTGCGTTGCTTTCCCACTCTGCGGATTTCATTAGAAAATGGAGGAGAAGCATGGTGTCATTTTACTGCTCCAGGAGCGCTGCGGGCCAGCTCCTCCTGGAGCAGGGGCCCGGGCCTGCAACTCCCCCTCCAACCACAAAAATGGCAGCTGCTTGAATAACTTTAGTGCAGACGGCGCGCGGCTGCCTCGCCCGGAGCGGCTCGCGGGGGCGGCCCCGCGCGGCGCCCCGCACACCGCGGGCTGCGGCACGGCGCGGCGCAGCGCCCGCCGGCCTCCCTGCCGCCACGCACAAGATGCAGTGCTAGAATTTTCGCTGTGGAAAAATGGCCGCAGCTGTAAGCGCCGCGAGCCGAGCTGGAAAATATCTAACCGGTTGCCAACCGCTTAACCCCTGCGGAGCCGCGCGCAGCTCCGGCGCCCGCCCCGCGCTCCCCTGCCCGGCCTTACGGCCAACAGAACACTGCTTGCAGCAAGGTGAAGCGCAGTTACGGAGGAGAGGAGGGAAAAACAAACAAAAAGCGCGTTGGGATGACTTTGCTCCACAGAGAAGAGAGCGAGTAAGAAGTTTCCAAGGTGGGAAATATGACTCAAAGATTCAATTCCACACCCAGCTATTTTTAACAGCACTTTCTGTTTCAGCGCTCCAGCCGCAGCTCATTACACGCTGCCCTTTCCGCGATGCCGGCTGCAGAGCAGCAGCCTCACAGCTCAAAACCGGCCGAGGGTTTCAGCTCTGCTCCTGCCGTTTGCAAAACACGGAGGCGTTCGCAGCTACCAAGACATCAGCACGACTGCGCGATCTTTTAAAATTTATTTTACTACGGTGCTCTGCCTATATTTTGAAGTGTGCGCAAAAAGATATTTCATCTTACCATGAAATCTTATTCTGCAGAAATGCATCATGATTATTAATGTGGGCATTATACAATAAAAGTCAACCACTCTTATTGAATAACATCCAGTTTAGAGCTCGGCTTATCATTAGCTAGTCAAGGCCACAGCAGTGTTTGCAGATTTCTGTTTTCGAGATATCCAGATGGAATGGATTGATTTGTTTTCAACAGTTCTAACACTAAATACAGCAAAAACACATATTTTGCCAAGCTCTAAGGACTACCACAACAATCGACAACTCGACAGCATTCTCAACCAATACAGACATTCAATAACATTCATTATTTCTAAAAATACGTGGTGAGAGAGCCCTTGGAAGGCATGTGTCAGTGCCGGAATGCGTTACGCTGGGTGCTGCACAAATAGAGAAACCTTCCGCTTAGCAACCAAGGCATTAATCTGTAACTGCGATGGGCTCCTCTCCCCTCCTCCAGTAACAGAGACACAAAGTTGGACAGGTTAAAGCACTTGAAATCCTCAGCAATTAACATCACTGCAAACCTAAAAAGCTTCGTGTACCAGAAACTGTTGTATTAGCGTCTTGGTTATTACTTCAGCTCTCAAGGCTGAGCAGGGAGCAGAACCAGCACCGCTCAGCTCCCTGGCAAGCGGCTCGTGTTTTCACACGCGTGCTGATAGCTCCTTCAGCGCCTACAACAGCAATAACCTCCTCAGCTAAAAACACCGTTTGGAGCATCCAAAATACACTCAAAAACAAGAAATAATCTCCCTCTGCCAAACATCCTCCTCTCCCTATGTAACCAGCTACTGCTCTGAAACAAGGAGCACTGTGGTGAATTATTTAGCGATCCTGTGCTCCAGCATTCTAGCTTCAGCTCATGCACAAAATAAATTATTTAAGACGTAAACGCGATGGAAACTTGGAAACTAATGAAACATTAATTTGCATCCTGAATACAAGCAGACAAAACTGTTGAAACAGAGAGAGGTATGTGCAACAAGCAACAAATTTGAGTCCTGTTCAAACTTGCATCGCCGAGCCCGAGCCACGGGCGCTCGCTGGAAGCACCGCGGCGCGTCCGACAGCTCTCGTTCCTGCTGCGCTTCCCGCAATACCCTGCTAATGATAACGCAACGCTAACGAACAGCATCACGTCTCCAAAGAGAAAGCTAAAAACTGGGATCCCCTGGCCCTCCAAAGCAGTGTTTTTCCCCGCTCCCTTCCCAGAGGAACGGTGCTCCCCTTCACGCTGCTTTCAGGCGGCTGCAGCGTCGTCCCCGCCGGGCGCCAGCACCGCTGGGTACACGGGGCAAACGGGCAGAGCGGGCACTATCGTTTCAAGCAAGATTTCATGGTCTTCACTGTCTTCTCAGACATGGTTCACTAGTGCTGAATAAAAAGACTTTCTTGTTTATCTAAATCTGGTTTATTATCTTAGCAGCTTTCCTGCAGGAGCAGATCGAAGAAAGTATCTAGCGTATCTTGCAACTCCGTGAATTGCTTAGAAAAAGGAGCTTAAAAAAAAAAAAAAAAAAAAGTTGACTGAAAACCAGTTATTAATTATAATACTCCTGGGGCTTCCTCCATCACTGCTGAGTATTCAGTCCTGTTCCTGAAGCCAAACAAAATCCCCACTGGTTTCAGTACCAAGGGAGTCAGGTTTAAGTGAGCCCCATGAGACCCCCAGGTAGTGACAGGCGCAAGAGCGGGGCCCTGGCGCCCCCGCAGCCGTCGGCACCCGGCACCTTGCTCGGCCTCAGACACTCACATTCCACAAATACTGCAGACTTGGGCAGAAGAATCCGTGTTTTTCTGCAAAGAAGCTCCCCCCTCCACTTTAACCATGTGCTAATTAGTAATTTTCTTATCCAATAGCAGAGAGGAATTTAATTTGTTTCCTTGCCTCAAGCACTCAGTGCCCTAAACCATTTTTCCTACCTTCATGCCAGAACATATTTTTGATGTTTCCCAAAGTAACTGCATTTCTGCTAAGTGGGGCTTCTAAGCTCCTATTTCTACCACTGTTCTGGGTGAGCATTTAATTATATACAACGTTCCCAAAACCAGGGATTCAGCTGGTACTCAACAGGATCAGCTATGTGATCATTATCAACTCCTCAACGTGTTAGGAGTTAAATTGAAAAGAAAGCGAAAAGAATCTTTTCTTTCCACCCTTACAAGTGGCCGTATGGAAGGGAGACCTTCCGAAGCCCTCGGACACCCGGAGCGAGGGGAGTTTTCCAGCCCTGCTACCGCGAGCCGAAGCTGCAGCCTGGGGCAGCGTCCCCCGACCCGCGCTGCCCGCGGAGCCTCCGGCCACGGCCGTGCCGGGCGCTGGTGCCCGGAGCCTCCCCGGCCACGGGCAGCGTTCGGAAGCCGAGCTCGCCCGGAGCCGCTGTGCGGAGCAGGTCACACTAGAAGCGGCGTTAGAGCATCTATGCCCTTCCCAAACACGGCCAAAAGGGGAAGCGGAAAAGAGCTCACGACTGTATGCA
Source organism: Crypturellus soui (assembly GCA_032275445.1). NCBI lineage: Eukaryota > Metazoa > Chordata > Aves > Tinamiformes > Tinamidae > Crypturellus > Crypturellus soui. Next base: position 6,101,307 of record JAUBNY010000219.1, on the reverse strand, counting down.
GATGCCTGCTGCTATGTAGGTGACTGCGAACGAAAAACAGGAACCGGGGAAACGAGCAAACCCCGCGCAAACCGCCAGCCCGCTCCTCCCCGGCCTTCCATGGCGAACGCTTCAAACAGTTCAGCTGTATTTTCAAAGTTCCTGTTTTTTTCCACTTTGGAGAAAAACTTTCAGCTGATCATTTGATTCAATATATTTTTAATTGTAGAGATAATAGAGAGAATAGAATTAACTTTAAATAACTTACCTTTGATTTTTTGTTCAATGGCCTAGAAAAAGAAAGAAAGCGTCAGTGATTTTTGCAGATAAGGAAAACCACATGTGCACGTGCCACTTTTTATAAAGCAACATTAGCTTTAGACTTCCCTCTTCAAAAATGGTTTAAAGTTATTTAATTATCTACTTCGGAAGCATGTCTCTAACCAACACTTGCCAACTTTTCCTTATGCCTAGAAAGCTGCTTAAATATTACACAAGACAAAATTAATTTGAGAGATAGCTATATGAAACAGACAAAATTAAACTTGCAAATTAACACATCTGAAGCAAATTAAACACTGTGCCTAGAAGCAAGGAACCTCTACCACATTATTGCAGAATATGGCCTGGAAATCTCAAGGCAGCAGGGAAATAAATGCAAATCTTTAGTCTTTCCAAGATTCAACCCATTATTCCCGTGAAATGGTGATCTATTTGAGTAAGATTGCATCACAGGATACAAACGCGGAGAGAAGCCCTTCTTGTGGCAACAAAGCGCACCTTGAACGTGTTGTTTTAACCAGGCAAAGCGGCTTCACGAGGTCATCTCAAAGCACAAGCCCTAGATCTTCCTATCTGAAGCAGAGTACTCTTAATTAGCACTTTTAAAAGGCGCTATTTTCAAAGCAAAATGAGATTTAATTTGATAGGGTCATTCTGGTAGCTGTACACAGCTCTTTTTAATTATGATACTGCACATATTCCATATCATGCAATAAAGTAATTTGAGATAATTCTTAAAGTGACTATTGTCTATAATTAAAACCTTGAAAAGGGAGAGAGGGAAGGAGAGAATACTTAAATGTTAGTCATGTTGGGTTGACTGCTGAAATGTTATTAGCGAATCTTTTAATGCCATAACCTCACTTGTGCTAAGGAAATCAAGAGTATATTAAACAATTCTACTTTTTGCCTCTTTAAGCTGCCTAGTATTTAGACATAGTCAAAATGCAACTCTTACTCCCAAGAAATCCACATATTTTTATTAATTTTTTCTTATCCTTTTTGCCCCAACTTTCCCATTGCTACTGCTCCTCGTTTTGCAAAATGCAGTTGCTGTCCTGGGCACCACCACTCAATGTCCCAACTGCTGATTTAAGCTGACTTTGTCCAAAAATCTGATTTAGAAGTTTATTCTGCAGGCTCGGGAAGTTTGGTATGCACTTTGCACTCCAAGATGCTCCTTGCACCACAACTGACTCCGAAACAAGAACTCCTACCGCCTTCCTGCACGGCTGTGAAGTGCCAGTGCACGAGCAGGGCTGTGGAGCGCGACTGCGACGGCTGCAGAGCCCAAACGACGCCAGCACCGGCCAGAAACACCTCCTCTCCCGGAGCTGCTGCCTCCTCCTGCTCTAGCTGCTCTTCCCCTACTGGTTTTCAGCTCCAATTATTAAACCGCAGCACATACAGAACCCGCTTCCCTGCCACACTGTTTACACGACACCTCCTGAGTTCTTGCCCTGCCTATAGTCGTGTTTGGGGCTTGCAATCTGTTTTTCTCAATTTGTTCACCCCACACTGCAGAGGGCTGCCAAGCCCCATCCCTGCTGGTACTTTTCAAGGATTTTATATATCTAAAACATCTTTGATCCTAATAGGAACAGAATCACCACAGACTGTGGACATAAAGAAGATGAAAACACCAAACTCTTCCTTGGGTTCACCCATGAATTACTCATTTTTCAGCCTCCTTCACTATGGGATCTGAGAACACACAGTATCCCCTTGCCAAAACTCCCTAATAACAAAAAAGTCCATCAAAAATGTAACTGAGTTGGCATCACTCAGGATTCCAGCTTTCCAACATTAGCCTAATGCCATACAAATGCCATGAGACTTTTTCCAAAATCTCTCTCAAAGATATCAGGCCTTTCTCCTGAAATTAATTTGCAGGTAAAACATTAATTTGGGAAAAAAGGTGTGTTAGAGAAACAGTATTCTTCTACAGAAATATGGTTTCCAGTGCTTGATCCATGGATCACAGGAGACAAGCCAGATGATGACTTCTATTGATCTCGACTTCAGGGAAACCAGCTTCAAGCTTAAATCAAAATGACTAGTAATTTACAAAGAGAAAAATGAGACAACTTAGAATCTTACAGATGATTTGCTGGATCTTGCTGCCCACAACATCCAAAGAGATCAGCAAAGAAGAAGGGCCATAGGATAAAGCTCCTGAATGATCTAATGCAACGGGCTATTACTATTCAGTTAATAAAAAACAAAATCCATCCACACGCGCACAGAACCAACGACACTCCAGGACACCCCTACTGCAGCGATGGACTTCTGAAACGGGTCAGCGCTTCACAAGCTGTCGAATGAGTCTTAGTTTTGGCTCCTGGACCAAAGGCTGATGATACTGAACAGTATGCCCCTAACAGATGACACAGAAAAAGCTTACAAATCAAAAAGCAATTCTGGTTCATAAGACTATCCATAAATATTAACAATTGGTTTAAAAAAGGAAGTCACACTGGGATTTTTCCACAGCTAACTGCAGTGGGAGCTGCTGCCACGCTGCCTTCAGAGAGGCTTTCTCTTCAATCCAGCCTGAGTTTCGACCCCTCCAGGAATCCCCGCAGCACCCAGCGGCCTCCCAGCGTCTCCGCAGCAGCTGCAGAAGGCGCCCGAACCCGAGGCCGAGGCCTTCACAGCGCTCCGCTGCGACCGCTCCGGCCAGCGCAGGCGTGAGGCTTCCCAAGAGCAGCCTGGCAGGTACCCACGGCCGGGGAAAGGGGAAGCAAAACTTTCAATTTCGAGCAAATCTTTGGTCTCCTCACTTGTAGGAAATATTTATGCTTCTGTTTCCTCTCAAGATTTCACCTTCAAAAATGCCCTTCGATTCATGAAAATATTAAATTTTGTGGGAGGGAGCCATCCCTAGTATTATGTATTGACATAAGTCTTGTAAGACCAACAAATTATGTATATAAATTAATCACTTAAAAGGAAAAACAAAAACAATTTTCACAAGTAAACTAGCTCTTTTAATGTTAGATTTTTTTTTTCATCAAAAGTTGAGAGATGAAAATAAGGTATAAAGTTATACGTGAGCTTGAAGAATTTTTATGCAGATCTGTTGTCAGCTACTGATAAAATTATGGAGTTTCTGATTCTGAAACACAAATAGCCATCTTTTTCCAGGACTGTTTCTTATACATCACTGCTTTTAGATTTGTTACAAGGTTAGACACACCTAATTCTGTCCATGCCCACAATAAACTCTGTTACTAATAAGCAGGGAGCACTGAGAGGTGGTTAGAGAAGCCCCGAGAAGCAGGTTCACTGTGCGGCCGCCCATCATCGAGCGCCAACGTGAAGCGACTGTTGCCAAAGAGACTCACCAGCTCCTCTCAAGTTTAGGGTCAATATTTAGAATCAGCAGCTACGATGAATATTCTGACACGAAACAGGAATCCCAAGTGTTTAGCAGCATTTCCACCATGCTTACATTTAACACTTTTACTTACAATATTTTCCGTTTTAATTCACCTTTGCTAATGCAAAATGTTGTAGACTGTTCTTATACACAAAGTCTATAAGACTTGTTCTTATACACAAGATATGTTAAAATAGGGTTACAGCTGAAAACCACTACCTTAAAAAAGTTATTCTGCAAGTCTTAGAAGTGCACTAGTACTGAGGAAACCACCATATTTGACTTCACTGAACTGGCAATCATAAGAGCGAATGATATCTCGGAAGAACATGTTTCTGAGGAAATTATGTACATAAAATCAATTCAGATTTTCAATATATTAGGTACCATTAACAACCTATCAGTACATTTAAATAGTAAGAAAATGAGATTAAAAAAGGAATAGTTCTGAATAACAACAGCTAAAACAAAAAATATTTACTGGCCATGAAAAGTAATCGGAGCGCAGGTTTCATATTGCGATGCTCAACATACCTTTTTCTGAGCAGCTTCCTTCTTCTTCTTGTCTTCTTTTCTCTTTTTCCTTTCTTCCATCAACTGTTCTTCCTCTTCTTGCACTAAATCCCTGAACCACACAGTTTGTAATTAACTCTCCCAAAATACAATCTGTACACACTTAGATTCATTTTAGAACAATTATTTCATGGGGAGCCAAAAGAAACTGGGGAATTTTACTTCTAATTGGATAACATTTCTAAAGGGAGTACGTGCTTTCACTGCAAATCACAAGTGACAAC
>JAUBNY010000219.1:6063178-6077256 GCA_032275445.1 Crypturellus soui | reverse complement strand
GCGGAACTGCAGGATTCCCGTCCCCGCTCCCCCCGGTCACTCCGCACATTCAAACACATCGAGCAGCCGATCGGGAGCCGTGACTCCCCTTGATAAAGACATTTTCCATCTCCCCGGGCTCAGCGAGAGCGGGTTCAAGGCGGTGTGGAATCGTGAGCGGCCGCAGATCCCTGCGGATGCCGGCGGCAGGGCCGGAGCTGCCGGAGCGCCTGAATCCCGCGGAGCAGCAGGGATCGGCTCCCGCAGTTCCCACCACAGGGGCAGCGTGTCGGGAAACCGCAACGAGGGATCCCGATGCCCAGAGGACTTTGCTGCGAGCAGACAGGACGACTCCCCATCAGGGACACGGTTACTGGTGCGGCTGCCAGGGCCGGATTACAGGAGAACGTGAAGAAACGATGAAAGCGGCAGCGAGGAGGAGAAACGGGCAGAGCAGGACGCAGCGGCCGGCGGGAGAGCAGCGGCCTCGGGGCGGAAAGGCCTCGTCTGGGCACTCACTCGCAGGACAAGGGATCTCCTGGGACCTTCATGGAAACAAGAGCAGGAGAGGCCTGAGCTCCATTCCGACCTGGACACGAGCACCGGGATGGAGACGCAGGAAATGGGACCAGGAACCTCGGCCGATTCCAAGTTACAGATCCTGCTTCCTGCTCTGAGCCAGGCGGCTCCATCCAAGAGCAAACACACCAACGGAGCGGGCTGGGAGCGCAATGTATACAGCCTAATTAATCACATTACTCATGAAAATATATTGGTATAATTAATAACACCAGGCATCTATATTGGCCTCTGTGGCGCAGCAAATTACGAGGCAGTAGCACTTGGACGTGTTGACCTGGATTTCATACATAATCCATCACGCCATTCCCGCCAGATCGAGTCTCCGGAGACGGGAACGCTGCGGGAATGATAATGGAACCAAGCAGGACGGAGAGCGGGAGCAGCGCGTTCGCCACCCCGACGTCCGGGGAAGGACGGGCCGCTCCGACGTTGTCCTGCGCATCCCCACCCTTCATGAAGGTCTCGGTGTTTTCACACACCTGGAGGGTGTTTGACGGTTAATTACACATGGGAATGAGTCGCAGTTTGGGGGATGACGGCACCCGCCAGCGTCAGCGCAGGGAGCCCCGGTGGTGCCGACGCGGGAGTCCCTGCGCCCGGCAGCGCGACGGCTCCTCCAGCTGCACAGACCGACGCGCAGGGACAGCGCCACTCTCCACCAGCGTCCCATAGGAACAGCTGGTTCGGATCCCAGATCCAGGCAGGTGGGGAGGGCCCCAGGCACGGGAGGGCTCAGCAAGGCCAGGGCCCCGCAGGAGGGAGTCCTGGGGCGACTCCAGCAGATCCCTGGGGCAAAGCCCGTCCAGCAACACAGGTCCATCCCGTACAGATCCCTCTGCTCAGTTCAGCGCCGTGATGAGCGGGTGGGCACCGCGCACGGGGCTCCCTGGGCCGGGGGCTCCCATGGAGCGTCTCCTCCTGAACTGGTCTAACCGTGTCGTCATCGGTCGTCTTTGCTCCGGCCCTCGTTGGGAGGCCGTTTAACGGGGATAGAGAAAATCTCCTCTCTCTGTTCTCTCTCTAATCTACAATAGTGATTAACTATCTGGACTCGCGTTTCCACGTGGATGGGGAGGAGCGGAGCCCCGTGCAGGGCCGGGACGAGGCTCGTGCCGCAGGTGACACGGTCGGAACCGGGAGCCGCGCACAGGTGGGATGAGCGGGCCGGCGGCACGAGGGCATTGGCAGCGCCGGGCTCGCTGGGGGCAGGGGTGGCTCCGGCGTTTCGGTGCTGGAAAGTACAAAAAAAGTAAATGTATTTTAAAAATACACAGAAAAATATACGAAACGACAGGGGCTTCCTGAGGGGCGCAGCGGCCCTGGCACCGGGGAGGCCGGTGGTGGGTCCCGGCCTACGCAGGCACCTGCAGGAGCTGCTTCCCGGCTGCTTCTCCAGCTGCAGCCGCTGAAGGGCGACTGCTCCGGTTTGGGTTGTGCCTCCATGGAGACGAGTCCTCGGGTGTCCCATGTTTAACTGCAGAGGTTAATTTGGTTTGATGCCCCCTTCGTTCCCGTCCGCGGCTCCCGATGTGCCCATCCCCGTGGTCCCGCTCACCCCATGGCGCTGGCGCAGCGTCCCGCACTCCCCTCCCCGCTGCAGGCGCTTCCTGGGAGGGAATTGGGAACCCCTTCTGCAGCTCCCGGGGAGGCTCATGGCAAAACTAGGGCCGGGATATCGCATGTTCCTGCCCGTGCAGCCCCGCTCGCTCGGAGGGCGCCATGCGTGGAGGACAGGCAGGAGGGACGGCCCCGGGACACCAGGGTCCCTGCGAGGGCAGCGGCGCGGGAGCCCCCGCACCAGGGGCCGAGCCCAGAGCAGCAGGAGGGATGGAGGGACCTGGCGGAGGGGCCGCGGGCAGAGCCGGATCCCCCAGCGCGGCCCCGCTGACGGAGGCTCCGCTCTGCGTTCCCGGGAGGCCGAGTCCCCCCCAGCGCCGCTTCCCGCTGCTCCTAATGGAAACCCCCGCGGTGCCAAGCGGGGGCGTTCGCGCTGGCGGCCGCGTTAGGCGGGTACCAGACTGTGACGCTACCAAGTTCATATTGTTAAAAGGCACTTCAGCTTCCCCGGAATGGCCTTCCCGAGCCTTTGAACAGGAACCCGAGGGATCGGCCTTTATTACCACCGTGACCAGGTCAATTACTCTAGAACGGAGCAAATTATTTATGAGGTGATCAGCCTATTAAAACATTAACACATCCCTCACGTAGCTGCTGATCTGGCTCCTGTCCTTATTGCACTGGGTGTTGGGCCTGGGAATTTACTGGCGTTTTATTTAGTTCTAAGTTGCGCTATAATAATAATAATAATAATAATAATAATAATAATAATAATAATAATAATAATAATAATAATAATAGATCAGCTGCTGCCCGCCGGAGCCGAGCGGCGGAGGCGGCTCTGGCTCCTCAGGAGTCGGTCCGGCTGCTCGGGCTCTTTCCCTCCGAGTGTCCCCGGTCGGGGCTGCCGGGCGCCACGAGCTCCATCGGCGCCGCGGGGGACGCCCGGGGGGCCCCGCTGCATCTGGGTCCTGAGGTCCCCCCTGCGCGCGCAGCAGTTGGGTCCCCGCTGCCGCGAGCAGCAGTCTGTGCCAGCGCGCGACCGAGGTCGGGGCTCACGGGGAACCCGATGACGCCACCGAGACCCGGGTTGCATCGACCCCCGAAAACTTAGTTGTAAAGATTTAATTTATGCTGAGGTAACGCAATAATTAATTTTCAGCGCAGGCTTCTAACCTTTACAGCCAAATAATCCGCAGGGAGGAGGGAGAAGGAGGGAGCGAAATGCCAAGGTTTCCATGAATATTTCATGCCCCGCGCGCTCCGGCTAAGCCCGGCACGCCGGCCCGGCGCCAGCGGCTGAACCGGCCTTTTTGGTGACTCAGTTGTCGCCCCTGTGGCTACTGGTGCCGGCAGCTCCGCCGCGGCGAGGGCTGCCCCGTGCCGGCGTTTCCAGCAGGAATTGAGCCAGGGAGCCGCGCGGTGCCAGGGGGCGCTCCTGGATCCGGAGCCGCCCGCCGCTTCCACAGCAGCTCCCAGGGAGCCGGAGCAGCCGGGCAGGAGCCCAACAGGGCCAGGGGCGCCCGGCAGAGCTGCCGCCGGGCCAGGGAGCAGGCGGCTTCGCTCCTGGTCACGGTTCAGCACAAGGGCTGGTTTAGCTGGACGGGGCGCGAGGCGGCCCCGCTGCCCCAGCACGGCCCCGCGTCCGCGCGCCCTCCTCGCGCGGGATTCAATGAGCTGCAGAACATGTCCCGGGGGCATCGAGATAACTGCAAACATCAGTACAAAATCTGACACTGATTATTAACGAAATGCCAGAGGAGGAGACGAGCGCTAGCGGGGCGTCGCAGAGTGCGGGACGTGCACGGGAAGGGCCGTGGCTCCCATCCCGGCTCCGGCACCGCTCTGGCTCCCGCGGGAGCTGCTGGCCCACGACAGGGCCGTGTCACTCTACAGTTCCAGGGTGATGCTGCAGAACGCAAACCTCAAACTCCAACGTAAACCCCAGCCTCCGGGGAACCCCTTTCCGCAGCCGGGCAGGAACACAGCCCCCGGCAGCCCTTTCCTTAGGCCCTGCCGGGCGCCGTCTCCCTCCTCGCACCGGCAGCACCGGGATCCGAGCGGAGCCCCGGGAGCTCCGTGCCGATCCGCTCTACGGGACGGGATCCTTGCTCTCCGGTCACCGGACACCACCCACCGCTGCCGCTTGTGTTTTAAACCGTTTTTTGTAAATTATCAAATCAACTAAATTTGCATTTTCTGTATTTCCTGCCATTGTTTGAAGCAGCATAAACAATGAACCTGCCTTTCTAACAGGCTTTCTCCTCCTACCAAACCCATTTACTCAAGCCCACGCTTAATTCAGACAATCGTGCTGCATCGTGTGGCACCACAGTATGAAAACACTAACCATAAAACAGCTATTTCAAAAACACAGACTGCTCTGGGGTCAGAGCTGTTGTGGAAGGACATCCAGAGCACAGGACGGCTTCCTGAAAACAGATCCGTCACCGTTTGCCAGCACATGGCAACGGCTCCCTAAACAAACCAACAACACGGAGACTGGGCAGCTTCCCACAGCACCCTGTTTCCAAAGCAGGCAGCACCAGCTCCCTACAGTGGCTGTATTCTGCAGGCAATGTATTTTGACTTAAAAAACAAACCCAAACAGCCCCCTGCTCTGGGCACAGCCTGGCGTGGCAGGAGGGCCGCTCCTGCACCGCGTCCCCGCGCTGCCTCCGCTCACGAGCGGCCAACGTGAATCCCAGCGATTCCCGACGGGCGGCACCGGAGCTCCCTGCTCGCTCCCTGGGGCTGCCCTCACCTGCCATGGCAAATCCCACCACATCCAATAAAGTTTACTGAAAACTTTTTATTGTAATCAAAAAGTGACATAACAGGGCTGTAATGTATTCTGCAAATCATTCTGCTGGTATTTTGTAACTGATACCAGCTTTTTCTGCCAGGCAATTAAAAAAAATTCAAATGTGAAAATTTTCACAGTACAGTAAACTCCACCCAAACTAATTAATGGTGGTTAAAAATAAGATGCCCCAGCAAAACCTTTCATGTTACATGGTCACAACTCACAATTCTGTACAAAATGTTCACTTTATAAAGCTCTGATGTAAAAATCAAATAATCAAGCAGCAATATTTTAAGTGCAGCACAGGGTCTTTCATGTCATTATTTACAAAGCTTGAATTCGTTTACATTTTAACAAAATTTAATACAGATGACTTAGGAATTAAGTCAATTCTTCTTAATCTGTCATTCTATGTAGTGACAGATTTAACTTTTTGGTCATCTTTCTCTTTATCTTTGCTCTTCTTGGATTTCTTCTTCTTGTGTTTGTGTTTTTGGCTCTTCTCCAATTCCGACTCGGTGCCCACGTGTTTCTTATGCTTCTTGTGTTTTTTGTGCTTCTTGTGCTTCTTCTTCTCCTTCTTCTTCTTCTTCTTCTTGCTGTCCTGGCTCTCCCCCGAGCTGGCGCTGCTGCTGTGGCTGCGGGTCTGGCTCTCCGAGGGGCTCTGGCTGCGGCTGCGGCTCACGCTGGGGCTGCTCTGGCTCTGGCTCCTGCCGGCCTCGGGCTGCTCGGCCGCCGCCGGGGCGGCCGCCGCCTCCTCCCTGCCCTTCTCCGCGGGCTTCTCCTTGGCCTCCTTGGGGTTCTTCCCCGCGGTTTCCTCCTCCTTCGCAGATACGTTGCTCTCGCTGTCACTTTCGTTGTAGTCCGGTACGAACGCAGCCTCGTCGGTCTCTCGAGTCAGATCGGAGGAGAGCCGCGAGGAGCTGCTTACCTGAGGCTTGGGCTTGATGACACTTTTATCATTTTGCCCGGTCACATTTTCTTTCTCATTTTTTGCATCTGGTGATTCAAGTCTTGGAGGTGGCTTATTCCCCCCTGGCTCTTTTTCTTTATTGCTCTTTACTTCTGTCACATGTTTCTCTTTTTCTTTCTCCTTTTCTTTCTCCTTCTCTTTTTCTTTTTCCTTTTCCTTTTCTTTTTCTTTCTCCTTCTCTTTTTCCTTTTCTTTTTCTTTTTCCTTCTCCTTCTCTTTTTCTTTTTCTTTATCTTTTTCTTTGTCTTTGTCTTTGTCCTTTTCTTTGTCTTTTTCTTTCTCCTTCTCTTTCTCCTTCTCCTTCCCCGTGTTCTTCTCCGGGGGTTTGTGCTCTTCCAGGGAGCGCTTGGCCTCGTGCGCAGCCTTGTGCTCCGCCTGCCGCCGCTCGCGCGCGGGGCTGTAGCTGCTCCTCTTGGACTCCCCGGCGCCCTTTTTGGACGGCTCTGCTCGCTCCTCCCTCGCCTTGCTCTTCTGCCCCGACGTGGACTCTCTGGGCCGAGACGGGGAGTCTTTTCTCCTGGGCAACTCGCTCTTCTCATCTCTGCGCTTGGAGCTGGAGTGATCTCGGCTGCTCTCATGGTCGGATTTTTTCTCCCTGTTAGGAGTAAAGTCTTTAGCAGTGGATCCACGGCCGCTATCATGTTTCTCTGAAGATCTGCTCTCTTTGGAAGATTGGGAAATATTTTTTCCATTTCCTTGCTCAATCCCACGTTCTGAGTGGTCTTTTTCTGGCTGAGCACTGCTCTTTCTCTTCTCAGAAGTGTCCTTGTCTGACAAAGAATGATCCCGGTCTTTGGTTTTCCCTTTTTCACTTGACATGGAGCTTTTTGAACCTTTTGCATCATGCTGGGAGCTTTCATAACTTGCTTCTTTTGCAGCTTTTTGTGTTTTTTCCAAGGGCTCAGCTTCTTTTTCGTTGTGTTTCACAGGGTTCGGGGGTTTAGTACTCACATTTTTTACAACACTGGCTGGTTTTCCTACATTTGTGGGTACCTGGGTAGACTTAATGTCTTCCTCTTCAGACTCAAAGTCGTCTTTATCCCACTTTGATTGAGGGACCTGGATCATAATAATGACGTCTTCAGCCGGGGCGGTTATATCGTTATTATACTCCTCCATGGTCTTAATAACAGTCCGTTTTGTATCTGTTTTTTCTTCAGGCTTTTTAACAGGGCTTCCTCCAGTGGAACTAGTGCTAAGAGAAGAAAAAAAAGGGGGTGGTACATCAATAAGGAGCAAGGTGCAAGCACGGGCATCTTTTGTGAACCCCGCCAAACATTTCTACAATTTAAGCGAAGGGCATTTTATGCATCTTTGGTATTTTTTCAAAACACGTTCGGTTAAAGGAAGAGACCAGGGAAAGGATGACTCCATTGGCTAAGATTATGAGCAGTCAATTAATTTAGTATCTACCTACTACACACTTAATTAACAGAGACACAAGATTATCAGATTGGGGACGGTCTGATCTGGTAATTCCTTGATGTCCTATTTCTACCCATAGCAGATACATTAGATCTACGCTCTTGCCTCACCGCAGAAGCAAGTATCAGTGGAACAAGGAATCTACCAGCACGCCCAAGTTGTCCCTTAGAACAATCTGCTTTTAGAACTTGTTAGAATACCAAACCAGTATCGTATGTCCCCAAGAATATCTTACACGCCTTGAATTTGCTTTGTCCTGCTACGGAAATAAGCAGGAACTGCACACGACGGCTCTGGTTTCGCATGCAGCACGTGGGGAAGGCAGAGATCCCCTCCGGGCGCAGGCCAGGGGAGCCGGCAGGGGCTGGACACCGCAGCGCCGTCGCGGCCCCGCGCTCAAATCGCCAGTATCGTGCGCTGACGTCAGCCGAGCTGGGGTTTCTGCAAGGACAACTCCGTGTGCCACCAACCCACACCTCACCACACAGCTTGGGATGTCTGAACGTGCCGTGTATTGCACGTGCCATTAGCCTTGTCCTAAAGCTGGGCTGAGGGAACACAGAGGGGAGAGCAACCCACCCGCTGCCCTGAAGAATCAAACAACTTCGTTATTAAGGTAACAAAATTGGAGAAAAAAGTCCCAGAAACCGGGTCAGACACATCACCTATGAATTAACCCTATCGGATTCCTGAGTAGTACAAACCAGTTCTTCTAACAAATCAGTTATAACCCAATTACAGCTGCTAATGAAACAGCTCACAGATTATTCAAATGTTCATTCAGAATCCATTTAGCATTAGCCAGGACACAGATTTTACATTTTTAGGTGGGGGCAGAGGAGGAGGGAGAGAACACAGGAAAGCAGCAAGGTACCTGGTGTAATCCACCAGAGTGGAACTGGCTCCATCCGCGGCGGTTACTTTTCTTCTTACTTTTCCTTTTGCTTTTTCTGGTTTAACTTTGCTGCTGCTTGGCTCAGGTTTCTCAGCAGGTTCTTTCGCAGGGGGTGCATTTTCTCCACTCACAATCTTTTTGCCAGTCTCTCGGTTAAGTTTAATCTTTTTTGCAGGGGCCGTCAGAGAGGCAGATTTATCCTTTTCTGGGGTTCTCTCTGTTTTTTCACCATCAGGCTCAGCCTTCCCCTTTGGTGATACTTTTGATTCAGCAGTTTCCGTTTTCGAGGCCTTTACGGAAGCAGCTTCGTGCTCTTTATCAACCTTTTCATCTGCCTTTCTTTTTCTTTTTTCAGGTTTCGCATCAGAAGTTTTGCTTTTTTCAACTGTTTTCTTTGACTTTTCATCTTTGTTGGAGGGCTTCTCTGACTTGACCTCTTTCGGATGATCTTTCTTGGCCTTTTCTTCCTTGGCCGGTCTGGTTTCTGGGTGATCTTTTGTCACCTTCGCATGAGCTTTCCGTGGTGTGCCGAGAGCCTTCTCGTCCTTTTGAGACGAGGATGTTTTAACACTGTCTGTCTTTGGCAACTCCTCCTTCACTTTCTTTGCAGAAGGTTCCGTCCGAGGAGATTTTTCACGATCAGGGTCTGCCTTCTCCTGGGAAGCCTTGGTGGGTTTTGCTGCACTGTCTTTCTTGGCAGGAACAGCTGCTTCTGCTTTCCGTTTTGTCTTGTCAACTTTTGCTTTTGGCTTCTCTTTCTCCTTCTTCTCCTTTTCAGACACTGGTTTAAAAGCAATGGAATCTGCTTCCATGGGTTCATCTCTCACAGGAGTAGCATCGTCTCTGCTTGGGACCATGAACAGAGATTCTGCTTTGATGTCTTCTGCTGCAACTGGTTCTCTTGATTTCCTGGCACCTTCTAACAGCTCAGCACTGGCAAACCCTTCATTTTCATCACCTTTTCTTCTCTTTCGGTGTTTCTTATGTTTATTTCCCTTGCCATCTCCCAGTGGATTTTCTACCTCTTTTTCTTTTGATTTTGTGGGATCTTTGATGCCATGGCTCTCTCTTCCAGAAGGCTTTTCGGGGTAATTTCCACCTACACTACGATTTCTATGGCTTTGTCCACTGGCATAATCCTCCCTACGGCCCCGCGCATACGGTGAATTCTCTCGTCTGGTTCCAGGGGGACCAAACCTCTCTGGAGAAAAGTTCTCTCTACTTACGGGAGGCCGAGGCTGCGCTCCGACAGCATAACCCTTGTAAAACTTCTCGTACCACTCTCTATAGTTCCTTTCCCATTCTCTGTATCTTTCTTTTTCGAATGGATCTCTGAAATCAACAGATCTGCCATAGTAAGCTTTCATATCATACGGTGGAACTTCTCGGTACCTGTTAAAATACTCCCTTTCTCCTTCCCCCTGTGGAATAGTCCTTTTAGTGGGAGACTGGCCCCTAAATATGGGAGACCTTGATCGTGAATGGTATCTTCTATACGGTGGTGATCGTGACCTTGAGCGGTGGTAGCCATGTGACCTTGACCTAGAACGATAGTTACGGCTTTTTCCTTTGCCTCTTCTGGGATACGGAGGTGACCGCGAGTAGGACCGTGAATGGGAACGACTGAACGACCGGGAGTAGGAGCGGGAGCGAGAAGAACCTGATCTTGACTTGGAGTAGGTGTATGAGCTTCTAGAGTAAGATGAAGCACTATAGGGAGACTTGGACCTTAAAAAAAACACAATACAAAAAAATAAATGAAGTTAATTCAAAACAGATGCTCACCCCAAAACTTTTCCTCCCAAATTTGGTTTGTCTTTTTTCCTCTCTCCACATGCTTATGTCAAAGCTTCTTTCAGCTGCTGACATAACGCTACTGCAAATTGAAGAACTTGATAACATGTAAAAGTTTCTGCTTACAAAACAGAATAGCTGCAGTTTTGTTAGTGTAAAACATACAGAAAGAGTAAGTCTAATTCCACTCACTCCTATCACATTAGCTACAAGATCTAGAACGATTCTACGATCTACGGATTGATTTAAGGCGGTGTATACTGGCCTCTACTGGTACGAGAGCACACGCTTTGCACTAGACAGGAGCTACATGCTGTACAGATCATTTTTGTTGCAGCAAGATGCAAAAAGAGCAAGTCTTACGGCTACAGTGCAGTACCAAGCATCAACAGACGCGACTCAGCCTGAAGACAGCGGGGCTACGTTCTAGCTCAGTCAATTTAGCTCTACTGCTAATTTGGCAATTTTGGGCAAGACGCGTAACACTTTGTACTGCAATGTTACGGACGGTCCTACTCGAGCGACGCTTCTACCTCCACGCTCTAGCCAAGTTTTGCGCCTATCTCTAGCTCAAACCAAGGAGAGCACTACCTCAACGCACGGAGAATCAAATCTGAAACTTTTCAATCTCAGCCTCTAGCAATACTGTGATTCAACACTTACTCTCAGAATATCAGTGACATTAGTAATGGAGAACTGTTCAGACTGATGTCCAAGTGATTATTGGATATAAAATGTCAACTGCCCTGAGTTATTTCCTCAACAAGAACCACTCCACATTACTCTGCACAAGCTCATTAGCGGCGTTCTTCCTCTCACAAGTCCTTTGACAATTTAACCATTTAAGATCTCATAAAAAAAAGAAGTCAGATCTTTTATCTCCTAAAAAAAAATTTAACCGTGTCAACAAAACACTAGTGAAAGCCACCAGTTTGCAGTCCAGGATAAAACCTCTCCATGTGTCTACATCAGATAAACGAAACGGAAGACAATTTCTCTGCCATCTCCTCCGCCGTGCTCTGCTGGTTACAGCCAGAACGCGGGAGACGAAGAAAATCCAGCAACAGCCACGCGGGGTTTAGCCCCTCCAACTGCCAGGAGGTGAAGGATGCCACTGCTGCTCCCCTGCTGCAGACCTGCTCCTGCACAGCCGCTGCCGGATCGGAGCTGCCCGTCCACTGGAACCTCTGCTGCGCTGCAGCTAGTGACCTACGGACAAGGCTCCTGCCGCTGCTAGGCCCTCGAGTCATCCGATCCATCTACAGATAGAGGGGAGTGGAACTCCTCCTGATCCTTCTAGACAATCTGCTTCTCCATTACGGACATGTAAAGCAGTTACCTGGAAAACGAACGCCTACGCTCCTTTTGAATCTTTTTATATTCCATCAATTCCTTAGCAAAATCATTTGTAAACTCATCAAGTTTGGACTTTTTCTTTTCCCTGTTAAAATAAGTTTGACCTTTATTACAATTATAGTTTTACCTTTATTACAAAAAGACATCAAGAAACAAAACATGGCCAATATGAGAAAATGTATATTGCATGCAAATGCAAAAGGTGAACATCCTAGTTAAGCAAACACAGTTTAGAATTCCTATGAGTTTTTAGGGAAAGTTTTAGAATTACATTTGTCTTGCTTTAGCTTTGCATGTTTACCATCTGCAATGAAAAACATACTGGAGAAAAATGCTTATATGCCATTTTTGCTTATGCCAGATGCACTATAGTGTAACTGCAGTCCGATATGCTATTGAAATACAAAAAATGAAAAACAACGCAACTTCATCGAGCCAAATACTTACTCCTCTTTAAGTCTCCGTTGTTCTCTGTAAAACTCCTCCCTAGATAAAGGAGGTGCTTGTGTCGTTGGGATGGCATTTGAATGAGCCGTTGGTACTGCTGTTGGTACCCAAGCTGATGACATGTTTGCAGGAGCTGGGGGATATCCTGGAGGGGGGACAGTGTACCCAGCAGATGGAGGCTGACCAGGTGGAAACTGAGGAGGAAACTGTGGTGGTGGTACCCCCGGTGGAAGAGGAAGTGCATGGGGAGGTGGAGGATACAAGGGAGGTGGAGGCACAGGCACAAAGACTGGTGCTGATGCTGGCAGTGTTGGGGCCTGAGTCCTTTGTGTACGTTCACTATGCGGGCGTCCTCGATTTGAACTTCTAAAGAAACCCAAAAACATGTGTCACTGTTTGTTACACTCTGCCCTGGTTTAAAGAGGAAAGTGAATGAAGCGGGAGCATGGTGGCAAGCACTTCTTGTTCTCAACTTAAGCGTTTTTCTCCCTGCTTTCTGTTCATTTGAAACTACACATTTCTTGGCCTCATACTTGGCTTTCAACATCCTCACCCCCAACAGCTCCCTCAGTCTTCTCTCCTCATACTCAGCTTTGCACCTGTGGATGGAGGCTGACTATGCCTAAAACAAGACTCCCATTGCCCACGTGCCAAGCGCCCACCGCTCCTCTGCCACTCCTGGACACACTTAATACTTCACACTTCTGATCTTCCAAGTACTGCACAAACATTAACTATTCTTCTCTTGAACTTCTTTTAACTTCTTCCATAAAGACTTCCTATGTTGCTGTCCTCATGATGATGCATTTGGCCTGTTCTTGTCCCCGATCTGTTGCTTTCTTGCTTACTGAATTTGATATTTTAGATTATCTGTGGGAAGGATCCTGTTTTTTGTTTTGCTTTACCTTTAAGAGTTTATAAAGTATAATACACCCTTATAGTCTATCTGCTACAAGTATATCCCAGAAAAACAGACAAACTTGACACTGCAGGAATAAGTAAAATTGACTCTCACTCCAAATGAGAGAAAGCAGCTTGGCTTTGAGAAGACCAAGTGGAAGAAATTCCAAATTGTTACAAGATAACAATGTGGGCATCTCAATATTAACTAGTATGAACTATATTGCTAGAAACAAATTTGGAGGCTTATTTTGAATGGGAAATATTTTTTTTTAAGCCTTACGGAGCCAGTAATCAAAAGGGTGGCTCTCCACCTACGGTTTTAATTATATTTAATTTTTAAATCTATGGGTTCCTCGAAAATTGCTAGTTAACTGGAGCTGAAGCTTTCTCTTAAATAATCTTACTGGTTGCACAGATCCCCTTTGTTAGAGCTAATTCATATTAAATTACCACTTGCTTTTTTCCATAACTACACATGCACACTTATTTCATTACAAACCAGCTGTTCCTTACATTACGTGTCACTGCCTAATCAACTCAGGTTATGAGCATTAACATATTGAATTTCTGTGGAATGTACTTACGGTTCCCAGCCTGGCCTGCCGCCTGCCGCGCGGAGGGCACCGATTCTCATAGGCTGACCTAGGAGAGACGAGGGGGAAAGCGTTAAAAAAAATCCTGTTCCGTTTCTACGAAGATAACTTGTTAACAGAAGTTCTCAAGTTGCGGATCCTTACCAGTTGTGGGTATGGACTGTCCTTGTGGGCCTAGCAGACTTGGCAATGCTGGTTGTCTTAGCACAGGAACCTGATAGCCCTTGTGAACAAATGAACAGAGTTAGAAAGCAAACCCTACCGCAAGGGAGGAAGCGCTACGCACGCCAAAATCAAATTTACCTTCTCGTCCATCAAACTGCTGATTGACAGAACAGAAGATGATTTAACAAGTTCAGATGCAGTCACAAGCGCAGCAGGAGGTAAAACACCATCAGCATCACTAGAAAAGAAATTATTAGGCAAATCTATTAGACAAAATGAGAAGTTTATAAACCTTAACAATTCAAATAGTTCATCATGATATGTTTTCATGTGACTTTGCTCAGCTGCAGTTGGTGTTTCATGTTTATAAATACTTTATAATAAATACTTGGGATTCACAGAGTTTTAAAAGAATAATTTAAATAATGATTACATCCAAATTTGCATGGGTCACGGCTTCACTATGTGCATTACTGAGGATGATTCTGACTTATAATGTCAAGTGTCTGACTTATAACATCGAGTATCCTCATTCAAAGCAATAGAAGATGAGGAAAAAACAGTATTTCCACTACTTCTGGAAACTGTAACTAACGATACGTA
>JAUBNY010000219.1:6041925-6055650 GCA_032275445.1 Crypturellus soui | reverse complement strand
ACATTTACACAAAACATTATCCAGAAGATATTCAAATCACTGTTTATTGTGTCTGAAATTGTTCCCCTCAAAAAAGCGGAAGTCTCACTAAACTGCACTGAACTCCTCTCCTGGGAAGGTCACCAAATTGGTCAAGAAAAATAACAATTAAATCCCTTCCTTGGAAAAGGGCTGCTGCCCTGCATTAGCTAATGTGGGGAAAGAATCCAAGAGCAGTTTAACTGCTCAGCCTCCGGGACGGCCAGGGCACAATCTGCCTGCAGTAGGTGACTCCTCACTCCAGCCAAGGACTTGATCATTCCTTCCACCCAGAGGAACATTTGTGGATGGGAAAACACACACGGCATTACTGTACTACTAATTAAATTTCTGAAAACGTCCTTTCAAGGAGAAGGCTCAGACCTGGAATAAGAGCTCCTCTGCCCTGCGAGTACTGTGGGAAGGTCCCAGTTCCCTCCTTTCCCAAGCACTTAGCTCCTGGCCATGCTAGCAGCAGTCTCATTAACCAACCTTGTGCGCACTAGGGCCCTGCTCTTTTACCCGTGGCAAGAAGGAAGCCTGGGTTCTGTCACCACATGCAGAACGTCACTGCTGTCCCCCTGGGTCTGCAGAGCCAACAAAGATTTGGAAAGCTCCAGCTGGAGCCTGGCCCTTTAGTGACACATTAAACGGTGTAGGACTGATCTATAGCTGAAGCATAACAGTTAATGAACTGTTAATTAGTTCTTGACAATATAATACTGTTGCCTAATAAAATACATCAGGCAACAATCTAGTTTCTTAAGGAGGCGGTAACGCTCCTTGCTACTCAACAACTTGCTTAGGAAAAGCAGCACAGGGTGACTTGGTGCCCAACAGCCTCAACAAGGCTGCACGGCAGCCCGAGGCCAGGCAGGCACAGACAGGATCCCCAGGGCGCTCACAGGAGAGCCAGAAAACCAACAAACAAAACAAAAACCTCCCCCAAAACAACAAAAGAGCTCCAGAAATGACAACCAACATACTAGTTCTTTCATACAGAAGAAAATAGAGAAATCAAGATAAAGCAAGGGGAAAAAAGGGAAATAAATAGTCAAACACTGGAGTACTACATCTGATTTTTAAATTACCCCAAACCTGAAATTCTGCCTTAACTGAGAATTAAGCCAGGAAGGGCTGCAGTCATGTTTGATGCTGCTGAAGCAAAGGACATGACTTACGTTTCTAGAGCCCCTAAGGACAAACAGCCACCAGGGATACCTCAACTACGGAAACACTAAAACGAAGAGAAACTGCTCTCTTGATCTGGCTGTAATGGTAAGACAACAGGACAGATTTAAAGCGCAGAATGACAGCTATCATGAAAGAGCAGGACAGTGACGAAATAATCAAGCCATAAGCTTCTCTGAACCTGATATCCTAGCTCCTTAATTTTATGCTTTTACTGTTCAGCAGTAGTAATAGGCCAGCTTTCCAGTAACTTGTTCCTACAATATCCAAGGTTCTGGTTTGAAATACGCACAGATTGTATATACGTAAATTTTAAAACATTTAGACCAAGATCCGGTTTAGCATTAACAACATGGCTAATTTCGTCTCCTGTTATGGACGTGTCAGACTGCGCTGCCTTTCAAGAGCCGAGGCTTCTGACTTGCACAGATGGAGGAGCGGTGAGATCCACGGAGGCCTCCTCCCCACTACATCTACCCGCAACCCGAATCAGCTACAGCCAAAGCGAACAAAAAAGAATGTTTTTGCTTCGCTTTCCATTTACTTTAATTACTTCCAACTAGGATCTCCCAACCCCTTCTCTTTTAGGCTTTTTGATAAATCTATATTAGATCATGGTAAGATGCTACTTAGAAATGTAATACAGACATGCCAGGGAACACACGAGGCTAAAAGAATGTTAACTTTATTTATGAACATGTGATTTGTGCTCATACACATGCCAGTAAACAAAAAGAAAAATAACTGTTTTCAAGAAATAAAAACCCATCTGAATTAGACCAAATACTCTAAATGTGGTTTACATAAATGCATTACATTAACTACTAGGGTCACTGGGCCAGTTAAACTAACTCGAACTTGCAATGAGAGGCATTTATGTCCAAAAAGGAATTTGAACCAATCAGTGATAGAATTATGGATGTCAGATTTAGACTTAGTGCTTTTAAACCTACATACGAGAAGATTTGGATTTTCGGTTGATTGCATACCATTCACCAGAACCAGAGGCTGCATTCTTTCTAGAACACAGACCCAGAGTTCATGAATTTCTAGATTAAGTAATCCTAACAGCTTAGCAAGTGATCAGATCCAATGATCCAGGGTTAGTGTAATGCCTCACACCAGTCTAGTGAAGAAAAGGCAGTTATAATTAAAATAAAGATGGAAAATAAAAACACCAAATAGTAACTTTTATATTAATAAGGACTACTTTGAAATTTGTCATTATACATTAATATTCAACCAAATGGCAAATCAAGATCTATAACATCCAGTGAAGTTTTTCCTTCTGCTTCTTATCTCTATTTTAGCAGCAGAATGAGAGGGTATTTTAAGCCTGAAGAAAATGCTGCCCCTTTTCCCCAGGCGGCTTCCCCGCGGCAGGCAGCACCTACCGCGAGGCTCAGCCGGAGCCGCAGAGCAGCCTCGGCCCCGCGGCCCCGGGAAGGGAACGCGCTGCGAGCGGCAGCCCAGCCGGCAGGGCGGCCCCGCCAGGACCCAGCCCTGGGCTAGAATTTTACATCATGGTTTAGATATTCTCACCTGCACACATACTATTAAACTAAGCTGTTTCACCAGATAAAGTGGAAAGATCAAATGCAGAACTTTAAAATACCACTTTGCGTTGTAATGCTATTTAAATCCTTTCAACAGTTCAATCTTTTCAACAGTTGCATACCCAAAAGGGGCCCAAACAGTATCACTTCAATCACAGTTTCAGGAACAAATACTCAGGCACTTAAGGACATCAAAAGGAATCATTTAGCTGCACAGAACTGTCCTCAGAAAATGTTTGGGACACATTCCTTTCGGTATTTGTTTGAACCCCCAAGTCAAAAAGAAAGAACCAATACCAAGTTCAACAATAATGGCTTCTCAGTGGTTTTTGATAACATTTTCAAAAACCATTTGGGAAAAAAGGTATTTAAAAACAAAAGCTAAAGTGATACAATGTGAAAATGGCAAAAAAATACACTCCAAACATTTTTATTGCAAGAAACAAAAAGCACACAACAACCTATACAAACATACATATTACTAGCTATAGACAGACAGATGTAGAACATGGCACCATGTTCGACTGTGCAAACCTTGAACCTACATGATCTAAAAACGATCGTACATTATCTGTACAACACAAAGTCATACAGGAAGTATTCTAGAATATTCAATATGAAATACAATGCATTACTAGGCACAAATACCAATATTCACATTAAAACTCTGCAAATGATGGCATTACTCATATTTTAGTATGCTGAATGAAATACATTGTATTTACAACATACACTAGGTTTTGCTAGAAAATATGTTAATGTATGGAAAAATTAAGTATAAGGCTACATTGTTTATAATTAAGTGCAGTGTGTAGAAAAAAAAAGTGTGATTGTGTTTTTACATACTGCTTTTGATGTCCCACTCACTGGTTCAGTTCGACTTCTAGAAGAAGAAATAAAGGCCATCAGAATTTAAGAGAAAACACTTGGATCCAATATAAAGCAGTGAAAACAGATTATAAAACCTAAGCATCAAAATGCGCCGTTCTAATTGTCTAGTAAATATGAAAGTTTATTCATATATACAAGCTGTTCTCCTTTGGTACATTCATAGAGACTTAAACTTTTCTACTTTGACAAAAAAATAAGCTTGCATACATACAACAGTGTAAATTAGAGTCCTCATACATTGATTCCACTATAAAAGAAACAAAGTCTGCGCTATGACTTTGTGTTCTCAAATAACATCCCATCTAAATGGGAAGGTAACTTTATAATACTGGGACTATGCAGATTGGCTAAACAGAAACCAGACACAATAATTTCTAAGAATGAACAGTGATAGTCTAGACACTTTGAAGTGTGAAATTTTACTTAAGTGAAAATCACTCATCTGACAGAGGAATAACAAAAATGTCAGAGTGCAGTCTTGAGAACAGTGTTTCTTTGTGGAAGCCCAAGCACTGTGTTCAGATAGCTGCTATATTTAGCCATGAAAGTGCCAAAATATTAAACGTGTTACATACGCTACATTGACTAAAAATAGTAGTAGAAATGTCACCTGAAAGCAGTTTCTAGGATTTTGTGCGATTTAGGAGTCCTGTGACAGAAAAAGAGGTCTTAATTGCCAGAATTTGCTTTAAAATAATCTTGAAAATGCTATTATATTTTAGGAACTCTATTTTATCACACTTGAAAACTTGCTGAGATTCCACATCCTGATTGATCTGTACACACGCTGCTCATGAATCAGACATGCAACTCCTGCCCCAGCTAGCAAACAATGCGCACAGGCATCCCCAGCGTCCATGAGCAGCTCCGCGCCTGCTGGGAGCGCGTGCGCAGGGAAAGGCTCGGACACCCTCCCCGTGCTGGGAGGCCTCCAGGCCCTGGCTACAGCCACGGCCTTTCTGAGCATGGGGATGTAAAGAAGCCTTGAGGTTACCACACAATCATTCCTTAGCATTTCTTCCTTGAAGAATGTACAGGAGGAATCATGCATTTTCCAAGGCCTCTATACTATTACATTATATATTTTTATTTTACGGGGGTTAACTGCTCTCCCAGTTGTTTCTGTAGCACTAACAAAGCTCATCTGCCTGGTTAAGGTTCAGGTTTAGAGCAGCAGGGCCCTTTTCCCCCTGCCCACACACAGATACTTGTTTGGCCTTCGCTGCTGCTGGCACCTGCGCTCCCATTTGGAGCAGGATCAGGGCACCAGGAGAGGGTGCCCTCCAGCCAGGACGGAGGCCGCGCGGCCCGGCGCAGCCCGAGCTCATACACCAGGGCTGGCCTCCAAAGCAGGCGGCGTTCAGAGCACAGCGCTGCACGGGGCAGTACTGCCAGGTAGAGCCTGAAAGCCCCGCGGCTGCAGCAAAGCCCTAGAGCTCCCATGCAAGGCTGCCAAACGAGCCATTCTGTCTGCAAACGCCTCATGGATGCCAGGATGCTGCTGCACCATTTGCTAGATACATACCATAACTTAGCAGTGCACTTTTAAGAATCAACAGTAAAGATAAGGCATAGCAAAACACCAAGCTAATAACACCTGCTATTTGTGCTGCTGAGGCATCTCTTTAGTGAGACCAGAAGACACGGGCACTCGAACAACACTCGAGTGACCCACAGGGAAGTGGACTGTATGCACAAATGAAGGACAGCAACGATCCTGCAGTCCAATTGGATTTAGATTTTTGTAATAACGGATGCATTTAATCCTGTTTTCCAAGGGTTCTAAGAATTTAAAACGAACACCTGGAGATCAGATATCAGCTTAGGCCAAAGAGAATTAGAAAGATAACTAATCAATCTTGTTGGCACGCTGAACTACTTCCTGAGTTTCGAGTTGGGAAAATATTAATTATTCCTTCATCACACAAAAAAGCTATTTGCTTAAGGACATTTTTCTTTTTGCATCACTTGAAACAGCCACTGCTTCACTTCAAACATTCCCAATTGAAAGAAGTCAGAAATAAGACATGTTTGCCTGGTCATCAACTGCGACCCTTGGCCTTTCCTCTGTTGTTTACTAGGCAAACCCACCACATTTAGGTCGTAAGAATACCTGCCAGACCCCAAGACCAAAATGCAAGGAACAGTCACGTTAAGATACAGGCTTTTCTTAGATAAGAATAAACTACATTGCATATCCATGTCAACTCCAAAAGAAATTCATAAAACATATTAAGGAATCCTTCCATGTAGAAAGGAAATGAGCTCTACACCTAACATCTCACAAGGTGAGCCCTAAGAACAAAGTCAATAGAACTATTTGTTAGTTACTATTGCTGGAGACGAAACTCAATCTCCCTGCAAGCCTAAACATGTAAGTTCACACTGGGACAAATAAAGGACTATCTAGCCCCTCACAGCAAAGACTTGTAACAGCTCTGCCAAGAAAAATACAACAGGACTCCTTCTGTCAAACTAAGATCAATCAAAAAAAAAAAGTTAAAACATTGAAGCCTTCTCAAAGAATAGAATGTTTTATGGAGACTTACATAACGTATGTTTTGCTGGTAGCTTTAACTCCTCCGATTGGGATTCTTCTAACAATTACTGATGAATTCTTAGGAATCAGGGCAGTTTCATCTGTGTATTCTGAAAGCAACAGAAAAACAGCAAAAACATCAGTCTCAATTCACAATAACATATATTAATATATATTCACATAGCACTTCAGAGACTCCCTTTAAGGATACAAAACCAGAATTTTATATGTAACAATGTGTTTCTATCGCCCACACAAACTAACAGTAAGTTTGACTATCAAATCTGAAGATTTTATTTTTTAAACACAAGCAACAAGTTTTTTTTAAAACCATGCTGAATTCCAACAGTACAATAATCTCACATATCATTAAAGGAGAATCTTACTAATGCAAAAGGTTCTTTCCTATTGTTGCTTGAGTTGCTTTTGCTTCTGTTAGACTACAAAGCCAAAAGCTCTCGGAGAAAACCCACAGCAAAATTCTCTAG
Organism: Crypturellus soui; assembly: GCA_032275445.1. Taxonomy (NCBI): domain Eukaryota; kingdom Metazoa; phylum Chordata; class Aves; order Tinamiformes; family Tinamidae; genus Crypturellus; species Crypturellus soui. The sequence continues at coordinate 6,048,967 of JAUBNY010000219.1, read as the reverse complement.
GGAAGAAACAAACATTCTCATAAACGCCACTCACTTGTCCCCCAGGATGGTACTTAACTAAAGCCTGAAAACTTCCTAGGACTGTTTGCACTGCTGGTTAACTAGGGACCACTTGCCCACACTGCTAGTGTTTCCACACAGACAGAACTCAGGAGAAGAGAGCTCGCCTGCTTATTTCTTAAGTTTATAAATCAAGAACAATGGCATTTTTCAGCTTAGTGCTTCACATTTAAATGGAGACTAGACGACATGGCTGGAATTCTGACCACAGAAGCTACTTATTGTTTTCCTCCCTCCTCCCCCCATAGGCCAGAAGTGGCTCAAACAAAAGTGCTCGCTCTCGGTAAGCTCAGGGACTAGTACGAATTAACCAAAACGGGGCCAAAGGGGTTTTTAGATTCAGCCTTTGCAGAACAAAATGACCAAGACAAAATTAGTTACAAAAACAGGTCTTAAAAAGGCCTTAGAAAATAGCGCACGCCTGAAACTACCCATGCTTTACCCTAGCTCACATTATGCTTGCATTTCTGAAAGGAAGAAAACCTTTTGAACTTTTACATAAGACAAAGCAACAGTAAGTACCCTAGAGACCTTCAGACTGAGTGAGTTTCAAATGCAAAGATCTTGCCATGAAAATGACCTGTATATTGTATTTACACAAGCTTCACGTGGCTAATATTCTAAAGCACTCTCATCAGGCGTTCCCTACCAGCCACCTACATTTGATGTATCAAAAGCTTGTACCTTTGCAGGCTGAACTGGAAGGACGGCCTAAAACGCCAGACACAGCAGCGCATATGTGCAGCCACATATGCGCATGCCACGATAGGGCACTGTACCTATCATCTGCACAGCAATTGTATGTGAAGGATTCCATAATCTACACTTCATTTCTCAGTATGTTCCTCCCAGAGACAGGAACCTCCTCTAAACCAAAGCACACATCCCCTACGTCAGTGCTTTCATGGTGAAACAAAAGTTTAGCTTCTATTTCCAGGGACAGAAAGGCTTCTTCAGAAAAACTGAGAGCAAATCCTCAGCTTTCCCCAGGAATTGAACAGGGAGTAGTAACTTTCCTCTGGACATCACAGTAGTTTTAAATTGCTTGAAAAAGAATTATTCTTAAAGTCTACGAAAACAGAAGCCTTTAGAGAAATTGCTCTGAAACCAACCCCCAGAGCATTTCTCAAAGGAGAAACCAGGCAATCACATAGCCAGTCAGCTATTTTAATTAGGAATTCCTGATAGAATGAAGGAGAGAAAGAAAAAAATCCTAACAGTACTAAGGCTCGGATAAATGATTGGGATATCATGGCAGTTGCAATCCCGAAATTCATTTCTACCTGCTCAATGAAACCATAGAGACCATGCTTTTTGGTTCAGATCAGGACAGGAAAAAAAAAATGAAAAAGAAAAAAAAGGATTGAAACTTCAAAGAACTCTGAGAAGCAACAGCCTCTTTCTACCAAGATGAAAGTCTGCTACACCTGGGCCAAACCAAGGATTTGGCATTTGGCATAAGGGTAAAGTTAACTCTACCTCTCTTGAAAAGAAACCATAAGTCCTGTGAGAGCAGCCGCGTGGCCTGGACACCAGAAGGTGACTAAAGATAAAGTGCTATTGTGAAGTCCCTTGGAATTCTTGTTCATTCAACGTGAATTTCAGAGATGCCCTCCCAGAGGGACGCCAGCAGCAGCCAGTCCCGCGCGCGGAGCAGGGACTCGGCAGGTCACTGCAGACCCTGCCAGCGAGCAGCAACGTCCTGCTCAACAGCGGCCCTTGGCCCTCGCCAGACACAGCTCTGGCGGGATCATCGGCAAAGCAGGAGGCAGCCTCGCCGAGGCTCTTCAAGGACACAGAGATCAGTTTAATGTCAGTGATTGGCTACAGCGGTTTCATTTATATGAGCTGTGGTTAAAAGTATTCAGTGGACAAAGAAAGCTGGGGGGAATCTGTACATCACATAAGGTCGACAGCACAAGAGACATCCGAGCCAAAAAACACACTGTCAGTTTCAGAAAACATCCTTCTCCAAGGGGCGGAGGTAAAGGAGAATTGCAATGAACGCATGGAGGAATAACGCTTAAAACAACAAAACAAAGGCACACCCATTTGACTGCTGCTTCACACCAACTGGAAGTCTTAAGCAAGCACTATGTTAGTGTCAGCACCGTTTTTCCTGCAAACGAAAACAAGGGAAGTATCAGTAGCTCTGCTTATGCTCCAAGGCTTATACACCTCTCTGCATTTAACATACAATTAGCAACCCCTGCCCAATTTTTAAACTAAGCTAAGCTATTAAGTCCGCTACAACTTTAATATCCACGTTATACTAACACACTGTTGACCACAGAAGTTCTCACTTGATCGCTTGGCCTGCCTTGGCCCCGCATTGCGAGTGTGGCAGCATCGCCAAGGCACCCACGAGAGCAGTGCCTCGAGGAGCACTCCCGCCCCGGGAAAGCTCAGAAGGCCACGGCAGCGGCTGCGTGGGAAACGATGGGCAAAACGCCTCAAAATCTGCTGTTCCACTGCCGGCAGAAGGATCCGCAGGGGTAGGGATGGAGATGGCTTCTGCAGTGCAGGAGCACCAGCCCTTCCAGAAACGTACTCCTTCTCCCAAGGTTCTTCACACCAGGCTCCTCGTTGCCTCCAAGCTTTTCTTCTGGGATAATCAACAACCACTTACACACTCCGCAGCAAACAAATGATCTGTGTAGATGGCATTTAAAGCACTTCCTTGAAATATTCATTAACTGCCTGGACTATCATTTCCAGATTTTCAGTCTCCACTGAAATAGATATCAATGATGTAATTTAACCCCAGAATACAATTTCTTGAGGTTGCTTGTTCAGTTACAGAGGCGACCCATGGGACTTTCACCTGCGCTCAAGAGCACCTGCATGGTTTTGAACCGCTGCATCACCAGGGTCTAACACACTTCCAGCCATTAATCTGAATATTCAGACTGTTGGGAGGAGCCTGCCACTGCTCAACACCTCTGCAGGGAAAAACAAAAGCAGTGCAGCAACGGAGCAGGGCGAGCTGACCCGTAGGCACCCGCAAGCAGCAGCGGCTTGGCTGAGCCCAGCGGCAGCAGCTCCCAGCCCCTCGGCGCTGTGGGCTCCCTAGAGAGCTCCCCTGTCACCCCGCAGCTATGGCCGGCGCGTGACCTGACCCCAGGACCGCACAGCCTTCCTGACAGACAACGTGGCACGGCCGCCCGAGCGGCAACCACACTCTGCAGCGCTGCTACAGCCACCCCTGGAACTAGTGATCCAGCACGGAACGGCACAGGGCCAGGCAAGGGGCAAGAGCTGCTTAAATATCTAAATGGCCCATCCGCATCCTGCTCAGGGGATCCCAGGCCGTGGACAAGCCAAGCGAGTACGAGCCGGCCTCAGTGACGGCCTTGGTGACATCGCAGGGTGGCACCGCTGCGGCAGCCACTCGTGAGCAGCAGCTCTGACCTCGAGCCGGTCTCGAGCTCAAGAGAGTCTTAAACGAACATTAATTTTCCTCCAAACTACTCATCTCGCTGATCAGACATATCACTATCTGGAGAAATATCGCGGTTCAGCATTACATAACACCTAATCCTCTGTCATCTCTAGCGTGCTTGCTTGATAGCAGAGAGAAACGTTTAAAAAACACTATTATTTCAAAAATGATTCCTCCTAAGTCAGCACCATAACTAACTGTCCAAAATATATGCCGAGAACACTGCTGATGGAATGCTTCTGCATCATACCAGTGCTTTAAATCACTGCAATAAAGCACAACATGAATATTGCAGAACCGTGCTGAAAGTAAGTAGAGGTACTTCTGCATTTTTACAATGACCTACCTAAAGGATCTATATATTGATGAGCAATATGAAATGGTCACAACTGTTTCACTCATGCAGTCCTAACTTACTCAACCAGTTTAGGTACAGAAGCTTATATGAACAATATATGGAGAAATATGGGCAATTTCTTTTGGGCACCTTCTTTAGCCAATCTCTCAAATACAAGTCCACCTTTGCAGAAATGCAGAACTTCCACCACCTGCATGTTTGGATTTTGTCAAAAGTTCTGGAGTTCATTAAAATAACAGTAACATTTGTAGCTTAATATCCAGCTTCTACATTAAATCCCACACTGGGCACACAGCAAGCTACTGGGAAACACTCAACTCTAAACAACCTGGCGAAGGAACACGGAACCGGGGAACCAACCGCCCTGCCTGACGGGACCCCCGGCCACGGCAGCCCTTGGCAAGCTGCAGCGATGCCGCCACCCGGGTACCTGGTCAGGTCCCTCCTCCACGCAGGGCAGCACCCAGGCCGGGGCGCTGCGCACGCGCTGAGCTGTTCCGCCTGCTAGTCCAAACCAGTGCTGGGATACGGGCACGGAGTCCGGAAGCTCTCGCGGAAGCAGAAGCGTGTTCGCCTTGTTAGACCACTCTAAGGAACCTCACACGGAAGCTAAACGAACATTATGAACATACATATTCCCTAATTAAAGGGCATATATAAAAAGCAAGAGGGACTGAAACCTATCCATTTTTGCTAGATTTTGACAAGCAACGACAGAAAGAAGTTAGACCACTCCCCCTTCTGCTTGTTGCATTGTTCTCCCTTCCCAAACAAAAAACTAAAGTTCTGGGCTCCTCCTTCATCATTTCATGCTTCTATTCCATAATACTCAGGCCTCAACTCTTCCCAAAGTCTGTCCATCACCACTGCAAAAATAATAATAATAAAAAGTTTATCTGGGATTTCCCAGTGCATGAGGGTGCTACAGAAACTTTTCATTTATCTTCAAAAACACTATTAGTTTTCTAGCAATTTAAATTACTCATCAAAAAAGAATTTTAAACACCCATTTAGGCAGAATATCCTGCTCTATTTTTTTCCTCAGGGTTCTTAAAGGGAGTTTAAGTTTCTAAAGTGATTAATAAAAACAGAAATTTGAGTTTTATACACAATTTGGTGCATATAAATGCTATAGTCAAATGCATCATCTAGTTTTACTCTGAAAAAAAAAGCTTTTTGCATATTTAATATGAAAAACACCATTGTGAGAACTCCAGTAAGCATCCATGTCACTGGTACAACACTTTGTTGTTTGTAAAGCGAGTATAGAAATCTGAGTGCAACACAAACTGCCCAGAGGAAGAGGATTGACAGTTTCAAGTGAGTGATGCCCATTAAAATAAAGAGGGACAAATGAACTAAACTAGTGAGGCAGATACTTCTTCAGAGAATTCTGTGTTGCCTTCTAATAGAATTATTCTAAAAGCTTCACAGTACTAAACTGTCTGTGGTCTTAACACATTCACAAGTGTAAATAAGGACTAGTCAAAAAAAAGCCCTTAACTTTGGTTTCTGTTCGCCACCTGCTACTGCTGTATTGCTGCACCTGATCTATTAAAAAAAAAAAAAAGTATTTCAGATGCATTTATTTTTAACTTCTGGTAAAAACGCTTGGGCTGCATCGTGATTCATCAGCATTCAAGGTGCTCTTGCTGCTTTAGAGGGCTGAGCCCCTGCACAGTGCCACGAGCCAGCGGGTGCTTCATCCTCACGGCATTTGTGGGGCTGAAAGAACACCTGACAAAACGCGAAGACCTCCTGTAAGGAAGCCCTTAAGCTAAATGAAACTACTATTTACCTTAACCCCAACTGCAAGCAGCACTTCTCAAAAGCCTTTGTCCATTTTGTTCATGCTACTGTAGGAATTCTTGCTCTTGTGCAATGTAACTACCTGCCTACATACAAAGGCAGCCCTTAACCACGTACTATGAGACCTCTTCACCTTTCAACATCTCTAATCAAGAAAAATATGTTCCTATTCTGACATACACCTTCCAATAAGTCATATTCTGATACATACTGATAAACAGTGAGCTTTAGGTCCAGTGGCTGTAAAGGTTAGGGATGAAGTTGCAGTTACCACAGTGTACATATGAACTGTTTAAGTTTTTCCTGTTTAAAACTTTAAGAGAAAAAAAATCTGGAACACATTTTAAAGAATAGACTGTTAAAGAGTATCACAGAACCACTGTGTTGAATCATCAGTTGTGCTGAATCAAGTGTTTTGAATCATTTAAGAAATGAAAACACTTCTAGAGAAATCCTTTTTTTTCCTGGTAAGTCATATCCCAGATTCCCCCAAAACGCTCAAAAACCACCTTCAAAACTTACCAAGATGGCAAGCCACCAACACAACTGATTATATTAGCTGATATTAAACAATAAGCTTGCCACTGTGAATCCAGCACCATTTATTAGAATCAGGAGACTTTCTCATATCTCAAAAAACATTTCTTTTATACATATATACAGAAATACTGTACCATAAACTTCAATAGTGCCCTGAACATGGTTAATATGTAGCACACACCTCCCCCCTCAAAAAAAGTTAAAAATGAACACTGAAACGACACTCAAAAGCTTCTAAATGATAACGTCATTGGGAGAAAAAAAGAAATTTGAAAAAAAAAAAAAAAGTGGAGTATACAGAGGACCTACTTGTGTAAAATGCTTTTTAAGAGCCCGCAAAGATTATAGATTACACACTCGTGATACAGGATGTTGCCAGACAACTACCGCAACAGCCACAAGGTCGGTTTTCCAGGGGAACAGAAAGGAAAAAAAAAAAAAAGAAAAGCAAGGCAGAAACAAGGAGACAAAAACAGAAGAAGGAAGGGCCACGAGGGCCCTCTGTTTTATTCGCGCTCCTCTGGGGTTTCTGCGGCGGGTTTCGAAGGGCTCGGGCCCGCCCGCCGTTAGGGGCGGCCTCCCGCGTGCCCCGCAGGCCGCGCAGGCCCCACGCACCTTCTTTGGTCTGCGCGTTGGTGATCTGCAGGTCGCAGTCGGCCGCCTTGAGCTTCTCGCGGCCCATGATCTGGCGCTTGAGGTCGCACAGGGAGATGTGGAGGCCGTCGAAGGTGACCGTGTCATAGTTGAGCTTGGAGGAGAACTTGTAGTGCACGCACGACATGGCGGGCGCCGCGCGCGGCAGGGCCCGCCGCGGGGCCGGGCCGGGCCGGGGC
>JAUBNY010000219.1:6019025-6040613 GCA_032275445.1 Crypturellus soui | reverse complement strand
CGCCCGGCGCCGCCGCCATGTCGGGAGCGGCGACACCGGAGCCACCGCGCGGACCGGGGCCATCCCGGGGCCCCCGCACCGCCCCGTGTCACCCCGCACCGCCCCGTGTCACCGGGGTCCCTCCGCACTGCCCCGTGTCACCGGTGTCACCCTCACAGCCCCCGTTGTCACTTCCCCTACGGGGCTTTCCCTGCCACATATGAACAGTGTCACCCTCCCCACGGTGACAGAGCGGCCACTATCCCGTGTCCCCAGCCCCGTCCTGCTGCTGCCCCGTGTCCGCGGTGTCACCCGCTGTGCCGCCCGCTGCCCTAGCTCCAAGCTGCCCCCCACCGTGTGACACCTTTGGTGTCACCAATGCCACCCGCATGGGGCCAGCTGCCATCCCGTGTCCACAGTGTCCTGGCTGCCACATGCCACCCGTGTGACCCCACAGTGTCACCAGGCCCGGGGCTGCCACCCCTCAGTGTCCCCTCTCCTGTCACGAGTGGGTCCTGCGCGTGTCCCCAGTGTCACCTCCCCACAGGCTCTGCCACTGCCCAGTGCCACCAGCTTCAGCCCTGTCCCTGCCCCGTGTCCCTAGTGTCACCCCCTTGTCCTGCCGCTGCCCTGGGTCCCCGGTGTCCCCCTGCAGCCTGTCCCAAACGAGGGGATTCGGGTGGCCGAGGAGGCAGAACGAGGGGACAAAAATCATCTTCACTTTAGAGTTTCCATTACGGAAGCAGCGGCTGCAATTTATAGCATCTCCTGACGGCTCATTATGCAGATTATTGCTTTTTAGCAAAGAAGCTATTTGTATTTTCACAGATGTATAATGCATACTTGAAATTCTCTTCAGGCATATGAGTTTTTTTACAAAATGAAGTAATTTATACCATGCACATTTATGTGTGAATCCTCATTTTCCTTTACAAGTTATTTACCCGCTAATATTCTGCAGAAAATAAAATTATGCAATTAATATTTGTCACATTACTGAGTGTCACATTTTTATTAGTCACGACTGAACCCGCAGCTGTTCCCAGCCCGTTTATCAGGCAGGTTTCAGCTTTACGAAGGGGAGTCTTTCGCTCAGGAGTTTCAAAGAAGCCTTTTGAATAGCAGCTCGGGCCGCGCTACTGCAAACAAATCAATCCGAGGACAAATACATCTTATTTAAATAGCAGTGAGGACTAGTGGGCTCAGGGGGAGAAAATAAACAAAATATTTAAAATACTAGGGTAGGAAACGGATACGTGACGATACATTTAGGGATTTGCTGCTCCCTGGGGAAGAAGGTGCTGCTGCCCCCGGGAGGGAAGGTCTGGGGGTGCTGGGGAAGCACCATGTCCCTGCGAGAGACGAGGGAGAAACCGCCTTGATTTTAGTGCTTGGTGACTCGGGGCGGTCGTCGTATCCAGGACAGGGTCCTCGCGCCGGCAGCCACGAAGCTGGTGGCAATGGGACATTGCGTGGTCACACTGCACGACGCTGGCTCTGCGGCCGTGGAGCAAGCGGCCCCGACCCGGATCACGCTGCCAGGACAAGGAGCCTCTTCCAAAGCCCGTGGAAGCGGCTGCGCTCGGCAGGGGGGCACCACGTCCCCCCGAACCTGTGCCCGCGCCGAGGCCGAGTCTGCTGCCACCCGGCCCCGGTGCCACCAGGGCCACCAGGGCCAGCGCGTCCCGGGCCGTGCGGCGGCACCACGGCCGTTCCTGCCGCTTCCCGGCACTTCTGGAGCCTTTCACCCCGCTGCTGTCTCATGCACTCACCTGCAAACTGTCCTCCAGGTTCTACAGAACAGCCTAAAATGGGAATTATCCTGGGTTTGTCGTCACTTCTATTCAGACAGATGAGTAAAAAAAAATATTAGAGAAATAAAGAGTTAAAGATTTTTTTTCCTGGGGTTTTACCCTTACACATCATGAGGAGCGGCCTAGGAAGCCACTCGGCTGCTGTGTGGGATGGAGCAGGATGGGATGTGGCGGTGCGTGGGGCTGTGGGTGCGGGATGGCTCCCGGTGCCGGGAATCACGGCGGTCCCGTGGGCTGCTCCCGTGGACGGCCCCGCGCGGCGGCCGGGCAGCCAAGGGCTGGATTTGCGCCTCCTGCTGCGGTTTGCGCTGCTGGACAGGGAGCCGCTTCCCCCAACGCAGCTGCGAGCCCCACGCGGGCAGCGGAAGCGGCGCCGCCCGAGCCGGGTCCGGCCGGGGCTCCGCTCGGACCGGGCCGGCCGCGCGGCTCCGCAGCCGTGTCGGGCTCCACGCGCGGCGTCACCGCGGCACTTCCGAGCGGCGCAGCTCCGAGCAGGGCAGGGCTGAGCCCGCATTAACCAGGACACTGTGATTAACGAGGACACTGTAATTAACGAGGACACTGTAATTAACACACTTAAAAAAAATAAATAAATAAAAGAGGAGGAAACCCAGATTCTCATCTCGTTTGCATCATCTACCCTGTGCTCCCTGCCCATGCCGGGATCACCCGGATCCCCCGGATCACCAGGATCACCCGGATCACCAGGACCCCGCGTCGCGGCCTCCTGTCGCTGCTACCTCCCCCCGTGAACATGGTAATAACTGCGGTGACGGTGGGAACGCACCGCGGGGACCACTTGGTCACAGTACCGTGACCCAAGCCGCGTGCCCGAGGCGGGCGCAGGAGCCGTGAGCTCGTCACGGTCCATAAAGTCCCATCTGAACCTCTATATCCACAGAGTGTTGGTGGTCGGTGCCGTTGGCCTGTGCAGCTCCCGCGGCGGCACGTCTCGTGCCGGAGCTGGGCCTCCGCGTACTCACACGCTACAAACTTTGAAATACGGAGAAAATAGTCATCGTTCAGCAAATTCTTCTCCCTACGGCACTGAAAGCCTGTGCAGGGGATAGACTGAGGGAAAAACAATCTAACTTTGCTTAAAGCAGCCAGCACAGCCCCAGAACAGCTATTCCAGCAGCTGTTCCCCTTCATCAACCAGAAAGCCCCTTATTCCTGCTTCAACTGGCCCCGCTCCAGCTCCCAGCCCTCGCCTGGGGGACCTCAGCCAGGCCCTGTCCCCTGTCCCGAGTTTGGCATCGCTGCTCATGCCCGTAGTCAACTCGCTCCTTGTTTAGGGACATCGTCCAAGCTCGGAGCCTGATGTCCCTTTCCCAGTGCCTTGCGGAGCCCTGCGGTGCTTCTCAGGCAGAGAAAAGCCGGTTCTGCTGGAGAAGGTTCAGAGAAACCTCAGGCGGGGCGAAGCGGTCGCACCGGCTCTGTGCAGGTGTGTCCTGCACGACATGTCCTGCACGACGTGTCCGGCACGACGTGTCCTGCACGACGTGTCCGGCATGACGTGTCCCGACGGGATGCCCAGGAACGAGCCCTCGGGCCGGAGCAGCCCCTCGTTGCAGCCGGGGCTGCACCGGGGAGCCGGGCCCGGCTGTGCAAACCCGGGCCGTGCTCCACGCTCTGGCCGAGGCTCTGCGGCTCCGGCTGCGAGCCGATTGCCACCGAGGGGCTTGGGAGCGCCGGTGTGCGGGGAGGCAAGCAGGAGCGGCAGGAACTGATCCGGGACGGCGGGAGGCGAGCGGGAGCGGCAGGAAAGGAGCGGGAGCAGCGGGAGGCGAGCGGGAGCGGCAGGAAATGAGCGGGAGCAGCGGGAGGCGATCCGGGATGGCGGGAGGCGATCTGGGATGGCGGGAAGCGATCTGGAGCGGCAGGAAACGAGTGGGAGCAGCGGGAGGCGATCCGGGATGGCGGGAAGCGGTTGCTCCCCGCATGAGCCCCGCTCCGTGCTCGCAGCAGCCGCTCCGTCCTCTCGCCGGGGATGCAGCGCTCCCGCCGCCGCCCGCACGAGGCCGAGGGGGACCCTGCGGCTGACGCGTTGCCCTCGCTCATTGCTGGCTCCGCGGTGGCAGAGGCCGCTGCCCCCGGGGGAGCCCCGGGCTCGCTGCTCCCGCGCGCGGCTCCCTGCGGGGCTCCCGGGCTCCCGGGCTCCCGGTGGGGCCGGAGCCGGGCGATGCGGGGAGCCCCGAGACGGGGCTGCCCCGCGCACGGACCGGAGCGGAGGCCGCGGCCGCGGAGGGGGCTGCACAGGGGCTGCACAGGGGCTGCCCTGCGCTCCCGGCGGCACCGGGAGACGTGGAGAAACCGCAGGACGGCGCGGGCGGCGCGGAGCGGGGCGCAGAGCGGAGCGCAGCGGGTCCCTCTGCCGCTAGAGGTCATTTCAGCACCGGGATCGAGACGGGACCCGGCCCCGGGGCGCTGCCCGCCGCTCCCGCGGGAACGGGCGGCTCTCCGGGCGCGCGGGGACCCGGGGCTGGAGCATCCGCCGCCCCGCGCCGCACGGCGGGGCGGGAAGCAGCGCCCGGAGCCCCGTCCCGTCCCCGGGAGCCTCCGCATTGGGGCCGCGGCCGCAGCGCCGCCCCTGCCCCGCACCGCGACGAGCAGCTGCCCCGCGGGAGCATCGAAGCGCCCGTCCCGCTGGGCCCCTTCCTGCTCCCGGGCTCTGCCTCCAGCTTCTCCCGTCCCCACTAATCCCTGCGCCCTGTGCACCGTCCCGGCCGGCCCAGCCGTTCCCGCACATCGAAGCGACCCTCGCTCCCCTCCTCGTCCTTCGCCTCATAACACATTTACAACCCGAGTTAATTAGGAGATCAAAGGCCCCTCTCGGCATCCCCCGGAGCTCTCTCCCGGCCGCTATCGCCCGCCGCAGCCGCGGGTGCCGGTGAGGAGCGAGGGCACGGGGACGCGGCCGAGCCGCGCACGTGGCTCGTGATGGGGCCCGGGCGCGTTGACTTCATCCCTCCCTTGAGTCATCCTCCCTCTGAGTCACCAGCGCTCGCTAATCCTGCAGCAATAACGTCCTCGCGCGGGGCGCGCTCCGCTTCCGTGCCGGCCCCTCCAAACGGCGGGGACGAGCGCATGGCCAGGGCTGCACCCGGGCACCTGGATGGGCTCCAGGTCCCTTGTCCTGGCACATGGAGCTGGCTCCAACGGGACCCTCCTTCCCCTGCACTGCCCAGGATGGCCCAGGACACCAGGAGAGAGGGGCAGGTCCTGCCCTGCATCTCCCAGCGAGCTTCCCAGTGTGTGCCTGGGAATCCGTCTTTCCTGGAGCTGTGGCAGCTCCTGGAGCTCTTGGTTCAGCTTTCATGAGAACTTTGTGCATTCAGGAACATTTTGCCAGGTTGTTGGTGGATAAAACCCCACAAAGGGGCAGGTTGGTGAGCAAGGGGCCTTGCAGGGGCGCACGGCTCTCCGTGCTGCTCCTGAACTCCGTCCTGCATCCCATGGACACAGGGTGGGAATAGCGAGTGCCCTGGGCTTCCCAGCCCTCCTCTGAGCTCGGGCTGCATGGGAAGAGCGCCCTGCATTAAAGCAAAATACAAAAAGTGCTTTAAAAGACAGCCTGCAGCTCTAAGTATTTGCCGTTTGTGGCTGTGGAGCATTTCTAGCCTTTTTGGTTACTTTTGCCGGTTTGCTGCCGGGTTAACGGGCTTGAGAGGGGCCGTGCGGGTCTGCCGTGCAGCTGGAGGCTTCGTGGCGCCGCGGCCGCGCTCCCTCCCGCGTCCTCCGTCCACCCGCCGCCCTCTCCTGCCCTCCCTTCCGCAGTCCCCGCGTCACCGGGACCCGCGGGCGCTGCTGGGCGCAGCGGGACCCCTCCAGCCCCCACGGGCCCAGAGCATCGCCCCTTGCTTGGACTGGGTGAAGCCCATAAGGCCAAATGGAGCTCGGTGGCATTTGTCCCGGGTTTACCAACGGCCCCGGGATTACCGAGGACAAGGGCAGCGCTGGAAGGCCAAGAACTTCCACGTTCCCAGATCACCCCGATGGGGCTGGGTGCTGCGAGCGCCGGTGCGGGCTCGGCCGCGGCTTCCCGATGTGGGAGGCTCCTCCCGCTCCAGCGCGCGGGCACCGTGCCGGGTTTGCCCAGCCAAGTGCAGGATTTGGCTCCGCTGCAGCAGCTGCAGCCGCTTCCCGACACCTTTTCCCAGGCACACAGCTCTTCCGGGCCCATCTGCCAGCCAAGCCGAGCGCTCCAGCCCCGCAGCTCCGCTCGGGAAAGTCACGGAGTGCTTGGGAGCGGCAGCCGCAGCCGCCCGCCCTCCTCCCGCTTCCCTCTCCAAGGCTCCTTTGAATCCCGAACTTCCTGGGCTGACACGGACAATCCGCAGCTGCAGGCGCGGAGCCGCGGCGCTGGCAGCGGCGCAGGGCTCCTAAACTCCTTCTTTGAGGCAAATTATGCATTCATCTAGCCCGTTTGAAACAAAATATGATTTGCAATTTAACTTTCCATAATGAGCTCCCGCTATTATGCGGTTTCCATAATGGCTGGTTTCATTGGAACAGATTGTTGGTGCACATGGTTTACAAAACATTTTCAATGCGAGCCCCATTTTTTCTTATTTTAAATAGCAACAGCTGCTAAGCATGATAATTATTGTATTTCATCAAAATAAACTTACCGAGTTGCTTCTTACCACCACTCCTTGCAGCTTCCCCAGGACCTGTGTGTTGTTAAAGAAAACAGAAACTTTGGAGCACCCGAGAGCTGGAAGGGAAGGCAGAGGCGAGCGTCGCGCGGCGGCTCCGGAGCACCGGGAGGAGCCGCCGGCACCGGGAACGTCGCGTTTCTCCCAGCTGGAGCCGGGGGAGGCAGGGAACACCAGGAAGCGGCGCGGAGCGAGCGGCTGCCCGCGCGGAACGCGCTCCGGCCTCCCGAGCCGCAGGAGACGGCGGTGCCGGGAATGCTAATGCAGCCGGCGCGGAGGGTCGCTAAGGAAACCAGGGGATGGAGAGGAGGCTGCTTAATCAGAGAGCGAAAAATGCTGAAAATGGATAAAAGAGGAGCAGGAGGGAGGGGCTGCCCGAGGGAAGGGGATGTGAAATGGGGACCTTCGCGCGCCGAATGGGACCCCGTGTTAGCGCAGCTGCAAGCTGGAGCGCGCGGAGCTCTCCACAGCGGTGCAAGGACGGGAAGAGCCAGGGTCCCGGGGAGGAGGCGCCGCTGCCCTCGGTGCCACCCGGTCTGGATCCTGGTGGCACCGTGGGAGCTGCTCCTGCCCACGGGACGCCCAACAAACGCTCCAGGAACCACCGAGGCCGGCGGGAGCCATTCCCGAGGGTACGGAGCAGCGAACCAGAGCTGGCAGGAGCAAAGGACACGGAGCGGACGGCCCATGGAGGCGCCCTCCTGGCTCCAGCTTGGAGAGGGGCTGGAAGGAAGGTTCCCTGCCGAGCGCTGCCCTGCGGGCTCTGCACCGGCCCCAGCGTCTGCAGCCTGGCGGGGGCAGCCCCGGCTTTGCTCCGTTACAGCAAATAAACCAAAACCGCAGGGATTAGGCGCAGCCCACAGCGCCCAGCCAGAGGCAGGGCCGGCGGCCGCGGGGAAGCCCCCGGCGCAGCCCCCGCGGTCCCGGCCGCACCACGCGGATCGCTCCCGCGCCACGAGATGCTGGTCGCCCATGGCAACGGCCGCTCCTCCGTCTGACATTGAAGGAGCAGGCGCTGACCTTAGCGGACGCGCTCGTCCTGCTAACGTCGCCGCAGCAGGAGCAGCCCGAGGGCAGCGGCCGCGTGAGCCCCGGCCCCTGCTCAGGTGCAGCCGGCGCCTCCGTGCGCTGTTTGCGACGAGCACGAGGTGATCCGATGGTCCAGGGCTGCTCCGAGGGCGAACGCAGCCCCGCAGCGCCCTGAGCTTGCACCGCGCCGGAGCGGGGTTGGCTCTGCAGGAACGTCTGGGGTGGGATGGGGGATCCAGAGGCAGCTCGGGACGGGGACCCGCTTCCAGCTCAGGACATGGACCCTCTTCCAGCTGCTCCCAGCTTCCTGGGCCCTTCCAAAGCTCTGGACACAGTACCATGAGCCGTGTGGCTCCCATGTGCTATGGGATCACGCACCCACGTCCCGCACGGAGAAAAACCAAGGGGCATTTGCCAGCTCAATTCCTGGGATTGAAACAAATCTTTTTAATCTTCCTCCCTGGAGGAGGGAAAGGTCGGGAAACGGCCCTAACGGGCGCTTTCGGGTATTGAAATTAAACCTGTTAAGAAATCCATATCGATTTGCACTTCTCTGAGAAATATCGGAGCCGCTGGATTTAGCCGGGGTATCGATTTTCTCCTGCAGACGGAGGACGCTGGCACGGAGGAGACATTACGCGGGGCGGTAAACACCGTAAATCAGCGGCGCTGCCGCAGGCACCGGGCAGCTCCCCGCGCCGGGGCCACCAAGGACCCGCCGCAGCGCCGGCTCCCGCTGCCGCCCGGGTGTCACCGTCCATCACGGCTCCCCCACGTGCAGCATCACCGACATCTCCCCTCTCTGCCCCTCGGTTTTCCAGCTGGGAGCCGCTTTACACACCGAGTAACTCGGTTAAGGGGACGCTCTGCACGGCCAGGGCACCCAAGGGCGCTGCAGGGCGCTGCTGCAACGCGCCCGGATCCCGCAGCGCCTCCCTCCCGGGCATCTCCTGCAGCTTCCCGGCATGCAGGGATACCCTAATCCGTATGTTATCAAGTCGATCCATCAATGCCGCGGAGGGGGAAGGTCACCGGCCTCGCGTAGGCACCGGCCGCCCCGAGCACGACCTCCACTTGTGCATTTCCACCCGATCGACCTCCCAGCCGCGGGCCCGCAGCGCTCCAGCACTCCCTCGGGGATCCATTAACGCATTAATATCACCAGGGCACTAATGCATCAGCGGGACGGCTGTGCGAGGAGCCCCGGGGACAGGGCTGAGCCCCAGGTGGGCTCTGCTCGTGCCGGGCACGGCGAGGCTCCCGCGCTGCTTTCACACGCTCCCCGAGACGGGATGCTGCCCCTCTTCAACCGCTTTTAATACGTGCAATCAGCAGCTACTGCAATTAAGAGGCCCAATTAGCATCTGAATGAGTCTTCCTGTACAAAAGCCCTCTGCAAGAGGAGCAGATAAACCTCAGCGAAGATGAGGGATCCGAAGATGAGGGATCCGGGCACAGTCCAAAGCCCCTTCGCACGTCGCGCTGCTGCGGTGGGGACGTCTCCCCCTCGGCAGAGCCGCTCCAGGGCTCCTTGGAGCCCCATGGCAGGAGCCCCGGGATCCTCCTGGGTGCCGGTCCGTCCGCCCCGGCCAGGGCCCTGGGCAGAAGCACCACGAGGAAAGGCAGGGTCTAACGTGGGGCAGAGCTGCTGCTCCAGCACCGGAGCAGCCGCCGGGAGCGGATGGGAGCCGAGATGCACACGGGAGCGGATCCACGTGGGATGCACTGCAGGGCTCTGCTGCGCTCCCAGGGGAGCTGGGACCAGCAGGAAACAGCCCATATTCCTGGAAAGAGCTGGCAACACCTCAGGATCGGGATATTTATCAGCAGCCAAGCAGCACCAGGTGTTCCCATTTACCGGGAGCAGGAGCGCGGGAGAGCGCTGCCGGTGCCAGGTGACCGGTGCCGGTGCCAGGCGGCTGGTGCTGGCCCGGCCTCAGCCCGGGCTCGGTGGGGATCTGGCCCCTTGGTCCCCAGCAAGTGGCACACGCGCGACGCGGCGGCTCCGCGCCCCGAGCCGGGTCCCGGCTGCGCGCACACGCGGTGGCACGTAGAGACCGACCCCCTCGTGCCAGCCCGCAGCTCCCGGCTGCCGCATCCCCCGCCAGCGCCGTGTCCAGGATAAGCCCGAGCGCAGCACTCCCCGCACGGGGACACTGGGGACACCCTGGCCGCGTGCGGCTCTTTGCACTGCACCTGGGATGGATGGACAAGGGTCCCCGCGGGTGACCCCGTCCCGGTCCCCGCAGCCCGAGCTCCCGCAGCGCGCGGGCCCCGCGGCCGCAGCAGCAGCAGCGCTTGCCAAACTGGACGTTTTTATTGGTGTTTTGCTCATTAATCTCCCGGTCAGGTTCCATTACGGCACCGCGGGGCCGCGGCCGCGGCCCGGCTGCTCCCGCGGCGCCCGGCTCCGCAGCGGCACCCGCTCCCGCGCGGCCCGGCTCCGCTTGGGAATTACCTCATCTTCCTGCGCCGCTGGGAGTTAATTAGATCCTGGCTAAGGGCTACCAGTCACTGGAGGAATTCTGCTCCCGAGTCCTGCCATGGTCCGAGTGCACCAAAAGGAGGAAAGAAAGGGAGGAAGGGAGGGAGGAAGGAGCCCTTTCCGGAGCCCAGGACAAGGCAAAGGGGGTGTTTCTTCCAACCCGACATGACAAAATTGAATTCCAAGCTATTTAATGCATGCACGAAATGCCAGAGAGAAACCCAGCCCCAGCGCTCCCCGAGTGCTTGCGGCCTGTCCGGCGCTTCTGCACGGAGCCGGACGGGCACCGCGGGACACGGCTCCGTGGGACACGGCTAAGGTGGCACCGCGGCTGCGAGCAGCGCAGATGGCAGTGGCCTCGGCGAGCTGGCCGTCCTTGGGAGTCCCCGTGTGGTCCCACTGTCCCCCGGAGCGGGAGAGGGAGCGGGAAGCGCCGTTCCCGGAGGAAAACGGGGAGCCTCAGGGGCGTCCGTGGCAGCGGGGTCTCGCTGGCTACACGGTCACGAGGAGCACGTCATGCAGCCCGGCACGGGCTCACACCGGCGTCGTTCGTCTGTTGGCCGGGTTGTTGTGCAAGGACTCCTTGAACTCTTTGGGGATGGAGTTGTGGATCTGTAAAAAACTGTGGTCCCGCTCCGAGTTGATGAGCGTCCCCATGGTGACCTTGGAGGGGTCCCTGGAGAGGGTGAACATGGAGATGTCGGTGGACGGGATGGTGCTGAATGCTTTGCTCACGGGCGACATGTCCCGGGAGCGCGGCTCGGTGGAGCGGGAGCTGGAGCGCCGGCGCAAGCGGTACCGGTACGGGGGCAGGCGCGTGAACGCCGCCTTCTTGAGCAGCTCGGCGTGGGAGCGCGCGCGCAGCTGCCGGTGCTTCTCGATGTACATGTGCACCGCGACGACGCCCACCATCTCGGCGATGATGAAGGACAGCGCGCCGAAGTAGAAGGACCAGCCGTAGGAGTAGCTCTTCTTGGAGTCGCTCTGCCCCGGGTCGCCGGCGTTGGCCGAGATGTACACGATGATGCCGATGATGTTGCTGAGACCTGGCGAGAGACGGACACTCGTGGCACCACGGCCCCGCTCCCAGCCCGGGAAGGGCCGTTTTGGGAACTTTGCTCCGCAAAGGCTCCATCTCCCCGAGTGCCTGGTGGGCCTGGAGCATCCCTAGGGATGGGGCTCTGCACCGGGAGCGGAGCCGGCGCTGAGGCTGCCGTGTTTCCCCAGGGAATCAGTCCAGCTCCAGCTGCTGCCTCCTCCTCTCCTCCTCTGCTCCTCTGCAGTGCCAGAGGGACTGGCCTTGCCATCCCGTCCACTTCTCCTTCCCTTTCTCCTTTCCCTTCCCCTTCTTTTTCCTCTTTCCCTTCCCCTTCCCTTTCCCCTTCTCCTACCCCTACTCCTGCCTCTTCCCTTTCCCTTCCCCTTCCCGGTCCCCGCAGGCTCCCCGCCGCAGCACCCACCTGCGGACACGAAGAAGATGCCGGCGCTGAGGATGACGTTGTGTTTGCTCTTGTAGAACTCGCTGGCCGCCACACAGAGGCCCCCGAAGAAGAGCAGGCCCACACTGAGGATGGGGAAGATGCTGGAGGCCCGCACGGCGCCTGCGGAGCGAGCGGCAGCGGCGATCAGCGCCCGCCCGGCCCCGAGGAACCGGCTCCAAGGAACCCGGAGACGGGCCTGGGGGTCTGCTCCCTACGGAGCCCCATCCCCTGCTCCCTAAGGAGCCCCTTCGCTCGCCACTCCTGGTGTCCGTGTGCTTGGAGGTGCCAACGCAACACCGAGCCCCAGCGGGGACCCCACGCTGAGCCCTGGCGCAGAGCCCGCACTGAAACCCCTGATGTGGACCCCACGCTGAGACCCCCAACAGGGACCCTACACTGAGCACCCAACGGGGACCCCAAACTGAGCCCCTGACAGGGACCCCACGCTGAGATCCCCAAGAGGGACCCCACGCTGAGCCCTGGCGCAGAGCCCGCACCGCTGTGTGTGTGTCAAGAATTTGCACATTAGCCCCTGGGGAGGTTCCTCCCTTTTCCCAACTCGCTTCCCGCAGCGGCTGGGGGACGTTCTTGCGGATGGGCCCAAGGACGGGGCTCTGGTGTTGCGCCCCGACCACCCTGGGCGCAGGGACACGTCCCATCCCCTACAGCCCCAGCAGCAGCTTGGGTGCCTCCATAAGGGGGATTCCTGCAGCAAATCCCATCTCACGGGCACGGAGAGGCAGGGGAAACCGCCCCGGGCGCTGCCGCAGCGCCGCATCCCCTCCCCGGGCTGCAAGGAGCCGGCTGCGGGCGCGGGCTGCGGGCTGCAGGCGCGGTCTGCGGGCTGCAGGCATGGGCTGCGGGCGCGGGGGCGCAGGCTGCGGGCGCACTTACGCAGCAGGTACTCGGCCGCGTCCTGCTCATAGTCCGCGTCCTCGGGGAAGTGGTCGATCTTCTTGCAGACGCCGCGGAAGGTCCCTGCGGAGACACGGGGGGCCGTGGGCCGCGGTGCCGGCGGGAGCGCGGGGTGGCGAGTCCTCTGCGCAGCCCTGCTCGTCCCCCGGCACCGGCACCGGCACCGGCACCGGCACCGGTGCTGCCCGTGTGCAGCCGGAGAGCAAGGAAAGCGTTGGAGATACTCACAATAGCAACAATAATAGTCATAGTAATAATAACAGTAATAATAATAACAATAAACTCCTGGCTCTGCACAGCGGTGCTCACGGATGGGTTTTGACGGACGCAACCTTCCTTCCCTCCTGGGCACACAGCGGGCACCGCTCCTCCGGGGAGAGGGATGGAGGGACAGGGGGACGTAGGGACAGCGGCAGGGAGGGATGGAGGGACAGAGGGACCAAGCTCCCATAAATGCACCCCGGAGCATCCCGGCTGTCCGGCTCCTGCCCGCACTCTGCCCAGGTCCCGGCTGCTGCCGCCCGTTGCACCGTTGTCCCCTGTCCCCTGTGTGGGTGACGCGAAGGCAGCAATTTCCGCTCAGGCCTTTTCCCCTCTGGGCTGGCGCGGGGCAGCCAGGCTGGGAATGTCCATCCCAAGCCCTGAAGGGCTCCAGCTCCGGTTTCCCGGCGCTTCCCTGCGCTCTGGGCTCTGCTGGGGACGGGAGCTCCCAGGACAGGGACTCTCCACCATCCTGCGCCGCTCGCGGAAGGGAAGCGCCCTGCAAAGCCCGGCCTAGCGCGGCTCCCTGCTGCGCTGTGTGAGCTCCTCTGCCACCCGCGGTGCCGGCCCCAGCCGGCCCCGGTGCCAGGGCCACGCGGGAAGCAGCAGCTCCTCGCGCTCCGGGTGCTCTGCAAGGCCATTCCGGTGAGCCGGGAAGGTTGAAGCTCAGCTGGGAAGCGCCGGGGATTGCAGCCTGCGGCAGATCCGCAGCGCCGCTCGGGCGCCGAGCTGCCTGGAGGGAGCAGGATGTCTAAATATCTCCCAGGAACTAAAACTTCAGGGCTCGTCTTTTTTTACCCTCCACCCACCTCCCAGATGCCTGCAGAGATGGAGCGAGCTTCATCCGCCCTCCTCTCCCTCCGCAGGCTGCGAGCTCCGCCAGCGAGCTGGGCTGCAGGGCGCTGCAGCGGCACTGCGGAGCGGGCGGCGGGGCACACGTGCATGGCTGCATGCAAGCACGGACGCATGCATGTGCAGGTGCATGGCTGCATGCAAGCACGGACGCATGCATGTGCAGGTGCATGGCTGCGTGCATGCACAGCTGCATGCATGGCTGTACAGCTGCACACATGCACAGCTGCATGGGCGCATGGTTGCAGGACTGCATGCACACACAGGTGCACAAATGCACGACACGCAGTTGCATGGGTGCAGGGTTGCATGGCTGCATGCACGGCTGCATGGTGCACGGCCACACGCTGGGGCAGGCCAGCAAACTCATGGGGAGACAGGGTTCGTGTGTCACCTCCAGGGCCACCTGCATCGCCCCGATGTGGGGATCGGCATCACCTGGAGGCGGCATCAGCGTCTGCCCGGAGATGTCAGCACTGCCCTGGGGGGATCAGCATCGCCCCGAGGGATCGGCCTCGTCCCGGGGGGATCAGCATCACTCTGGGACTATCAGCATCATCCCAGTGGGATCAGCATCGTCCTGTCGGGAATCAGCTCCATCCCAGGGGACCAGCCTCATCCTGGGGCTATCAGCATTGTCCTGCTGGGAATCAGCCTCATCCCAGGGGGATCAGCATCACCCTGGGGCTATCAGTGTCATCC
Source organism: Crypturellus soui (assembly GCA_032275445.1). Lineage (NCBI taxonomy): Eukaryota > Metazoa > Chordata > Aves > Tinamiformes > Tinamidae > Crypturellus > Crypturellus soui. The sequence continues at coordinate 6,026,437 of JAUBNY010000219.1, read as the reverse complement.
CAGGGGGATCAGCATAATCCTGCTGGGAATCAGCCCCATCCCAAGGGGATCAGCATCACCCTGGGGGCTATCAGCATCATTCCAGAGGGATCAGCATCGTCTTGCTGGGAATCAGCCCCATCCCAGTGGGACCAGCCTCATCCTGGGGCTATCAGTGTCATCCCAGGGGGATCAGCATAATCCTGCTGGGAATCAGCCTTGTCCCAAGGGGGTCAGCACCACCCTGAGGGTATCAGCATCATTCCAGGGGGATCAGCATCGTCTTGCTGGGAATCAGCCCCATCCCAAGGGGATCAGCATCACCCTGGGGTTATCAACATCATCCCAGTGGGACCAGCATCATCCTGCCGGGAACCAGCCTCATCCCTGGGGGATGAGCATCACCCTGGGGATATCAACATCATCCCAGGGGGGCCAGCATCATCCTGCCGGGAATCAGCCCCATCCCGGGGCACCAGCCTCATCCCGGGTCCGGTCTCGGCTGCCAGGGCCCCCGGCGCTGCTGGGCTCGGAGCGCCGCCAGCGCCAGCCCGCGAGGTGCCAGCGCGCGCGTGTGTCACCGCAACGTCCCTCCCTCAGCATTTCTAAAAGGAAAAAAAATCTACATTTTGACAGTGAATCATCATCTCCCATTCTGGAATCTGTGGGATTAATACAACCTACACAAGGTAGTTCAGAAAAGCAAAACAATTCTGAATAATAGAGAAAGGAAAAAAGTTTGAAAATGACGGGTAATTTCTTGCACTCTCTTCCCAGGGCTCAGCCTTGTTTTTCTCACTGCCAGAGCAATCGGGTAACGCACGGGTGCTGCCCTGCTCCAGCTCCCCCCGCTCCCGGGTTTCCTCCTGTAACAGCCTTCCGCATGCAAGGAGCTCCTCCGGGAACAGGAATGGGAACGGGAACGGGATTGGGAATGCCCTGCCGCCCCACAAGCTCGCCGGCCGCTCTGAGGAAGCTGCTTCACGTTTCATCCTTAGGAGCGAGGAGACATCGATTTTCATTTCAGAATTTAATTGACATTCCAGTTACAGCGAAGCGCATGCCGGAGCAGCCGGGATCCGTGTAAATAAGCCATATGCTAGAAATTAATGAGCTCCGCTGATGGAGTTTATCCTTTTAAATTAATACAATTCTGGCAATTAAAAAAAAAAAAAAAGGCCTTGGTTTGCTGCCTGCTCAGAGCCTGTCAGTGCTGACCGGGCGGGAGCCTCAGCGCGGCTGGGCACATCTGTCCGGGATCTGCACATCTGTCTGGATCCATACATGTATCTGGGATCCACACATCTGTCTGGGATCCACACATGTGTCCGGATCCACACATCTGTCCGGGATCTGCACATCTGCCTGGGATCCGCACATGTATCCGGGATCCGCACATCTGTCCAAGATCTGCACGTGTATCTGGGATCCGCACATGTGTCCAGGATCCACACGTGTGTCCGGGATCCCAACCGGAGCCGCTCCTGCCCTGGCTCCCCTCCAGCATCCCTGGAAGCAGCCCCATGGGCACCACCACGTCCCACTCTTGGTGCCTTCCCAACGCGTCCCTTCCAGAGCACCCAGCGGCAGCTGCAGCTCCTGTTGCTGCTGCCTCATCCACCCTGTCTGGGACAGCACTTGGATGGGAAAAATCCTGGAAAAATCGTCAGGATGAGCAGGAGGCCGGAGCCAGCGGGGTGGGCAGGGTCCTTGGCACCGTTACGGGCGAGGAGGAGGCCCAAAGCGCCCAGGAACCTTCTCGCTGCTCGGAAAGGTCAGCGCATGGAGCAGAAAACAAGCGCAAGGCAGCTCGGAGGGCCGGGATTGAGCACAACGCGTGGCCGGGAATAGGGAATGATTTAAGGCTGTTCTACGGGAGGTCTCGAAATGCCGAGCTGAGAGGGGCGTTCGCGCCCGAGGAACAGCGGGCTAATAAGCAAACAGCCGCAAAAATACAAATACGCAAGAGGAGGAAGAAAGGAGCCGTTCGTAACTCCGAAAATAAATCAGCACCTCGGAATTGTGGCGCGCGGATAAAGGAGGCAAACAAACAACGGAGAAACCATCAAAACATCCACGCGGGTGCATTAGGGAGAGCAGCAGCAGCGACGCTGCAGCCTGTGACTAGATAAAGGCGGCAGCAGCGTTAGTCACAAGACACAGGAATGCTAAATAACTGTTATTACAAGGGAGACATCTCCCAGCGAGCGCGTTCGCGTCCAGCGCCTGAAGAGATGCGGAAAGAGCCGGGCGAGCGATCAGCGCCGGCGCGAGCGATCAGCGCGGGGACGAGCCCGGCACCGCGCGGGACCGGGGCTGCGCGGGAGCCGCCACCGACAGGGACCGGAGCCCAAAAGGGACCCGGATCCTGCGTCTTTCCCTGCTCCGAGCAGGAGCAGCTGCTGCAGCCGGTGGCGACGCCACGCGCATCCCTGAGGACAGGGACAAAATGGAGATGCTGCAGAGGGACAAGGAGCGGCCGACGGGCGGGTTTGGAGCTGGGGCGCAAGGAGCCTGTGGGTCTGCCAGGGTGGATCCCGCCAGCTGGAGCCAAAGGAGCGGCTCCCCGGGCCGGGAGCGGCCGGGATCGCAGCCCGGGACACTGCTCCATGCAGCCTCCAGGTCCCGGCCTCCATGTGCAGAGCCATTCCAGGGGCTCCGGGGACATTCCAGAGGGTCCCCGGGGCGGGAGCGGCGCGAGTCCCGGCACAGCCTGGCCTGGAGCACCGAGGGACACGGGAGGAGTCGCCTTCCCACGCGGCAGAGCAGAGGGGCTCCAAATCCGTGAAGCTCCGTGGAAAGCGCAGCGCTGGCCCCGGCTCGGCCGGGGAGCTGCCAAGAGGCAATTTGGAATTTGAGAGCGTAGCGCGCGAGGCACTAAAAAGGTCACTATTGCTGAAATGAGGCTCTTTACAAATAAACACATTTGCTCAAGACGCGGTGAGTCATGCGGGGAGGCGCTCGCCCTCCCGGCGTAGCACTCTTGACAGGCCCCGAGCAGGGCGATCTTTTCATGTTTACAGTTCATCGATAGTTTTTGCAGCCGCACAGTCAATCTTCAAACCACACTGAGGCCGGGAGGAAGCGCGGAGGGCTGTTTTCCTTCCAAAAAAAAATAAATAAAATAAAATAAAAGCTATTAAATTCCTCCTTTCTTCCTTTCCGCTGCTGCTCATTTGAAGGTGGCATTTGAAGTTCAAATGCCGGACTGCCGCCCAGGCACCTGCCTCTTCGCTGCTGCTGCTTTTTTTCTGAAAAAGCCTTCCCACACCCCCCTACCGCTATAAATATTTGATATTTTCAGCGGCGAGGGCTGCGTCCCGCCGGGAGGGGCGGTGGGATGGGGTGGGCAGGGGGCCGCCCCTGCTCCTCCTCCCACGGGACGCGGAGCTGCCGCCTCGGCTCCATCTGCACCGGGGCGGGATGCGGCTTTGGGATGCGGCTCCGGGATGCGGGATGCAGCTCCGGGATGCAGGATGCTGCCGGGAACCCCTGCTGCCTCCCATCGCGCTGGCGCCGCAGGGCGGGATGCGCCCGTGTCCCTCTGGGGCCGGGACACGGTGCCCGCGCAGCCCTGCTCCGCGGCCCCGCTGCAGGACGCACTTTGCTGGAGAAACTCTGCGGCTGCGGAACAATCCCGACTCCCACTCAGCTCTTCCCTTGCGGGAGGCAGCGACCGAATATAGATCCGAAGGAGGGGGAGAGGGAAGATGCGAAAGGCCCCGGGATTGCTGGCACGCGGAGAGCGGCACTGCGGGCCGACGCATCCCTGGCACCCGGCGTGGCAGCAGCCCCGCGGCGGTACCTGCCCAGACCATCCCCGGGGACCGCGAGGAGCCGGCGCGGATGCAGCCGGGAGCGAGGGCTGAGCCCGGCGCATCCCCCTGCGCTGCCCTCGTCCCCCCCGATCGGCTGCAGCCGCTCTGCAACCGTCACCTTGTCCGGGGGAGAGGGAACGCGCCCCGAGCCCCGATGCAGCACCCGGGTGTCCCGCTGGGCACGGCTGGTCCCGGGCTGGGATTGCAGCCCTGCTCCCAGGTTTCCTGGCATTGGGTCCTGTGCGCACAGGTGTGGGCAGAGCAGGGCCCGGCTGCCGGGCTCCCAGTTCCCCTGGGGATGGGTTTGGCACCTGCTCCACATCCCCATCCCTGCTCCCGCGGGGAGGCTGGAGCCTGCCCGGGCTGCGGGCGAGGAGGCAGCTCAGATGCCCCCAAAAAGGGAGCTGAGGAGAAAGGAGCAGTCGGGAAGGGAGCGCCAAGCGCGGCACACGGTGCTGGCGCGGGGAAGGCTGCGGCCACACGGAGCAGGAGCGACGCCCGGTTGTATATTCCCTGGATACCTCTGCTCCGCACTCGGGAGCAAACAGGATTGTGTGCCCCTGGCAGCAGCGCAGCCAGAGAGCTGCTCCTCGCTGCAAACAGCACAGGGGCTGCAGCGCTTCCCCCGGGAACACGCCAGGGAGGGCTCCCAGGACCCAAAACGGCTCTTTAATCTTGGAATTACAGGGAATCTCTGGAAGACCGGGAAGCCAACTCCTAAGGGCTCTGTGTTTAACTGGAGCGGAGCAGGGAAGCCGGGCGCTGGCACCAGCTGCAGCGGGAGCTGGTCCACGTGCTGCGGGGCCGGGAGCACGTGGGCAGCGGCGAGGAGGCAGCACACGAGGAGGCAGCGCGCGAGGGAGCAGCGTGCTGCGCATGAGCGCACGGGGAGGCAGCGCTTGTGCCAAACCCCGGAGCAGAGAGCAGAGCCCCTGCCCTGCACCAGGTCCCCTTGAGCAGACGCTGCGGCGCGGGGAGCTGCTGCTACAGCACAAGCTCCTGAGCTCTGGCCGTGCCCAAGGAGCGGAGCGATCCCGTGGGCGCGCTCGGTGCCGGGGTGGGCAGCGCGCACGGGCCTGGCGCAGGGCTCCGAGGCCCTGCCCTCGGTGCCGGCACGAGCGGGGCTCGGGGCGGGCGACGCTCTGCAAGGCCAGCCCGGGGGTGGCAGGGAACGGGCAACGAGTTCAGCCGCCCTCAGTGTCGCAGCGGGGCTGTTTTCAGGGGCAAAAGGAGGCCAGTGGGGCCGGTAACTTGCAGCCTGGACCAGGAGCTGCCCGCGGAGGCGGCGGAGCAGGAGGCGGAGACTCAACCTAACAGTGCGTGGTGGATCCGGCGGGATGAAAGCAGGATTCTGCTCGCCCGAAGCCCCCGCTCGGCCCCGACCGCCCCAGGCCAGCGCCTCGCTCAGCTCCCTCCGCTGCTGCCGCACCGAGGAGGAGAGCGGCTCCAGCACGCGGAGCCACAGGACGGGCCGTGTGCGCCGGGCGGGAGCAGGAGCGCGGCAGCACCGAGCCCTGATGAGCACCCGTGCGCTGCATGAGCCGCAATGAGAGCCCTGCTGAGCACCCGAGCACTGCATGAGCCGCAACGACAGTCTCGTGGCTGCAGCACGAGGCGCGCGCGGTCCCCGCGCGGCCGACGAGCAGGGGGCTCCTGCTCGACGCACCCTGCGCGCTCGCTGAGCACCGGCCCCATCGCGCGCCCTGCGCTCGGGTGGTCACAGCCGCGCGCAGGAGACACCGGCCACCAAACCCTGCGTCCCAACGTGCGCCCAAGGCGGCGGCGAGAGCCAGGGAGAGGCTGGGGCGCTGCCCCGCGCCCGGAGCGCTTGCCCGTGCTGATGCGCATCCCGCGCTGGGAGAGCCCGCGGCTGCCCTGCTCCCAACGCCTGGCAATGGGGTGAGGGCGTTTTCCAGGCTGAATACAGGGAACACATGAAAAACGCAGGCCAGACTCGCCCCTCGTTGCTCCTTCCTTCACACACGGCTGCGCTGGCACGAACGAGCCTTGGTCCAGGCAGGACGTTCAGTGCCCTGGTTGTCCCTTCCTCGGCATCGAGCAGGGACGGAGCAGCCGACTGGGCCCCCCTGTCCCCATCCTGTCCCCATGCCACCCCCTGAGCCTGCACCGCGGAGCCCTTCGCCCGGGAGCCTGGCGCCGCGCTGCCTCTGTCCACAGCAGTGATTTATCGCCGTCAGGGACGCATAAAGCATTTGCCCGGGGAAAAAATACAGCCAGCACAAATACAAATTTGGGGAATTACTCATGCCTCCGGTGATGCCATCGCTCCCGGCCCTGGCGGCCGCTCCTGCCCGAGAGCAGGGACAGATCGCCCCAAGTTATTTATGAGAGCAGGATCCGAAGCTCCCCAAGCACCGAGGAAGCCTGCTGGAACTACCGGGGTTCGGACAGAGACCAGGGAAAGGCCGGGAATTTCTGCATCCAGGGCTGTGACTCATGGAGAACTTGGGATGCGGCGCAGGGAGAGGCCCCTCGGCGTCCCGGCTGGCCAGCGGCACCGTTAGCAGCCGCCACCGAACGCGGTCCCTGCTGGGACGGAGGCGCCGCTGCCCCCGGGGCTCCTGGGGGTGCCACACGGTCCCCCCCGGGCGCCGCGGCAGCTCCCACTGCTGCTCGTGGCACAAGTCGGAGCCCCACGATGCCCCCGGCCACCTCCTCCTGCACGGGCCCCGGCCCCGTCCGAGTGCCAGGGGCACTTGTTGTCACCGGGGCGAGCGTGTCCCGCGGCGCTGGGGGAACGTCCCCACGCGGCTCAGTCAGCCCCACCGGCCTCGGCGCCCAGAGCGCGCGGGGACGGGGGTGGCAGTGGTGGGACGGCTCGTCCTGCGCTGCTGCTCGGAGCGGGACACGGCGCCGCTGGGGACGGGCCTGCCGAGCGCCGGGGCTGCGGGTTGGGCCGTCCCCGTGACGGGGACGCGGCGCCCGCAGGGACCTGCGGGGGATTTGCCGGCCACTCGTGTAGGGGTCACCGGCTGCTCCCGCTGCAATATTCCCTGGGGCCCGGAGCGCCCCGCTCCGTGTCCCCCTCCCTCCCCAAGGCCACATCACAGAGCAGCTCGTTGTCCCCCAGGGGCTGCCCCAGTGAGAGACCCCCCAGCTGGGCTGCTGGGGCACCGCAAGCCCCGTGGAGGCCCCAGCCCCGGTGCCCCGAGAGCCCCCGGTGCCCCTAGACCCCACAGCCCCCGAGCTCGCGGTGCCCCCAGATTCCCCAGGCTGCTGGGCCCCCCGCGCCCCCGCGTCCTGCACGGAGGAGCCGCCCGGAAAGTTTCGCCCTCGTTTCGCGGCAGCGCCCGGTGGTGCCCGCGGGAGGCGCCCCCGGGGCCGGGGGGTCGGTGCGGGGCTGCGGAGGGGACCGGGCAGCTGCGGGCGGAGCGGGGCTGCTGGGGCCGGTGTGGGGCTCCAGGGTCTGTGCGGGGCTGCCGGGGCCGGTGTGGGGCTGCGGAGGGGACCGGGCAGCTGCGGGCGAAGCGGGGCTACCCGGATCGGTGCGGAGCTGCGGGGGGCCGGTGCGGGGCCGCCCGGATCGGTGCGGGGCTGCCCGGATCGGTGCGGAGCTGCCGGGGACAGGCGCTGCCCGGAGCCGAGGGGGCTGCC
>JAUBNY010000219.1:5916937-5927274 GCA_032275445.1 Crypturellus soui | reverse complement strand
GCAAGCAGGAGCTGCAGGAGCAGCCTGCTCGGCTCAGCGAGGCTACAGGAGGTGTCTGCACAATTCCTTCTGCTCAAAGGGCTCGCAAAAGGTAACCATGGAAATGGCATAATGATAAGTGGATGCAGACACTGTATGTCCAAGAGTGACTTTGCACAGTCTGCCTCCACAAGACGAGGAAGAAAAAACAAAGAAAAAAAAAAAAAAACACCTTACTGTATATCCAGGTTATGCTTCTTTAGCTTTTCCTCCAGATCTGACGAGAAACGGAGGTCTCCTCCTATTATGGAGTATCGACTGGAGTCCAGGCTGTGAGAATCTGCGGGTTCAAATTTACAGAGACTAATGGTTACAAAGAGGAGAGACGCTGAAATCACAAAACCACTTAAAAGGGGAACAAACTAACACAAAAAGGCACAGGATCACAGCAGGCTGAAGTCCACCTGATTTCTTATACCTAACAATTAAGGGCAAACTCTTTTTCTCCAAATATTAGTTACCAGATTATGTCTTACAGATTGCACTATATTAATGTATCAGAATCTGCAACAAGCCTAATCTTTTACTCTGCAGTCACTGTAATGCAGATAGGTTATCCCATCTGTTACCATGGTTTCAAGAAATGCAGAGAGAAGAAAAGTGCGAGGATCAAAGACTTGGAGGAGAGGTCGTTTGAGAGGGTTTTCTCTATTATATATTTATACATACTTCCTTAATTTATGAAAAAATGAGTAATAACAAATCAAAAGTTAACAATGCACACAGTTATATAATATACATGGGTATCAAACACAAGTTAGGTGTTCAAAAAATCACAGTTTAGGCTTTTCACAGGATCTTGTGACGGTATTGCAAATTTGGAATCACTCGTTTAGAAAAGGTATTCCAGGCCGGCAGCACAGCTGCGCGGCACACTGCGGGCTGCAAGCTCCTCCTAACGCTCTCCACAAAGAGGGGATTAGCGCTCGAGCCCGAAGGCCTCTGCCTTGACTCACACTAGCAGAAGTGCGAGGAAGCCCCCGGCTGCACGAGCCCTTTGCCGCCAACAGCGTCCTGACATTCGCTTGCAACCAACTGCAATACACGGGACCAGTCGGCACAGAAAGCATTTTACAAGTATAATGTCTAAACCACCTAAATATGTAAAGTTGTCTGGAAATACATCGGGTTGCTCTTGCATCCATGCTCGAGCTTTCACTGCAGAGCTGTACAACTGGAGCGCAGTCATGAGAATAGAACACACATTCATTTCCCCTCCTACACCAGGAGTGTGACGATCGCAGCCAGCAGGCACGGAAGTGATGGCAACAGTGGAAAAATCCCAGAGCGGGACTGCGAAGCGGCCACGCGGTGCCCGCGGCGAGGCCGGCTCCGGCACGGCTCCCGCACGGCTCCTGTCGCGAGGCCGGCTCCGGCAGGGCACCCTTGGGAATGCACAGCCGGATGGCAGCGCGGGAGCCGTGTCGAGAGCTGGAGAAGACACAGAGGGTGGCTGAGAGACGGGATCAAAGCGGGTTCCCGTCTCAGGAGCAAACGGGCTCCCGGCGCAGCGCGATGCTGCTGGCAGCACTGCGCAGCCTGCACGGCGCAGCCCCAGCCGCTCTGCGAGCCAGCAGCCCTCCCGCCAGCACCGTCTTTCTAGCAACACTTCTGAGCAGGTACAGAAAACCCTAGAATGGTTCATGCAGAAAGTTGTAGGAAGAAAATAAGTTGTGCAGCAAATGATTCAACATTTTGAGTCAAGGCTTTTTCCTATGTACGTGTTCTATAATAGCTATACTACTTCCCACACCCTTCTATTTAAGTTATTATATCAAGGCCATGATAATGGCATCCAAAGGCTGAACAAAGATTGCTTACTGCTACGAGCAGAACACCAGAGGGTTTTTTTTTGGCGGGGGAGGTGGAGGAAGAAAAGTATTTATATACCGGCTTGCCTGCTGTCCAGATTCATCAACTCCATCATACTAGTATGGTAATTTTGACCAGAAGTTAACTTCAAAAATGTTTAAATGATCCAGTACAAACACTGCAGAGATGGAAGCAAAAGCCTTTTGCTCGCACCATGATGATTCGAGCACTTCTATCAGTGAAGAGCTGGAAGGAGCTAATGTTCTCAAATTTTAGGTTAGGAACTCTCTAGAAGGAGTTTCCATCATAACAGTTCAAATTCCAGCAATCAAAATCAATCAAAATTCCCTTTTTTTTTTTTCCCCTCAAATCAGCCTGTACATACAAGAAAACAGAAATCTGTCAAGCCTTGATATGTGGGAGAGGGGACAGCCAGAGAGAGAGAGCTGTGCTAAGCTGTAGAGCTTAGGAGAGTGTCTAAGAACGGGTTTCTAGCCACAGTTCACTGGAAGAAGCTGGAATAGATTTCTTTAATGGTGATTTGGCCCAGAGGAAACATTCTTTAAATCTTAAAGTACACTTAATGCCTGGGAATTTCTTTAGGATTGCACAGGACTCCCTCAGAGCAGAAAGCTTTAAAGGGCCAAGAAAGCTGAGGAAGGATCGAGCCCCTTCCTGTCCTCACAAGTCTTTTACTCCAAATGCACCTAATCTACCTGCATTTCCAGGCCTTGGGCAGCCAGGTTCTCGCTGGCCGCGGAGGCAGGACACGCTGGTGGCTCTGGGGGCCTCGCTGCTGCCTGGGGAGGGCACCCAGGACTCGCGCTCCTTAAAAACTCTACTTTGAACGTCCCCCAAGCCGCTCGTTAACTCCTCCCTAACGCACATACATCAACAGCTACCAAGAACACTTCTACCTCGGAGGAAATCCTAGGTAAGGCTGTGAAATGTTCAGGAAGCAAATCTGAAACGCAAGTAGAAGCAAAGGAAAAAGACATAAGATGACAGAGGTTAAGCCCAAGCTCTTCTAAAATTCCTTTTAGGATTTTCTGTCAGCTTCCATTTTTGGCCTATATATGACATAAAATATCCTTTTCTGTGTAAAGTCAAAAGGATGAAGAGATCAGGCTTTATTAAGCAAACAACTTCAAATTTTAAATCAGACTGACAACTGTTCTATCATATCACACTTAGATAGCAGAAACTCCCTTAATGCAGGGCAAAGATAGCTGATGATAGCTGGAACTCTTGTTGTTCTGAGCCTGCAGGCCAAAAGTCAAAGTAAGGCCATAAACACCTCAGAAAATAATGCAAAGTTAACTTGTGGTCTTTGGCACCAATTTCTATTTTATTGCATTGTTTAACGTTCTAAATATGAAAAATTTAAAGATATACTTCTATCTTGATGGAGTAGCCTTGGTGGAAATGTGTTTTACAACACACCCTACCTAGAGGGCTGCTCAAGGAGGAAAAACAAACTGCGGCTTGGCCGTGCAGCCACGCTGGCTTCACACACCTCTCACTATGAACGAGTTTCATTCAAAGGAATCAATTTTGTTATGAAAAACCATCCCTGCCGCAGTGCCCGTCCTCCCAAGGCGCCTCCACGGCGCAGCCGGCGCTGTGAGCGGCAGAGCCGCTGCCAAAGGGGAAGGGTCCCGCGTGGGAACGCGCACCGGGCGCCGAAGAGACGCTGCCCCCAGGAAGCGAAGCTCCGTGTCCGGAGGGACGCCGTTCCCATGAACAAGCTCTCTGCTCTCTTGCTTATTAGCTCCTTTCTCTCCGCAGTTCTGAAGTAAACAGGGCCACCGCGCTGTGACTCAGGCCAGCCCCCGTCACGGCAGGGCAGCCAAGCCTTGGTGACTTAACCCACGGACAAATCTCATATTCTAAGCACTAATTCTCCTTCAGAGGCCAGTGTTTCATCATGGCTTTTGCAAAATGGATTAATCCCAATGTTCTTTTTGCAGAGCACAGAGCTACCTCATGTTTTTCTTTGTGATGCTTAAAATCACCCTGTTCACTTTTACACAGTGTTTAGCACTTAAACATGTATGAAGTAAAGGCTTTATAATTACCAGATTCATACTTTATTTGAGAGTTACCAGGCAGGGAAGAGGGAAGGAGAGCAGGAAAAGCACCCTCCTCCTCCTCGCCTAAACACAGAGGCTCCTTCCAGCCCGGGCGCACGCCCGTTATTTGGGCAGAATCCAGCAGTGTTTCTTGCTCTGATCACACACGTGCTGCACTTCCACGAGCTTTGGCAAGGAAGCAACAAGTGGTTTGAATTTAGATGTCATTACAGTAACTAAACGGTACTAAGTGTTGCTTATAGTTGCCTTTTCACTTCACTGCAATAAAGCTTGCCTTCACAGAAACATGCTGTTATATCAGCAAACAAAAGTTTAATTTTTAGGGTGCCCTCAGGCACTCGCTCCCTGCATCAATGTGTGTACGAAGAGGCCCTGCAGCAGCACCGGTGCTGGAAGTGCAGCACCAGCTCTGCTGCAAGGATCCAGAGTTTCCTCTCCTTGCTGCGCTCCCAGGTTAGTGCAGCGCTTCCCCAGCGGTTTCCAACAGAAGGCAGGCAGGATGCTATTGATTCAAAGTGCTTTCACTAAGATTATCCTAAGGGATTTTCGGCATCTTCAGGAACAACTGGTCCATACGACCCGTTGTGCAGGCTGCAACGCAGCACTGCTTTCACTCAGCAACTATATCAGAGCAAGGGGATCTGTTCAAACACAAAGCTTGCAAGCACAGGAGCCTCCCAAGGCAGGGCACTCGAGTAACCAAGACATCAACACTTCTGACCGCTTTATCGGGTCACAAGCGACGTGCAGAAAGAAGCGAGTAACCAACTCGCAGGGTGGCTCCCAGAGCAAGAGCAGAAAGCGCGGGTCACCAAGCACCACAGCAAGGCAGGGGGTCACGGGAATGTAATTTGCACCTGCAATGCAGCACGGGGCAGACAGCTGCCTTCCTGACACTAGCGACTGCACCATAAACCAGGCAGCGTCACTGGAGCTGGCGAACAATCCAGCTCGATGCTGCCCCAGCAATGAGAAATTCCTGCGTGGCTCCACTGCTCTTCCCTGGGAGCTGGCATTCCCAACGAAACGGCAAAGCTGCTCAGTGGCAAGTGTCATCTTGCTGCATTTAAGGGCAAAGAGTCCACAAGCATCTGTACTTGAACTGCAAGCCGTGCTGTCATCTCTCTCTGTGAAGGGCAAGGAGACAGCAGATGCTGCCCCGAAGCCAAGGAAGTTGTCTTCTAGCACTAGTTCCATGAAATGAAGCCATTTAGTATGAGAGGAAAAGCAGCAAGAGAACAAGAGTCATGTCAAGGGACATTACATCAACGCAGGCAACAACTTCCAAAGTACGTATACACACACTACTCCTGATATACAAGAGTCAGTGTAGAACAGATTAAGGATAAAAGAAGAAAAAATGAGAAACACTGCACTATCCTCTGGAAACGCTGCTTCATTATGCCATATTACAATCTCTGTGACAGCTAACGTTCCCAGAAGTTTGACATTAAAACTGCTCTAACGACTGTATCAAGTAGACCAAAATCCACCTAGTAGGGCTCTCGAACTTTCAAAGCCAACAGCAGCCTTTTTTTCCCAAGAATTCTTATATTCGATTTGGATCTTTGGACCATTACGGGACAGAAAGATGATGTTCTCACGAATCTATTTTAATTCCCTAGTCTTGCATCTGGGCAGTAATAAACAGCCAGTAGCCTCTCATTTCCAACATAAGGCACACACATTTTCACCCCCGTAGATCACTTTATCTGTATCGAATTAATCACCAAGTCATCGGTTTAGTAAGATTCTTCTACATTTCTTTACCACTCTGAAGAGTGTGGTATTGCTGACATGCTGCCACCTCCATGTTCCCAATCATTTCTTAGTTCTGATCAACAAAACCCTGAGCTCAGGTGTCCATCTCCTTCCAAAAATTAACCACATGTGTCTGTCTACCTCTCATCCCCATTTCTTTATCCATGTAGAACCATTCCTTTCCCCCCACCCCAACAGCAGCTTCATTTCTTTAGGAACATAAAGAAAGTCTCGTTAAAGGCTCAGTCAAAAGATTTTCAGAAATTCAAGTGTATAAATAGGGTTTTTTTTGTCCAAAATGACTGTTGACTACAGAGAACTCCAATATGTTTGTGAGGCAAAACTTACCTTTACAAAAGCCATGTTGACTGTCTCAATACATTATATTATTCATGTGTTCCACTAAGTCTGTCTGTTAGAGTTTCTACTAATTTGTCCAGTAGAGACATCAGTCCTACTGGCTTGTAGTTCCCTGGATTTCTCCTGGAGCCCATTTGAGTCACAGTCGCCACCTTCCAGTTCTCAGGTACTACGACAGTTTTAAAATGAGAGGGTACAGACCAGTTAGGAGTTGAGCTTTGTCACTGGGAAGTTCCTTCAGAACTCTACGAAACCTCTAGGACCACACAATATTCATCGCACTGTTCAGTTTGTAGGTTTATTCCACAGCCTGTTCTACCGGCCCTTCCATACGAGGCTATTCCACTGACGTGTCCTTCAAAGAGTGATTCCCACATGGAATTCACTTAAACGAATCTGTGGTTAAGTGCCAGTTAAAACTAGCATTCTGCAACTAACTACTGCCCGCTCCAAATACTTGAGCAGTAAGCTCCATACCAACAGTGTCAGTATGGCAGGACCCATCCAGCCTGGCTGCAGTAAAATTGCTCCTCTACAGCTTTTAAAACCCAGCACTGACAAGCAAAGCAGTTAGGAGAAATAAGCCACTCCAATACATACGACAATGGCATAATAATTGCAGCTAACTGCTGTCACTTGTTAATTAGCAGCTTTTAACTACAACACACTGCTTGCAACTTGCTGTTTTTCTGCCGTACTAGACAGATCTAAACTGTTGAATAACACAAATACTATGAATTGCTTCTAAAGGACTTTCTATTAATGACTTTTTAAGAACGCTTATGCTGAATATCACATTGTCTCACACCATCTTATGTAGGTCTCTTACCTGGAACACAGCAGTACTTAGAAACCCTTTTTCTGAGATAGGGAATTGGGTTTTCATGTTTTGAGAATCCTGCCATTCAGATGACATCACGAGGTTTGCTGGTTAAGGATAAGACCCTTTAACATGCAGCAATAAAAACGTGCGTATGTATAAACACGCACAATCTAATCAGTGTGTGTAGAACTTTGGTCCAGGTTCAGCTGCAGGAGAGCCTCGGGAAGGCTCCCTCACAGCCCGCAGGGGCACGAAGGGCACAGCCGCTCGCTAGGGCGGAGGTGCCTTTCCACCCCTCCAGACGCCGAGAACGGTGCCCACAAGAAGCACCAACAGAATTAACCGTGTCAGGAAACACCAGGCCACCCCAGCTCTGCTTTAGGGCCACATCTGCCAACACAAATTAGTTAGCAACTAATCATTTCAGATGCAGGTAACTGCTGTTCCTCCTGAAGGGTACAAAACAGCTACTACACTGCAATATCTTCTTATAGGCACTGAGAAAACTACTGGGCAGAACACAGTCATTCACAAGTAAACGGGTTTTTGAATTATGATCTTAACACAAAACAATAATCCAGTGAGCCAAAGTACTAGCAAGCCACAGCTAAGCTCACCATCCTCATTTGGTTGGGATAACCAGCACCTTGCTGTAGGCAGGAGCATTTCTGGCAGATTGTAAAGGCACCCTCATGAAAGCAAGACTTCAAAAACTAAGGTTCGGAGTATAAAATGTTAAGAAGTGGCACTGGCTTCTGAGAATGGACTATGCAGACTGCATTTCTATTATGAAGGCTGCTAAATGTAAAGACTTGTGTTCTTAGAAAAAAAAAAGACTAATGAAAAAAAACAATATACTTTTTTTCTGAACCAAGTATACATGGCTCCTTGCTAGTAGCATTTTTCAGTAACAGTAGCATTTTTCCTTTTCTATGACAGAGAAGGAAAGGCAAGTTAAACTATACGAGGAGGAAAAAAAAACAGTGGGCAGAACAAAATCCCTTCAAGAGAAAACATTTCTAATATGACACAGAAGCAAAAGGACAAGATATTAAAAGAAAAAAAGCCTCTTTTCTTTCCCAAATCTCTGTCCACACAGTGCTTCAAAATTAAAAGCCTGCCCACATAGCAGAACAAAGTGATCAGAAAAGTTTTAAAAGTGCTGCAGCACATTGCTGACTTATTTTTAAGATGACTCACCTATTAGAAGAGACTCCCCTGAATGGGATTCCATAATTGGTTTTGACAGGGGAGGTTTTGATCTGTGGGAAGACGGAAAAAGCATCTTTGAGCAGCTAAGCCTGTTTAACTGTGTGCTTAAATTTCTATACATATATATATATATATATATGGACAAGAGAATATGTCTGCCATCTACTGGAAATAAAAATGTTTGCAAGTGAGACTTCATAAGGCACTTGCTTTTTACAATCGAGATGCAACAAATCTGCCCTCTCTTTTCCCTCTCCCGCAAAATGAAGCCAAACAAAACCCCAATGACTTCAGCCTTGAGCTGGTATCTCAGGAGAAATGCAGACACTCACTGCAGGTGGTCTCCAGGAGCCTTAATTTATTCATTGAAACAGAATATTCAGAGTATCAGCTATCCTCTCTCTGTTTCAGCAGGCGAGTCTGGAAATTTACTGCCATCTCTAGTAGCAAAAGTAGCAGATTTCATTGCCTCTAGCATCTTAGGGCTTCCCCTGTCCCTTATATTTTTCTCCCTCAAGTAAAATCAGTTTTTCCCCTACTAAAGCTTCCACTTAATTTCTCCAGTCGGAAACAGTGGCTGGACAGTTTCATGTGTGATCTGCTTGTATAATCAAAGCTTTATTCCAAATCCCAGAGGATGAATTGTTTCTCAGAAGGGAGATGTAAAAATTAACATCCAGAATTTGCAATTCATGACATCCTGCTGAACTAAATCCAGTTTCATATCATATAAGAAAACATGAACAACAATACTTACTTGATATTATGTATTTTTCTTGCAACTATCATTGGAAAATCCACTTCAAAATATTTTTTAGGGAGAAGATTTTCATCCTGAGAAAGGGAGTAAGAGTTTAGCATTAGGTAAGTTTTACTCGCATATGAGAAAAAAAAAAAATGCATTTATGCTCCAAGAAGTTTTGGGTTCATTACTTCAGCATCCCTAATAATGGGTAGCACACCTTAGTGACTGTCAGCTTGAAAAAAAAAGTCAAGAAATATTAACATGTCCCCTAAACATTAAGGAAAAAAACTAATTTATTATGCTAGATGGCTGTCCTAGACATAAGATCACTAAAACATAAGTTCCAAAAATATACTAAGAAAGCACAGCAGCAGGAAACCATTACATTTTACTATACATCTGCAGTATACTCTTAAAAAAAAGAACAAGGAACATTTTGCATGGGTTTATACAGAAAGTAACTGAATTCTATCACTTTTCAACAAACTGTCAACCAGAATAAAAGAACATCGGTATTTTTCTTTTACCAAAAAAGTGGAAAATTCTTTCATTTCAGACTGTCATGCATGGCTTGACACCTCATAAACAGAGCCAAATCTCTCCTTGGCTGCAATCCTTTTATGAGGAGCACACACTGCAAGTTCCAGCTTGTCAATCTAATGCATTTCTGAACGGTAGCTCAGTAGTCAGACACTGAAGCATAAGACTAACTGTCCCATTTTCTTTACCTTAATTATACTACATCTGCATTTATAATAAAAGAGTTAGAATTAAGTGCCTCAACTTAAAATCTCCGTTACAGGAATTTTAGTAAAACTGTGCATTGACATAGTTTCCATAGCAACATAGGTAAAAAAAAAAAATAAGTCTCTGAAAAAAAAAAAAAGCAGTATTTCCCTTCACTGACTGTAACACAATTTTTTGTGACCACGGGAAATGAAACTAGCCTCTTTAGGCTATAAATTTACAGAAGTACATGGTTATGAGAAGCTAAGATAGATTTACTCAGAATGCTAATAGCACTCTGAAATTATAGCCTGTGTTGTTGCAAATTACAAAGCAATAACAGAGAAACTGGTAAATAGGGCACATAAAACCCTATACATTAGTACTTCACTTCTGTCTTAACATACGATTGGTAAAAGTGAACTTCAGGGGGCAGCAGTATGCGATGTTCAGGCTCTGTTCCTGGAAGTCCACTCGAGTTCACCTTCCTGCCACCCACTTGGGGAAAGCCGGTGAAAACACCCCGATCTCACGCTGCGCTGCCAGCCAGCGATGCCGGCGCGAGCTCCGAGCAAGCTGAGGCAACGCTCAGCGTGGGCAGCGTGTCCACACTGCGCCAGAGAGCAGCTCGGGAAAGCGCCTTGGGGAGCTCCACAAGGCTCCAGCCCGGATCGTTACCCCCCGCTGTCGGTACCTTCAGTCTCCAGAACAGGGTATCCATGCCAGCACCGAGATTAACAATTTGACAGTTGCATTCTGTCTTCTT
>JAUBNY010000219.1:5875498-5886515 GCA_032275445.1 Crypturellus soui | reverse complement strand
GCAGAGCAGCATTGATGCTAGAGCATCACCTGCCGCGGAGCTGAGCAAGCAAAACGCTCATCCAGTTTTCTTCTTGGCGCCGTTCCATTCGGGCGGTCTGTTTTATCTGTCAAGTAACTAGCATGCATGGTGTGGTGATTGAGATGCATACATATATATTTCTTTTTTCTTTTTTTTTAATCAGGTTAATTCATTACTGACTGTAATGAAATAATGCTTGGAATTCTGCCCCTTACGTGTCATAGTGTTGACAGTATTTTATGATTTTTCTCCTGCTAGCCTCTTGCTTTTTACCCTTAAAAATATCACCTGGATGCATCTTACGCATTTTATTTTTCCTTTGGGCTTTACCTTTTGGGAGTGAAACAGAATAAACTTCTGACTCTTAATTAAAACTGTGGAAATTCCAATTAATGACATGAAAACAGATGTTGCTAGGCATTCTCTATCTGAATATTTTTTTCTGAAAGTGTAATATTTGAAGTCAGTTTTTCAAGGTTGGAGATGCCTTCTACCAAACTCAACTTCTGTGCTTCTTGAATTAGAAGCATTAGGCAGCTACTGAGCAAAAAATCTGTTAGTCTTTTGTATCTTGGGAAGTTGTCTTTAGGAGCTCTTGAGCTTGGCTTAGAGCGTTTCTTGGTGAAAGCTCCTTAGTTGTAATGTCCTCTCAAATGAACAGCAGAACTATTATTTGCCATAAAAACAAATTATGTCCTAATATAAGTGAAGTACTAGAATATACTGTTGTGTGGGAAGAGTTCTTGTTGCCATGTCCAATGATTTCTTTCCTTTTTGTAGGTATTTAATCAAATTTTTAGCAAAGCTTGCACAAAACAGCGATGTTAACAAAATGACGCCTAGCAATGTTGCAATAGTCCTGGGCCCCAACTTATTATGGGCGAAGAATGAAGGGTAAGTTGCTTTAGAAATGCCTCGAAGTAAGACTTAAACGAAGGTGTAGAGTTTCTCATCAAATTGTTCTAAATTATGCAGGCTATTCACAGCAGAGTGTTTGCCTAAAAATATTTTAAACATGCTTTGTAAAAATGCATCCAGATAGTCTTTAGATTTGCATCTTTTAGGACTCTTTAATGTTACAAGCTTTATTAAATATTCTAAATGTCGTCAAAGTGTGAGGTTGCCTTTTATGTGGTATGTAAGCCTTAATACATCATAATTGGAAAAATTTGCCATTTGGGCAAGATGAAAACTTTTTATATTTTCTTATTTGGGAGTTCTGTATAAACTGTTGTCTGAATTTTGTCCGCAGATCCCTTGCTGAAATGGCAGCTGCAACTTCAGTCCATGTGGTAGCAATTATTGAGCCAATTATTCAGCATGCAGACTGGTTCTTCCCTGGAGGTAAATTCTTGCTGTAGTATAAGGAATTCTGTAGTTTTGGTAGCCCTGTGAAGGTAAAACTTCAGTAGTTTTTTTGTATTGAGACTACATTTTGTGATTGCATGTCTTCTTTTCCAGAACAAGATTTCAATGTGTCTGGGGCATTTGTTGCAATTCCTGCTGTTAACTCAAATCACTTGTCGCACACTGGGAACGAGTATGAATCTGGGACACTGGAACGGAAGAGGCCCGTTAGCATGGCTGTTATGGAAGGGGATTT
The DNA here is from genome assembly GCA_032275445.1 of Crypturellus soui. Classification (NCBI taxonomy): domain Eukaryota; kingdom Metazoa; phylum Chordata; class Aves; order Tinamiformes; family Tinamidae; genus Crypturellus; species Crypturellus soui. Next base: position 5,884,891 of record JAUBNY010000219.1, on the reverse strand, counting down.
GCTGAAGAAGGAGAGGTACGCTGCATTCCTGGGTTACGTTTCAAATATTAGCCCACTCCTGAGAGCTGGCTGCTAAGGAGGTGGTAGTTGAACACACTCGTATTGGTCCCAGGAGGAGAATGTTATGGCAATAGTATAGATAACACCAGTGATTTATTTCCCCTGGTGTTGCTGCAGCCTGAGGAAGGTTCAGAGGTAACGTGCTGGTATTTCCTTCTGGCTATACTCAATGCATGACAAAAACCAAGCAGATAATCGCTGCTTCCAGTTACCATCTTCCTGTTGCAGATCTGGGGGGCTGAAATGCAGAGGCAGAAGTGTTTGTAGTGGCAGCTCTGAGTCTCTAACCTCTCATGTTCCACGGCTTCTTTCCCAAGCCCATAAGCTGAGGGGATGTTACCTGGTGCCTTCATGCTAAGACTTCTGATTTGATGATGGTACAGTATACCACAGCACATAGTAGAGTGCTTACAAAAGTGCTGTTTTCCCATATAACATGTAGTGTAATGCTCATTTATTATCACCCATACCACGAATATTCAAGTGACGTGCTGTTTTGTTTCTAGCTATTTCTGCAAATGTTGAATTGTTACCTAAATGTTAACTATGGCTAGACATGGGGATTTATCAGCACTGACAGAAGGAGGAAAAGAAAATGGGTTCAGGGTTCACAGTCTTTAACACAGCGGGGATAAAATTCACTTTTAGAATTGATGTGCTGTTTGCATTCTGAAATTCCTCAGAATTTCAGTCTGTTTATCCATAGTTAAATAGGGGTACTTTTCTTTTTTTTCCGCTTTAAACAATACAAATCATAACAGCGTACATCCAGCAGCATTATTTGATAGTCTGTCTTGAAGTCATGTACAGGACCGTAGAGGTTGTGTGTAATAAAATACATGTGGCAAAAACATTCAAGCTCTGGTGCCTAAGGATATATATGTATTAACATTTAAAATTACCGAGTAGTGTGACCCCATTGTCATCACTGTCTGTCTGCAGATGTAATGAGCAGTTTGTCCCGGTTGTTTAGCTCACCCCTGTGTGTGTAGGCCGAGCATCGCTGCATGTCTTAACATTTCTGGTGTCTACGCAGAAAGCCGAGGCTTCCTCGTTGCGGCTTTGCATGCTCAGCGGCAGGGGCTGCATCCGTCTCCGTGGGCCGTAACCCCAGCGCGCCGGCGCTCTCGTGGCCTGGGGCGGCTCGCGTGGCGCGCTGACCCTGTCTTCTCTCTGTAGCTTTGGCGCGAAGGCCGCGGAGCTGCCGGCGCCGCCGTTGCGCACGCGGCGAGGGGACGGTGCGAGGCCGCGGGGCCAGTGACACCCAGATACAATCGGGCAGGCGAGTAGCTGCCCGGGGGTCGTCCTGACACCGGGTCCTCAAGAGACCTCGCGGGCTGTTGCGGCACAAAAGCCAGACTGCGGCGCCGTGACACCTTTCATCCCCAATGCTCCTCTGCACGTTAACGTGCCCGGTTACGATTTAAAAGAATACACAGCGGTGAAAATTCGAGGGTTTTTTTCTTTCTTTTCCCCCTAGGCTTCTGCTCTTGCCCTCTAAGCGGCCAGTGCTGACCCATGCTGCTCTCCAGCTTCCCAGCTCCATCACTACCAACCGACCTCTCCCTCTCCCCCGGTTCATCACAACTCAGTTAGCTCCTGCGGGGCGAGGACCCCACCACGGAGACCTGGGCAAACTGCCATGTCCCAACCAAGCAGCGATGCGAGGAGCCGGGATGCGAGGAGTTGGATACTCCAACACAGCAGGGAGCTGGGTGGTCCTCTGGGAAGGGGCCAGACTCCACAGCCGCACAAGTACCAAGCCCACGAGCCTCTGAGTCAGAGTCCACATTTTCCAGAGTTATTTCAAGCCCTGTGCTAACCCACTGATGATACTACAGGTTTGCAGGAGATACTGTAAAAACCTGGGGAAGTGTTACATTTTTCTTCCCCTATAAAATCTCCAAGATTCTGCAGCACAATCCTGGATCAGGAGTAAATTCCATTTCAAAGCAGCGAGAAACACAGTGACCTCCTTAGACCTTCCACACAACAAAGCGCCAGGTTTCATCCACGTACATCCATCTCACCAGACTCTGCAAATCTCTTAACATGCTACTTGTAAATAAACAGTTGTATCCCTGTGGCACGGCAGACCCTGGGCAAATGCAATTTCTCATCCCAGGTCTGTGGATGAAACAAACAAACCTCCAGGACAGAGAGGGCATGTTACTATTGAAGCATAGAGCACAGCAGCACTACGGTACTCCCACCTCCATTCACCACGGCAGCATCATTTTCTAGTCCATTTTGGCCCTCATTTTAGAAACCACAGAACATATCTACCATCAGGAAGAAATATCCAAGGAAAAAGACAAAATGTGTAAACACCTAATTCTAAAATGTACAATGAACTCTCAGATGCACCACAACACACTACCCTGTCAGTGCAGCTTCTTCACTCATGCTAGAAGAATGGGAAGTCCATTAAACGTGATCTGATGCTGGCCTCTCTCTTTCATCTACATTTCTTCTTTTCTCCAGAAAATCCTCCCTTGTGCTTTAAATATATGCATCTCTGCTCCCAGTTAGCAAAAGAATGTCCCCCATTTCCAATGGAAGTACTAGTACAATATGAAATGCAGGTCTTTATATTAGACGTTCACTTCAAATGATTTTGTAGTGGTCAGAGCTCCAAGGCCTTTAATATCACCAAGAACATCACCAAATTCAAGACTCGATGACACTCTGTCCTGTTTGGGCTCTGCTGAGGCCAAAGGACATATGTACAATGAGCAAAACTGATGAAATTCTCTGGCTAATGTGCACATGTCACCTTTTCCTTTGAGGGCTGGGGTTCAGATACTGGTCAAGTAAAGAAAGTTGGTTGAGCCTCAACTTTGCATAAGTGCAAATCATGGAACAACTACACAATTTACCATCATTCGCTACCTTCTATTTAAGGAAAACCAAAGACCCAAATTGCAGGGCACAGTGCTGCAAACAAAGCAGCGCAAGTAAAACTGAACACTGGAAGCCTGAATAGCTTACAGCTCAGAGCCATGAGATCATCACTTCCTACTTACTGCACTTATTCAAAAATCAAAAAGCAACATATTCAGAACAGATCTAGATGCCAATACTGATGAGTTCTTGTGATTTTGTGCCCATCACAGGCGCATATGCATTGCAACTTCATTATGGAGCTGTTGGATGGAGGTTTCCAAAGTAACTGTGGACAAATGTAGCCTCTCTGCAGGGCCAGGGCAGAGTATCTAAGATGAGCATCACGTCAGAGTACTTCTGTCCCACATTTATATGCTCTTCCGTGTTCTTCCTGACATACACAATGATTTTTTCTTTTTTTTTTTTAGTGTATATCATTCCAATCCTAATGGAAAATACTGCAAAGGACAACATTTAAACAGCTGGTACAAGGGCAAGGGCACCAAAAATCATGCTAGTGAGACTATAAAAAAAAGAGCTAACCTTTAGTTTGACTCAGTGTTGTCTAATTCATCTGAAAGTTTAACAATGTCAGAGGACTGACAATCCTGGAAAGAGTAAAGAAGGCCACAAAAACTCTGCTTTAAGCAAGTTCCATGGCTTGTTTTCCCTTTCCTTTTGCTATGCCTATAATTCCCCTTTGCTGCCAGAGTGGAAAGAAAGCATAGCCTTCGATTTTAACATCCCATTACCTGCATTTTTGTGCTGGCGCAAGTTGAGATGGAACAAACCTGCCAGCTGGATCAAGGCCAGAGCAAAAAAAAAAAAAAAAAAAATAGTTTCAAGTGCAAAGAACCAATTTATCAGGAGCAAATCTTAACAACCAAAAGACACACTTCTGGTGGTAGATTCTATTCATGGGTGTAATAAAAAACCCAGTACAAAGTAACCTAATAAAATACTCTTTAGTGGCTATCTGAAGTATCTCAGTGTAGATAATCTTCAACTGTTTGTCTATGTTTCAGGTTTTCTGGATGAATTTGGTGCGCATGAGAGCAAGGAATGCTGACGTTGACTAGCCAAGGACTGTGCCGAGAACATCATCTTTCACTTGGCTCTGGAAGTATTTGAGCCTGACCTGAAGCCTCCGAGTCCCCCAGGGCTCCGCACAGCGGGCCAGGAAAACTCCCGTGTGCTCCAAATATAGCCCCCAGCCCAGCAGGGCCGTACCGCCAGCCGCGCTCCGCTCGAGCCCTTCGGTTCTCATCGTCCGGCAGCTCCTCGCTGGGTCCTCAGGAGCAAGAGGGTGATGAGCGAGACTCTGTCACAGGCCTGGCTGCGTGTTTCAGCGGAGGGAGGCGGGCGAGGGATTTGGGGCCTGCTCCCCAGGGCCTGCCAGCCCTGCGAAGCGGGCTGCAGTCACACTGGCAAGTCACATGCCCCTGGGCAAGGCAGGGAGACACTCAACCGCAGACGACTTTGCAGAGCACAGCAATTCTGTCAAACCAAAATCCCCAGGGGTGGGGAGGAAAAAAAAAAAAAGCCAAAAATGCAAAATGAAACCACGCACTTCTCAAACACCACGATCCTCAGGAGTTAAGCTGTCAAACGGCAGCACACACATGCACGGAGCATCCAAGCGCTCTGCGGAGCCCTCTGGGAAGCCAAGGCCTGGTGCGCACCAAGCCAAAGAGCCGAGCATGGAAGCAGCCTCCTTCTGCAACACGGCACGGAAGCTCGAGTTTGTCTGGAGAAGACGCAGAGCAAATAACAAGAGCCTAAAGGTGCAAGTGTCCTTTTGCTTACCTGGACAACTGGGTATTGGTAATCCATACAATACACACCATACATAGCCAAAGATCCTCCAGATAAAGGCCAACTAGACACAGGGCTGGAAGCTTCAAATCTGAGTCTCCGTCTTTCAGCTTTGTGGGAAGGACTCTGGCAGCCCTGCGCAGTGCTTGGCTCAGGCCTCTGGGGCCACTCAGGTTGACACTAGCTCAGCTGAAAATAAAAAGGAGCTGCCTGGCTCAGCTCAGCTCAGCTCAGCCCCTCTCTTCTGGGATCCAGCGAGGCAGAGCTCAGCCGTTCCTAACACAGCAGAGGCTCCTAAAATTAGAAATCCCGTACTGAAAACGGCGCTGGGAGCCTCGCCTGAGAAGCGTCCTGCGAGTCCCGGGAAGCAAACAGCGCGGCTGCCAGCACGGGGGGAGCACAGGATCTCCGCGGCGGCGCGCGGGGATGGGAGGAAGCAGGCAGCATTTAGGATCCGAAAAGAGCATATGTTCTGGGCTCTAGGTGCGTCAGAGGGAACGCTCCCAATCCAGGACAGCGAAAAACATATGGGACCGTTCCTCCCCCACCCCCACGTCCCTCTCGCTGTCCTCGGCAGGGACAGGTGCTCGGATTAGCGTGGCCAAACCCGCGGGTGCCGCAGAGGGGAGGGAGCGGGGAGACGCTGCATCGGTATCTCGCGCTGAAGGGATCTCTTTCATGACAGAGCACGCGCCCGTATCACTTAACGCCTCTCCCTCCCCTCCGCATTTCACTCGGGCAGCGACAGCTGCCGGAACTGGCGCTGCCGGGGGGAGCAGGGCCGGGGGCCGGGGGCAACACGAACCCGCCGAGGGGCCTGCAGGGAGCCGCCCGCCGCCCTCAGCTGTCCCAGCCAACCGCGGGGGGGATTAAGGGCCGCAGGGGCACGGCGGGCGCTGCGGGAGAGGGGGCCAGGCCTGGCGGAGCCAGTTGTTGCCCACGTTTTTGCAAGGCTCCCCCCTGCCCCCTCGCACCTTCGCGAGCGCACCCGCGCATTCCTGGGGAGGAATTCGGGGCCCGTAAGCGACGGGCACAGATGCGGGGTTATTCTGACAAAAAGCAGCAGGTTCGGGCCGGGAGCCGCATGCCAAGGGTGGTATCTGCAACCCGAGAGCCCACGGGTGGTTTCTTAGAAGACATAACAGCGCGCGAGGGGTGTTACGTGCCTAAAACTTCAGCCACCGTCGCTCCCAACCGCCGGCCCAAGCGCCGTCTCCCACACGGTTAGCATCCCCACACCGCCGATAATTTCAAACTGCCCTTTCAGCACCTAAAACACCCTCTTCAGAGGGGCAGCGGTGGTGCGGCCCGTCCCTTTGGAGTCTCAGAAATGAGCACGTTACAGCGATCAGAACCAGAAGGGCCATCCATGCTCCTCCCATTTGGGCTTTTTTAACATTTCTGATGTGCAACTTTTATGTAGCGCTGCTGCGCAGCATTAAGCAGTTACCCAATAGCTCTGGCACAGCTATCGCGCGCTGGTTACAGACACGATTTCTGCAGCAACCAACATTTGCAGGTAATGGACACTCCAGGTTAAGAGTGAGGGGGTGTGTGGGGTTTTGGTTTGGGCTTTTTTGCAGGTTTTCTCTTCTCAATCCCCTTTCTCTCCTACTGGTTCCTTTTGGCACCCTCATTTTCCCTTTAGCATCAACAAAAAAAAAAAAAAACTGAAACCATGAACTTCATATTCAACAGAGAAATAAATTCCTCTCACGCGGAACACATTCAGGTTAAGAAAATCAGTTTCCTTTTTTTTTTTTTTCTTTCTAAGAGGTTAAACATGCGATTCATTTATCTAGCACAAATTACACGCATGGCACTACATAATTTAGGCAAAGGGTGCCTAATGGACAGCGCCGCGACCTCCCCGCCACAGCAGGCCCGCTCCTGGCGAGGGCTCTGCTTCTGCGTGCCCTCTCCTTCCCAGACTCCTCAGGAGAGGACAGCTCCGAGCCGGCGGAGGAGCAGCGGCAGCTGCCACCGCTCTCTTCCTCTTTCCGAGGGCCACGGGGCCGCTTGTGCCGTACAGAAGGGACACGGCCAATTTGGGGGGAGCGTAAGGGATGACATTTGCCTGCTTCTAAGAAAACGTTTCCATAGCCATTGTTTCTGCGTGAATATTTGCACCGAGGACAGAGAAATTAGCTGTCCATAAAAGGGAAAAGCCGCTCTGCTGCTCGGCCTCTCCGCTGTGGAAGGACGAGACTCTCCGAGCAAACCTGCATCTTGCTCGGCCTTCCACCAGGTGACTTCACCCCGGATCCAGAGCGGCTTCCTGGAGCTCACGCTGCGCCTCGTCCCCTCCTTCAGAGGATTGTTTGGTGGCTTCTCTTCCCTAGTGCTGCGCTTTGGGGCTTACATGGAATCTGGCTCCTCAGAGCGGCCAATCCATCCCTCTTTTCTTGCTGCGTCTGCACGCTCAAGGGGTGCCTGTGCTCCGTTCCTCTGCACAGCTCGTTATTATGCACTCAGGCAACCTAGTATCTCCAAGAACATCTGCTTATAAAAAGGCATTAATTTATGAAAACATGAAGTCCTTTCCACAACTCCTTTTTGCATGCTTTTTTTCCTATATTACTGCCCCAGGTTTTAAAACCGACTTCATAATTAAGTTAAAAACCCTATGTTCATTTCACAATCAAGTTTCTGTCATTTTCAACGAGGCCCAGGGGGAATGAAACATTTTATGATCTTAGCGTACTTATCTTACTATCTATAAATAACTGTCAAATGGACAAAACAAATCAAGGAGGAGGAGGAGGAGTGAAAAATATCACCTAATCCCCTGAGTTCTTGTAGCTACAGCAAACAGATCCAGATAGAACTGAAGTTTTGATGCAGATTTAGGGACTCTGCCTCATCAGCATTAAGATACTTTAGTACGCCCCCAAATCCCACAGAAAACTGGATAACAAAACTATTTTTAAACCTGCATGTGCCAAGAGGCTACCAAAACTAAACGTACCTTATTGGCAAGTTGTAAACCACAGAAATTTTTAATGGTGAAAATTCACTCTTTAGGGCTGTCTATAATGGCTGGTTTATTGCTGCATATAGACGTTCAACAAATATTAGCCAAATATAAAAAGGTTACGCTCCATAATTTTATTAAAAAATAAAGGCCCTACATTACCATATGACCTGCTATGCACATATGTTCCCAGCAACACACGTTAGGTAACTGTTATAAAACTGCAGCCTTGTTCCTGCAAATGCTTACACATACAAATAACTTAAAACACAGAAATATTAAGATTGGAAAAGACCTTCTCAAACACATAATCAAATCACTTACTATCATACGATATCATCTAATCTATTTATAAAATTTATTACGTTACATCTTAGAAATGGGTTTTATGCCTACACTATCCAAGCTGAAAGACTGCTCAGAACATCACTCCTCAGCAATGGGAATTTGTGTTACTACTTACCATTATTTCTGAGCAAATTTTCCTTGTTCTTTGTTCTTCTGCCAATACTGTCCTCTGACTTAAACATATTTTCTCTTTCTCTTACAATTAAGCTCCCCAGTGTATCCCCCTCTCTCTGTTCCTTTAAGCAAGCAGCTGTTCCAGTCTTTCCTCACATGGCAGGTTTTCTATTCCCCCGCCTCTCTAGAAGCCCATTTTTGCACCTGATCTAGCCTGTGGTCATCTTAAAAATAAAAATATATATTTTTTAAAAAAACACTACCCTAAAACACATAGTTAGCTCCTAATCTCTTTCATAATTCCAGCACAAAATTGCATCTTCTTTCATCTCAGTTAGTATTTTTTCTATAAAGTAACATCTCAGATGCTGTAGAACCGGTGCTATAATAAAACATGTCATCCAGTTATGAAAAATACTTGTCATCAAGAAAGAAGAGAATCAGTTATCTTAAAAACAGATAGCAGCCTAGTCTGACACGTCCACTCTGTTGCCTTTTATGCAATTTTCTATTTATGTCCAAGCCTTTAATCCTCAGATTTTGCATACAATTGATGTTGGATCTATGGGGCTGTGTGCCCAGATCTTCCCCTCCACACACACTCCATCATCAATAAAGATATGGCACTTACTATTCTCTAAACATACAATATCACTTCTCATTTAGATCTCTTAAAAACTTGTATCAGATCTGTAACTTCATGAGCCAGTTCTTTCAGCTTTCATGACCAGATATTACTATTCTCAGCCAACCTCACTCCTCCAACCCATCCTGCATACACCATGTTCTTCAAATGTCTAACATGGTAGTATCCATGGTGGTCTCATGCCCACTACCCATCCTGTCTTTCTTTCCACGATCAACTCTATCTTCAACAAAAATAAATTATTCACTTAGTTTTGTTATCACAACTCCAAAATCCTTATCAACTACCCTATCCCCAAAACAATGTGCGCCCAATTCTTCCAGCCTTTGTACTTCATATATTTGGACAAAGTGACACCTCTTTTCTTAGAACCATCTGGCCAGATTTAACTCAGTCTGATTTTTGGCAACTCTCACATTAACCCTCATATACCCCTGACCTTGAAAGTAGTCTCTGCTGACTGGTCCTTGTTCCATTCCTTGCAAATCCTCTTCTTGCACATAAGAGCCTTTATGAGATACCTATGCCTCTAGTTAGGTTGAAGATTCTT
>JAUBNY010000219.1:5726263-5736739 GCA_032275445.1 Crypturellus soui | reverse complement strand
GCCCGTGCTCACGCAGCCCAAAGGGCCGGGGCCCGCGGCGCCCAAGAAGGTGCCCATCCCCGGCCCCGGCAGCCCAGGTAGGTGCCCGGCGGCGGCGGGGACCCCGTCCGCCCCCGTGGCCGCCGTGCCCCACGTGCGCCCGCTCTTCCCCGCAGAGGTGAAGCGGGCGCAGGGCACGCCGCCCCCGGTGTCGCCCAAGCCGGCGCCGCCGCCCACGGCGCCCAAGCCCGCCAAGGCGCACGCCGCCCTGCAGTCGGGCAGCGCGGGCTCCACGCCGGCCCCGTCGCCCGCCAAGCAGCTGGGCGCCGCGGGCGCCAAGCCGTCGACCACGCCGCCCTCGCTCTGCTCCAGCCCCGCCAAGCCGCTCTCGCCCGCCGGCGGCCCCCAGCAGGTGCCCGTGAAGCCGCCGCGCTCGGCCATCGCCGGCGCCTCCGTGGACGCCGCCAGCGCCGAGGTGGCGCACCAGAAGCTGGAGGAGACGAGCGCGTCGCTGGCGGCGGCGCTGCAGGCCGTGGAGGAGAAGATCAAGCAGGAGGAGGAGAGCCAGGCTGCGGAGTAAGGGGGCGGCGGGCGCGGGGCGCTGCCGAGAGCGGGGACGGGTGATGGGGCTGGCGATGGGGCGGCTCGGGCGGGCTGAGCCGATGATCCGCTGGGTGTGGATGTGCGGGAGGGCGGGAGTGGTGGGGGACGCCGCGCTGGAGGTGACACCGTGGGGACCCTGTGATGGGGAGCTGTGGAGGTGGGGGACCTGGCTGGGATGGCACCAGAGCACCGCGGGGATGGGATGGGGATGGGATGAGATGGGATGGGATGGGGTTGGTATAGTGCAGAGGAGCCATGGGGCTGGGGCATCAGCTTTGGACCCCTGGATGGAGAACCTCAGGGAGGAGGGACCTGGTTGGGACATTGCAATGGAGCCTCAGGGATGAGGGACCTGGTTGGGATGTTGCAATGGAGCCATGGGGTTGGGGCACCTGGCTGGGACACTGTGATGGGGAGCCACAGGGATGGGGGACCTGGTTGGGACATTGCAGTGGAGCCATGAGGTTGGGGGACCTGGCTGGGACTCTGTGATGGAGTCATGGGGTTGAGGGACCTGGTTGGGACATTGCAATGGAGCCGCAGGGATGGGGACCTGGTTGGGATGTCATGATGGAGCCACGGGGTTGGGGGACCTGGCTGGGGCATCATGATGGCTCCATGGGCTTGGGGCCCTGCTTGGCACACTGTGTTGGAGCTGGGTTTGCCGGGACCCTGCACGTGCCGGGTGGCAGCGGGCGCCGCGGGGGTCCCGTGCGGCGCTGAGCCGTCCCCGTGGCTCGCGCAGCTCCGGCACCGAGGCCAAGAGCACCGTGAGCATCCTGGACGACATCGGCAGCATGTTCGACGACCTGGCCGACCAGCTGGACGCGATGCTCGAGTGAGGGGCGCGCGCCCCGGCCAACCTCAGGGCTCACGCGGGCGCCAGGGCCCCCCGGCGCGGCCCGGCCCCGCCGTCCCGCTGCACAGCCCGTCCCCTCGCACCTCCCATCCCTCGGGGTTTGCACAAAGAAGAAGATACCTCAGGATTGTGCTCACGGGCTCGGCGCCGCGCCAGGCCTCCGGCAGGACTCCACTTTGCAGAAGCAAAAAAACACAAATGAACAAAAAAATGAACAAACAAACAAAGCAGCAGCAGAAACAAAGCAACACGGTCCGGGCCGGGACGCCCCCCGCTCTCACCAGGTTTTGGCGGGGGGACAGGTCTGGGGTTTCTTTCGGTCTCTACCTACCTGCCACGTGGTCCGCGGGTGCAGCCGTCGCGGCGGTGCCGTCCTGTCCCCTCCGCTGGCACCGGGGCAGCCGGGTGGCCCCATGTAGCACAAGTCGGCCCCGGGCTGCAGCGCCGCGCGGCCGGCTGCACAGACGGACTTGGGGCTCTTTTAATTCTTTTTTTTTTATTACTATTTTCCTTTGGCTCGCCGGCGGGCGCGAGGCGGCACGGGACCCGCTCCGGCGCTCGCTCGGCAGCTCCGCGTTGGGGACGGGGCGGGCGGTTTGGGGTCGTTTCGGTTAGAAAGGGGCAGCGCGAGCCCCGCTCCGGGGCGCGGGGCGGGCACGGCGCCCCGGCCCGCGGCGAGGGGACAGGAATAAGCTATACAGAAGTATTAATTTATTGGAGGGGAAGAAAAAGAAAAGATATAAAGCAGATTTTCCCCCCACCCCCAAAAATAATAAAAAGAATAAACTTTAACAAATATATATTTAAAAGATTTAAAAATATTAGCAATTATATATAAAGCAGTTTAAAAAAGAATCAAGAGAAACTGGATTTTAGCTTGAGAAAAACTATTAGATTATACTAAGCTGTGTGTCTTGTGGCAAACTCATTCTAAGAGTAGCACAACTCTATACCTTTATCTTGTTGGAAGGTACGTGCGAACAGTTCTGTTTGGGTTTTTCCGTTCGGATTCAGTGTTAACTTCTTTATTTTTACACAGTTAAGAACACAAAGGATGTGCCTTGTTTTATGGAGGTTTTCGTTAACTCTTCTACCGAGGGTGTCGCGTTTCGTTCGGGGCGTCTCCAGGTTTCTGCGCTCCCGGTTTCCGTCCTTCCCCGGCGTTCGTTCCGTGCGTGTGTCCGTGTGTGTGCGCCCGTGCGCCGCTCCCGCCGCGCGCGGCTCTCGATCCCTGTAAAAACTGGAGCCGGATCCAGTCGCTTGAGTTCTGATGAATGCCGTCCCCGCTTGTGGCTCCCACACAGAGTGTTGCTGTTCCTTTTCTTTTCTCCAGGCGTACAGACTGCTCTCTCTCTCTCTCTATCTCTCTCTTTCTTCCGTTGTGTTCGCTGATCCAGATGTGTTTGGCACAACTTTGAAATTTCTTAAAAAAAAAAAAACAAAAAAGACTTTAAAAATAACAAAAAAAAAAATCACCCGCCTGAAAATATCTGTTCAAAAGAAAAAAAAAATATGTATCTTAAAAAAAAAATCCATAAAGTTCTACATGATGGATATATACATATATATTTTTTATGATTAAGTTATGGACTCTGTATTGTATCCCATCTGTCAAGCTATGCATCTTGGTGCTTTTCCCTGCTCTTCTGTGCTTAGATTTCACCTCTACTCGTCTTATTCTTCCTATTCTGAATAGTAGATGGCTCGTGGTGCTGTGAGAAGTTTGCTCCTATACCAAGTCTGGCAACCAATATTTAAAGAAAAACAATAAAAAAAATAAAACCCCGCCAGGCTGCCACCGTTTGTGACCTGGAGCCGCCGCGTGCGCCGCTGCCTGTGCCCACCGGGTGACACGGGATCGGGGCCCGTGGGAGCCCCCCTTGGTGCCGGCTTCTCCGGGGCTCTCGCTCAGGGTCCGGCCGGGGCTCCGGGGACATCGCGCTCCGGCCGCGCTCGCGTTGGGAGCAGAGACGGGCGCTGCGGATCGGGATGCGGCCGGCCCGGCTCCGTGCCCAGGGACACCTCGGGGCACTGCGGCAGTCGCTGCAGAGCGAATCGATGCGGGCGCCGGCCGGGCTGCCTGCCCGGAGGGAGAGGGCTGCAGGGAAAAAGCATGCAGGAATGCAGCAGCTGCGCGGCTCGTGGCAGCGGCGCCAGCGCGGAGCGGCCCCGGTGCCTGAGCGCGGAAAGGTCCTGGTGCCGGAGCATGGAAGGGGCACCGTGCCGCAGCAGGGAAGGGTCCCGGTGCCAGAGCAGGGAAAGGTCCTGGTACCGGAGCAGGGAAAGGTCCTGGTGCCGGAGCTTGGAAGGGGCTCCGTGCCGGAGCAGGGAAAGGTCCCAGTGCCAGAGCGTGGAAGGGGCCCCGTGCCGGAGCAGGAAAAGATCCCGGTGCCGGAGCAGGGAAAGGGCCTGGTGCCGGAGTGCAGGGAGCACGAGGGGCTGCGCAAGGAGGATCCTGGCAGCCGGTGCCTGTTGCAGGGCCCGCAATAACTCACGCTGCCCGGGATAACTCTTTCCACTTTTATTGTCAATGAAGAAATAATCAAATCTATATTACAATCTTAAAAACAGTAGAAAATGTGAGTAAAAATGCAACGGAGTCTTTTTCTCTTTAATGTGGAGACCATTATTACAGGGCGGTGAACCATGGACTTGTGTTACTTGATTCGAGAACTAGCTGTGGCATAAAAATCGTACCTGGTTACTCGAGAAAACGCCTCTTCCCAGCTGGATCAGCCTGACATCGTGGCAGTAAAATTAAATACTAGAGACAAAGAGGGGTTGGCGACCCAACCCCGGCAAGGCCTAACGTTCTACCATTTACAAGGGGAGCGGCAGCCCCGCTCGTGCCATCCCGGCCGCCTCCGGCGGATCCGCTCGCTCCGCGCTGGCCCCTCGCGCCCGCCGGTGCTCCCCGTGCAGGGAGGAAGGAGCCGCTGCAGAGGAAGGCTCGGCGCCGGGGCAGCTTCTCTGCGGTTCCAGTTCACTGTGGCAGATGGGGGTGACAGCTGGGCCGTGGTGGGAGCCGCCGGCCGGGTCCCCGCGGTGGCCGCGTGGCCACCGGAGGCCGCGGGCAGCGGCTGGCGCGGCAGGCGCTGCAGCAGGGACCGCGGAGTGGAGCTGGTCACGCAGCAGCCGACGGAGGGAGCAGGTTTTGGTCTTCGAGGGCGCAGGACCAGCGCGGGGCTCTCACTAGCACGTCCAGACCTGCGGGAGAGACGAGAGGAGCCCGTGGCAGCGAGCGCAGAGGGGCCCGGGGGCTTCTCTTGGTCGGCTCTGAGGCATCCAGAACACCCTGCTAGGGCTAAACCTTGTGCCACGTTTGTTCAACCCTAACTCCTTTCATGCCCTAGTTCCACTATTGGAAGAGACCAAACCCTGAAGGAGAAGCCTGGGAACACCAACCTTTACGGTGCTGTCCACGGCGCCGGAGAAGAGGCGGCCCCTGGAGACGGCGAGGGCCGTGACGCTGCCCTGGTGCCGCAGCAGGGTCTGCGTGCAGATCATGTTGTCCATGCTCCACACCTGCACACACAGCACGCGTCAGGAGCGGCACGGGACGCTGGCGCCCAGCCGAGCGCCAGGAGATGCCGAGTGCCACACGGGTGGACCGGGTGACGCTGACTGAAGGCCAGGGCGGGTGGCAGCAGGGGTGAGGGTTCCCCATGGTCCCGCTCCCTCTGGGCCACCCACCCTCCTCACAAGGCCAAGGGCAGAGACGCGGCTGGGTGCACCCCGAACACGTACCCTGAGAGACCGGTCATACGATGCACTGAAGACTTTGGTTTGATCGGGTGTGGAGATGACCGCGAGGGCGTACACGGTGCCCACGTGCCCGGTCAGCGTGCGCACTTGCTCCTTCGTCTCTATATCCCAGACCTGCGGGGGCACAGCAAGGGCAGGGGCAGCACCGAGCTGCAGCTTCGCCCCCGAGGCCCTGTCTGCCCTGACCCACACGGGCACCACGAGGGCCCGGCCTCCCCATCCTCCTCCTCTTCCCCTGGCCAACGAACGCCCCAAGAGCTGCAGCACTTACGTGGATGAGGTTCTCGTAGGTGCCACACACGATGTGGTGGTTTGTCACGGCGATGGAGTAGACGCTGCCTCCCGACGTCTGCAGCACGTGGACACACTCCAGGTTCCGGATGTCCCAGATCTGAAAGAGCAAAGACAGATGAGACCCATGGAGGGTCCATCTTCGGGATGGAGCTCCCTTGTTACGGTGACGCTGAGACCAGACCTCAGAGCCTCCTGGGCTGTCCCCACTGAGCACTGAAACTTTTTGCTGCCTCTGGGTACAGAATTGGTGGCTTCTGCTACCAACAAACCAATCCTTCAAGCACGACCTGCGAGCGACAGGTCCGCGCAGCCGCTGCCCGACTCCATCCGCGAGGGGCAGCCTGGCTGAGCGATGGCTGCAGTCTGCGCTCTGGCACATCGCTACGTGCTGGTGCCAAAAGCAGCATTAAACGCAGTAATCCCTTTCTTGGAAGCGCTGCAGAGTGAGGGGACAGGAATTGTAAGAAGGAGTGCGGGTTCTTTCAGGAGAAATGGAAGGTGCAGAAGGCTTCCCTCCAGAAGCCCTGGAAATACAATTTCAGAGCCAAGAAGCCGTTCTCCAGCCATGAAGGGAGTTAAGCTTGGCTTGTCTTTAAGGACAAATCTGTCCAGCTGGGAATGTTCTTATTTAGCTGCCCAACTCTGCACATCCAGGCTGAAAAAGCTGCAGGGATTGCACACCTTGTGTGAGCGACTTACACGTGCACACACAGACCCAGCCTGGATGGCACTGGAAACTGAGGCAGACAAAATGGTTGGGATTTGTGAACCCTGCGAGGGGAAGCGTGGGATTCCCCGGTGTCACCCAGCTGCTCTTCATCAGAGGCTGAGCCAGCACGGCGGAGAGCGCGTCGGAAGCCACACGCAGATTTACGGCACCGCTGCAGCCAGACAGTGACCTTCTCTTATCGGCAGGGCCGTCCATGCAGATAAGGCTGCGGCAGCTGCAGGGGCCGCGCGGCGCCGGGGAGCTGCTCCATCCCGGCCAGCATCCCGCAGCCGCGCGCAAGGAGCAGCCTCGAGCTGCAAAGATGCAGCCACCTCGGTGAAACCCCGCGTGTCAGCAACCGCTCGCAACCCCCAGCGCGGCTCCTGGCCTCACAACCAGAGCAGCTGCAGGACAGAGACTTTTACATGGCCCGCGGAGCGCGTTCAGCTGCCACCAGTCCGAGGGTCCCACCTTGATTGTTTGGTAGGATCCGCTGTAGAGATAGTTTTGAGAAGCCACCAGCGCTCGCACCCAGTGATTGAGACCGGTCAGCTCCTTTTTCAGCTTGAGCTCAGTACCCACAATATCCCAGACCTGCGGAAAGCAGAAGCAGACACATGAGCACACACAAATACACATACACACACACAGACCGGGCAGCGCTGGCGCAGAACATCGGCTCCTGTGTAAGAGCTGCTCCGCGGGGCCAGCCCACCTCTGCACGGAGCAAGCAAAAACCTCGCTCGGCAGAGCCCTGAGCTGACTGCCCGGCCCCATGGGCATCAGCTGAACCCACTGGCTTACACACAAACCCCCGAAATGTGCAAGCCTAAAGGGTCTGATTCTGCTCTTCCAAACTGAGCCGCAGCCCCGCACCGCGCGGCAGGCAGGGAGAGACCGGGGATGACACAAATTACAGCGCCCACCTCCCCCTGCACAATTCTGTCTCATTGCTCTTCCAGGCCCCAAATACCCGCTAAACAGCTGAACTACTCCAGGCCTTGGATAAAGAAAAGAGCATGCGCCCTTTTCCAAAAGGACAATCCCATAAGCTGTCTCACCAGGAGCTGGAAGCAGAAGCAAGGGAATCCGGCCAAGACTTTAAAGGGCAACTTGCAAAGCTGCTCCCAGATTTCCACACGCTTTAGGAAAAGATGCAGCTTCACGATCCTTTGGAGAGGCTTTCAAAAGCCTGATTTGCAAAACTCTGCCAATTCTGGATCCCAGGAACAATTCCCAGTGGCCTGAGCAAGTCTGTTGGGAGCCCAAGGAAGCACAACCCAGGCACTGCCAACACACTCCACTTGAGAAATTTATAAGAAACAAGTCTTTTCACCCAGGTTCAGAACATCTCTGCCTTCACTGAGCACGGGCTAAATCTCTGCAGTGCTGGCTTCTCCGCGGAGCTCAGGACAGGGAAACAACAAGGTCACCTAAGACTAAAATGTCATTTTCTTCCCCCCTGGGAACCACTGCCTGGAAGCTTGAACCATCCGTCACCCTGCAGAGCAGCAGGAGCCCTCGCCCAGCTCTACCTTGATGGCTTTGAGGGAGCCGCTGAACAGCATGTTGTGCGAGGAGACCAAAGTGCAAACAGGATTGTCGTGCGCTCGGATCGTGTTCACCTTCTGCAGGTTTTGAATATCCCAGACCTGCAAAGGAGGAGGAGGGAGCCCGTGAGCGCCGGCGGCAGGAGCAGGCCCGTGCGGCGGGTGCCTCCCGGTTTGCTTCCCAAGGCAGGAACGGGCAGAAGGGCAGAGCGGGACAGGGCACACGGAGGGAGCTGCTGTCCTGGCCTGGTTAGGCCCGGCTACCCTTGCCAGCTCCCACTTCCCAGCACCCGCTCCCAAGACGGACCCTGGAGAAAATCCAGCCTGTGGGAAGCACCCAAATCCAGCCCTTGGATAACCTGGCCGCAGGCAATGGACACGGGATGTCATTCCCACTCCAGCAGTAGCTGCAGAGCGGCTCAGAAAAAGGCCGCGGGTCCCAGCTCCGCAGGGGGCTGGCTCCAAATCCCACATCCCAAGCCCCGCGCCGCGCGGGGCGCAGGATACTCACAATAATGGTGCAGTCAGCAGAGCCGCTGTACAGCTTGTTCCTGTAACGTCACCGAGAACAAAAGGAGGTCAGCGAGGAGCGCGGGGGCTCGGCGCGTTCCCAGGCTCCGCGCCGGGCAGCGAGCCGGAGCCCCGCAGCCTCCCCGGCCAGCGCCGAGAGCCAACGGCCCCGGCTCACGGGAGCCCTTTGAGCAGCTGCTCAGCTCCCCCGGGAGCAGAACAGGGAGCCCAAGGAGCTGCATTTTGGAGCAAAAAATGAGTTTTCATGAGGGGTTCCTGGGGTCAGGCATTCTGAGAGCAGCTCGGCCTCCTATCCCCTCCACCCCATCCCGACGCACAGCGGTGCTGGTGCGTGCAGCACCGCCGAGGGGATTTTGGGGGTGTGCACAGGGGACCCCAGGGCTCGGCTCGTGGCCCCCTCTCTCGGGCAGGGGCAGCTGCCCGGCTCCACTCACCCCTGGATGCAGAGAGCCAGTACAATTCCATCGTGGCCCTCCAAGGTCTTTTGGCACTTGTAGGTGGTGCAGGTGTCCCACACCTAGCAGGAAACAGCAGTGAGCGGCGCCGCAGGTCACGCGCCGCGCCGGAGCAGCCGGAGTGGCACAGGAAGCCGGCAAAGCCACAAAAGCACGGGACGAGGAAACGGCCCCGCGGGCAGCACCTGCTTTCCTGCTCCCAGGCACAGATAAGCGTGTCTAGGAAAGGAAATTTACTGCAAAAATTTACCCCATGGAGCACTCAGGGCTCTCCCAGGGGACAGAACGTGCGAACGTGGTGACTGCGGGGCTGGGCACAGGGTGTCCGGAGCAGCCAGGACCGCGGAGGAAGCTGTTTTCTTTCAATAAAATATACATGTCCATTTGCTTCCATTTGTGTCTCGATTCTCTCTCTCTCCACATAAATATCTAACTAAAGAAATAACCCCAAGCTCCGCTGCTGGCAGGGCTGGTTGCAACGGTCCTGCATGGCTGGGGCTGCAGCACCACCGGCACCAGCACCCATACAGTGACACCAGGAACTACTATTTGGGGTGCACTGAGGCAGCGATGCCAGTCTGAGTTACCGAAAACAGGACAAAGGAAAACAAACATGCCATAAAATGGAAAAAAATAATCAGGATTTTTTTTTTCTAATAAGTTTTTTTATAACAGGAAACTTTTTAAAAATTAGAGGCTGAAGTAGGCTTGAAAGCTTTAGACACCAGGCAAAGCAAATACACAAGTGGCATGAATGAGATTCTAATCAGAGCTTCACAAAAGCCACTGTTTGTCTCCTGGTATCATTATCAGATAATATTTCCTCACAGAGAAACTGGAAAATACTTTTATTTCTGTCCAACTATAATTGCAAAACCTTATTTAAAATTACAGGAGAAAGCTTGGGAAGTGAAAAATCCTGGCACGGGGAAGCTTCTGTCCTGCCTGGAGCAGTTTTACAATTGCAAAAGGCCCGTGGCGGGGTGAAGCTCTTACCTTGATGGTTTTGTCTGAAGAGCCACTGAAGAGCAAGTCTCCTATGGAGTAAACGCACAGACACCACACGGGGCCCTGGTGCCCCACAAAGGTGCCCTTGCACTTGAAGATCTGCTGCGGGTCGTAGGCTGGGGACACGAGAGGGCAGGTGAGTGCGAGGAGGAGCCAAGAACGGCGCGTTCAGGGGGCAGAGTGTCCCAGCTCTGTCCTGGCAGGGCCACCTCGCTCCTTGTCCCGTGCTAGGCCAGGAGGAACCGCGAGACCCGTCTTGTCTGGCCGCACGTCCCACCCTCAGAGTCCACCCAGTTACCGCTGCTGTGAGCCCCAGGACCTAATGCCCCTGCCAGGACCTAGGGAGGGCCGAGATGCAGAATCCTCCACTTCCCTGCACATCTTCTGCCCAAACGTCTCCCACCAGCATTTCCTCCCTGCAGCAGTGCCGATTCTGTAGACGAGTCACCGATGCAACGGGCACTTTGCACAGTCCATGCCCGAGCTTCACTGAGAATGCACATTCACCAGGACAACACCCCAAAACAAGTGCAAGGAAATGGAAGGCACGTGCATACTCACATCCCAGGATGCCCATGTTGAGCCGAGCATTGATATGAGAAAGTTCATCCTGGAAGACAGAACAAGCTGTGAGCTACAGAGCTGCCAGGACTTGCTCACCCTTCCTGATCGAGGCTTTAACACTGCCCCCCTCCACGGCTGAACCCCTCGTGCCTTTGGCTC
>JAUBNY010000219.1:5655465-5666160 GCA_032275445.1 Crypturellus soui | reverse complement strand
AGCTACTTTTGATCTGATGCTACCTTAGCAAGGTCACTTTTTCTCAGTTGGCTTCCAGTCTGAATTCAACTAGGAAAAGGGGTTTTGACTTTTAAAAAGCCCCAGCTGAGCAGGGGCTCCCAGTAAAGGTGCAGCAGAGCGCCCTGGCACGGAGCTCTCCAGCTGTATTGATGCCCGGGTTGTTGGGCTGTTCTTGGGATGCAAAACACGGATGCCCCAGAAGGTTTCTAAGGAACAGCCTAGGCAAATATTTGCTCATATGGTGTCAGTGTTTGCAAACGGAACGTGTGCCTCTGAGAAGAGTTACTGGGAGCTCTTCCCATCTCCTGGCTCAGCTACACAAGGAATCGTTGCTCGCTGTTCCATGGTCTCCAGAGCCTCCTGCATCCTGTGAACTTGACCCATGTCTCTTATGAGTTATGGGTGGCAGGACTCGTGGTGCTGGGGAAAAATGGCATTGGGTTTTAATTATTTCTTACAGAGAAATACCAGCTAATATCCCTAGACGATAGCTATTAGTGCATCAAAATCAATACAAACAGAATAACTGAAAAAACAGGACCTGAAGGTCATCTACTTCATCCCCTGTCCCAGGGGAGAACTCATATTGACAGAACTGAACCTTTCATTGAAAAGCAGTTCAGTGAGGAAGATTAAGCACTTAGTAGCTCATCTGCGTGACTCCTAAATCACAGTGTACACAGGGCTCGCTTTACATGGTAGAACAAATTACCCCTGGGCTTGGAGCACGCCACTTGGACGTGCCCTGGGTTCCCGGAGCGAGGAGCCGGGCTCGGAGCGCCGCGTGTCAGCGGTGCTCCCTGCGCGAGATGCTTTTCCCGGGAAGTCCGGAAGGTTGGATTTGGGGTACAGACGTCTCTCCTGGACTCCCTTCCTGAGCTCGGCTGTGTGTGCAGGGAGGATGCTTCATTCTGATGCATCCCTGGTTGCTTTGAAAGCTTTCCATGGAACAAATGTATATTTGCAGGGCTGACATTTGGCTGGATGAAGCTCCAGACAGCTTGTTTATGTGCGACTGTAATTTATGCAACTTTCTTTAAATATTTGGGTTGCTGCTTTCCCAAACTTCAGGTCTCTGTTCCAATCTTTCAGCAAGATGTTACAGGAGCGCATCGGGGCTGCGTGATGCTTCAAACATTATTTTACGCCAGCTTAAGTCACCTTCCAGCACGTGCCCTGGTTGCCGATGGCACCGGGGTGCTTACGTGCATCTGCAGGTGGTGGCTGTCTCACAGCTCCTCGTGCCATCAAAGTGCCTCGAAGCTCCTGCTGTCCCCAAGAGCAGAGGCTGCTGGTGCCTCCCCGGCTCCTGCCTGCGCTGTTGCGGAGCAGGGAGCTGGAGGCCGCTGTGATCCGAGCATCCCTTGGGAAGGAGGCGGGAGCGGCGGCCGGGGCTCCGTGGCGCGGGGCGCTGGCCGTGGCCACCCTGCTCCACTGTGTGACCATATTTGGGAAAATCGGAGCAGAGATCCCTGCCCGGCGCCTCCCGGCACCGCGTCCCGGCAGCTCCCACCACCACGTCCCGGCAGCTCCCACCTGGAGGCTGCCGCCTTCCCGGCCCCGCGTTGCCATCGGGGAGCGGGGACAGCCTGCCGGGACCCTGCGCCTGGCACTGCCACCTGCAGTGTCCTCGCCCTGCAGCCGCAGGACTGGGACCCCCTCGGGGGCAGAGCGGGTCCGTGGGGGCGTCCGGAGCGTCAAGGGGAGCCACGGGCTCCCAGGGGAGCACGGTGTACCCAGCGCTGCAGGAGCGCTGCCTCCCGCGCCGTGCAGCCTCCTACCGACAATTATGATTATTCAAGGTGAATATTTGTGGGGAAAAAAAAAAACAAAAAAACACAAGTGTTTGGGGGCAAATTCCTCGAGATAGCGGAGATCTGCACCAGCACTTGGTACGTGTAAATTCCGAACAAACAAATCAATGGTCACCGTGCTGTGACAGCCTCGAGGGGAGCTGTGCAGGAGGCGGCTCCCCAGGCAGCGCTGCATCCCTCCGTCCCTCCATCCCTCCATCCCTGCATCCTTCCATCCGCCCGTGTTCGTGCTCTGCCAGAGGAACCGGTGTCTGACGCGGAGCTGCAGGTGGGATGTGGCGGTTCGCAGGATCCTTCTGTTAAGCGGCTCTGGGAAATAGGTGAAAGCCGCCTGCGAAAGGCCCCTCTCTTTCCTGTTATGCTTCAGTTCTCGGCGGCAATGTGCAGTGGAACTGAACACCTGGAATCTCGCAGCCTTGGAAAACGCCGGCTTCAGTGTGATTGAAACCAGTAGCTGGTGATGAAACCTCCGCGAGCCCCTGCCCTCCTGCCTCCGCGGGCACCAGGGAGCTGGCGGCACCCGCTGCCGCCTGGCAGGCACAATGGCCCTGGACGTCGTGCCCAGCTGTAGCGTTTCCCCCGCGTGCCCACCTCTAACCCAAACTGGGTTTGTATTTTTTCCAATTTCCGTATCTGCTGTGGCATAAATCCCCATTCTCTGCTCCGCGCGGGGGCACCGTGACTTCCACTGCGCTTCTTAGGAGAAGTGCAAGCCAAAGAAGAAGCAAAAAAGGAATCAGATCAGCAGAAAACCATGATTTTCCTGGCTCAAGCAGGCTCAATGCAAAAACACCTAGGATTTTTCCTCCTGTTTTCTGGAAAGTCTATTATGTAAGTCAGGCAGTACCGGCACAAACCGCTGTTGCACAGGGTACCATGTTGTCTTTTATTCCTAGAAAAAAGAGGAGCTTTTGCCATGGCAACCTAAGGCAGCGCTCCTGCTGTGGAGGGGACCTCTTGGAGCACTTGGCTGCTCTGCAGCTGCTCCGGGCACCGGGGCGGTCGGGACGGGCTGCATTTCAAGGCACTGTCACTCGTCCCCCAGGAACGCTGCATCCCGAGGGGTGCCCCTTCTCCCAGGTTCAACAGGGCTCTAGGCACCAGGATGGGCAGAGACGGAGGACCCTTGTTATTCCAGAGGTGGCTGTTAAATACCATAGTCCAGTATGGTCTGTGGCTCCGGGATCTCCGTAGCCGGTTGCCAGGAGCGGGCAGGTGTTTTGGGGAAGGATTGCTCTCCAGTCACTTGGATTATGTGTCTCCGAACACCCGGCGCTGACCACAGCTGGGGACAGGATATGAGGCAGGATGGACCTTTGATCCCATGGGCCCAGCTGTTCCTCCGTCCTTGCACCCATTTGCGCTGCTAAATCCCCATAACTGGACCCAAACGGGGCTCAGCCCGTCCCCAGCGCTGCAGCCTCCGTCACACGGATGTGCAGCCCGTGGGGCCAGCCTGGCCTGGGAAGCTCTTCCCGTGCTGCAGGCTGGATCCCAGCAGCCAGGGAGCCCGGACACCGTCTGTCCCAGAGTGTTTTGGCCCCTTAACAGGTTCTGTAGCATCTCCCTGGGCTGGGTGGACGTTTGGATGCATCCGTCCTTCCCAAGACCCCTGGAGTTTCCCTGACCCCCAAGATTCCCGTTTTTTTTTTGTGACTAATTGACCTGGGGGCTCCTTTGTAATGAACCGCTGCAGCTCTCCCCGGCGCGCACCGGCTGCTCTCCCCGCAGACGCTTCTCCCAGTCTGTGGATGCTTTTCCCATTACTGTTCTGGCCGGGCTCCACGCACCAAAAGGGCTGGGAAAGGCACAAGCCAACACTGCCCCCCTTCCCTCCCGTTTTCTTGTGAAATGAAGGCAGAGCGGGGCCACAAATGACATAATGAGAGCATGACATCAGGCTTGGCAGGCGGAGGCGTGCTATACTCCGCTCAACATTATATGTTCTATGGAATTAAAAAAAAACAACAGCAGCAGCAGCGCACCAAACCCAGCCTGTCCGCTGCGGGGATGAGCAGGGCGGCCTGCGCCGGAGCCGCTTCTGCTGCCGTGAACGGTCCGAGCGAGCGGCCGGTGCCGGGCCCGGGGCTGCGTCCCGCCGGCAGCGGCGCGGGCAGCCACTCGCTCCACCTCTTTCCTGCAGGATTTCTGCAAGGAGCGGCTCCCACTGGCCGGAGCCCCTCGCCCAGTGCATGCCATGGGCTGCCCCCATCCCCATGCCGCTCCGTGGGTCCCGCAGCCCCGCGCGGGAGCAGGGAGCACCGAGCGGAGCTGGGATGGGGCTCCAGGCTCCCAGGGCTTGGACTGATGCCTCGTTACCAAGTGTTCAGAGCTTCACCTTCCCGCAGGAGCTGCTTCCTTTCCAGAGGCCCTTTCTTTCCCTACTCTTTCTGACGTGCTCAGTGCTGGGCTCCGGGCAGCTTCCCTTGCCGCTGCCTTCAACTCCGCTTCCAACCTGCTCCGCAGTGTCTCCAGCCTGGCAGTGGGCTGGAAAAACAGACTCGTGGCAGCTGGTGGCACCCAAAGTCTGAGCTCGGCTTTGCAGCCTCCGTGTTGGGTTTTATTGCTCAGTAGCTCTTTCCTGATTTTTTTTTTTAATTCTGCAGCCTACTTTGGTTCATAGCCATCTTTCCCAAGCCAGAAAGCCCTAATATTATTTTTCCATGCAATTTGGAGAGGAAGCAGAGGAGAAGGCAGGCGGGCGGTGGGAAGCCCAGCTAAGGGCAGGTGACCCCGGCGGAGGTGGCAGACGTCGGTCCCGCTCCGGGCCTGTCCCGCCTCCAGGCTCGTTGCCTCCCTCGCAGGCGCTGCGGAGGTTGCAACCTGGGAGCTCTATGCTGGCTCCTCGTCAGACCGTGAAAGCAAAGCTGGAAAAGAGCCAGGGAGTCCGGCGTGGTCCGAAGCTAACAGCGTGTTGCCCTCTAGTGCCTGCTCTGCGCGGAGGACACGGATGCGGCTGGGAAGGCAGCGGCCGGCGCGCAGGTCCTGGGGTGCCTGCGGAGCAAGGGCAGTGCTTGGCTCGACCGCAGCCTCTGCATTGCAGCCTGGGCTGGAGCTGGAGCCGCGGGCCGGCCCCGCGGAGCCCTCGCTGCGGTCCTGCCGGCTCTGGGCGCAGGACAGGGCCCTGGCGAGCTGCTGCGCTGGCCCCGGCACCGTGGGGAGGTGCTCCGGGTGCTGCACACTGCAGCTCGCGGGGCAGCAGGGAGCCGCGAGCCCCTTGGAGCCGCCCGCAGCAGCCCGGGGCTGACGCGCTGGGGTCTCCAACGTTGGTCCCTTCATTTCTCTGAAGCAGCAAAGCTCCCTCTGCGCTGAATGGTGACAGCGGTGACGGGTGTCAGTAACAGGCAGCGAAGGCTCAGGAGGGTCCCCTCCCAGCCTGGCACTGTGACAGCAGGTTGGGGACTGGCCTGTCTGTCCCCGTGCAGCTCACGGCTTCCCTGGGAAGCAGCAGGAGAGCGGGATGGGGAGAGGGAGCCGGCCGGCAAACACAAGCTCTGTCCTGAGCAGCCTTGTTCGGGGAGTCCCAGTAACAGGCAGAGGGCAGAGCTCCAATCCAGCTAGGAGCCACTTTTCACTTAATCATTTTAAGTCTCCTGGTGCGGTACCTAAATCCTGGGCGTCCGTTTATTCGGGGTTTTCTGTTTGGGCAGCGTCTGGCGCAGTGGGTGGCACAGCCCTGCGCCGGGTTGCGGTAACCACAGGGCCCCAGGTGCAGAGCCATGCCAGCAAGGGCTGTGCTGTTGTCACCTACTGTCCCCACTGTCCTCAACGTACAGGCTTGGCTGGATATTTTTGCTGTCCTCTTTTTTTGCTGTATGTTGACCTTCTATTTTGCACATTTCTTGGACTTTCCCGTTGGTGATGATGGTTCTTAGCTTGGCAGAGAGCTCCTGGACAGCAAAATCGGGAAGAATAACCTCCAGCCTTGCAAAGAACCATCCTTGTTACTCATCCTCACAATTTCCCAGAATCATAAGTAATTTTTCTGGCAGTTTGGCATAAGTCTTTACATGCTGCTGAATTTAGTCTAAATGTAAAGTTTAAATGTCAGATCTAAACAAAACGGAATTGGTTAAGGGGTAAAAATAGAAGATGAGACATCGAGGAGAAATTGCAGGAGACTTGCTTAGGGGAAAAGGTGGGAAAGGGAGCGGGCTGCAGCACAGGGAATGTGTCTGCTCCCATGGAGCGTCTGCAGGGAGCAGGATGGCGAATCCAGCCCTGTCCCCTTCCCAGGAGCTCTCCAGAAATCCTGGAAGGGCAATAACCATTGCTGGACCTCAACGAACTCAACTGGAAGAGAAGAACTAGTTTTGCCTTGGATGAGCTGAAGGCTGTCAGTGTTACAGGGAGCAATCAAAGTTGTTTTAAGCAGTATTCCTTTTCTGGGGAAAATTCTCCTGGAGATTTTAGACAGAAAGTATTTTTGGTTGCTTCTTTTCTTTTAAGCTTTTTGAAAGAGAGACAAAAAGATACTAAAAACTGAAATTTGAATGCCTCAGTTCTGTAGTTAATTATCAGTTCTTCAGCACTAGAAGTGAACTTGAAAGTTCCTTAGAAAATTTTCTTTATAAATTAATTGCTACTTTAAATGATCTCTTAATTGCTTCTTTGAACATACAGTAGGCTTGATTAATTTTTAAAAGGATGCCTGAAATCTAGTGACATGTTTGTCATGTCTGTAATTGCTCTAAGTGTGCTACAGAATGGTATGCATATACAGCTAGTCCTGACCTGTATGCAGCGAATGCGGGGAAAGGTGTTTTCTTTGGCTAGAAGAACCTGCTCCGCTTTAATACACCCAGAGCCTCCTGTCTGGAGCCTGGTTAAGATTGGAGACGGGCTCTTCTGAGCCTCAGCAACGGGAGAATGACAAAATGAATGATAAGTGAAAGCTGTGTTTTCTTTCTCTAGGGATCTTTCCAGTAACGAGATCAGCGTTCTAGATGTTGAGACGTTCAAAAGCCTGACTTCTCTGGAAAAACTGTAAGTAGACGCTGCGGATCCTGCAGCTAAGGATCTGGGAGGGCACGTGAGCTGAGCTGGGGAGCTCGGAGGGCACATGTGAGCTGGTACCTAAACCCACACGAGTGTTTCCTGCGTTAGCCCCGTTCCTGCCCGGTCGATCCATGGAGCCCCGGGCACACATTCCTGCAGATTCCTTCCCCAGCGCCTTCAGCTGCCCAGCCCGGGGAATGGTCATTCCCTCCCCGGCCTTCAGAGGACGGGACAGGGTTTGCATGGCTCTGTCAGACAGGAGGCGAGACTGGGGCAAAGCAGCAGAGAGGCAGGTCTGTCCCCAGCTGTGTGTCAGGACATGGAGAGGGTGGTAAAGCTGTGCTGCAAGATGCCAGCAAACCTCCTTGAGAAGATCGGCTGGTTTTAGGAATTCAGTATCAGATCCAAAGAGGCAGCAGCACAGGCAGCACCAAAGCCCAGGTTGGTGCTTCTAGCAGAGCAGCAGACAGCCCAGACAGCCCTCCCTGTTTACGTCTCAAAATCAGGAAGGAGAAGGACTCACAGAAGCAGTTGGTCAAATGCAAGTGGCTTTTGTCACTCAGGGTGTCCAGAGGGCAACCAGTCCCTGAGCAGAGGAGAGCTTGTTTGTTGACCAGGAGGGTATTATAAGCAGTTACTAAACTCTCCTTTTTGTTTTCTTTCTTTTACAGAGATATAAGCCACAACAAGATTTCTACATTAGAAGATGGAATATTTGATAATTTATTTAATTTAAGTGAAATGTAAGTTCTCTCTGTCCTGCAGTTCTCTGTGCAGAGCTTTCCTCGAGGAGGCCCTTCCCTTTCCAGGGGGTGGGATGCAGCATTGCGAGGGGGCCCTACCCAGCCTCTGCAGCACCACTTGTCACGTTGAGACTTTCCCCCAGGGGGATCGGAAACCCTCAGCCCCCGAGCGCTGTCCTGGCTCTGCCCCACGCTGCCTCGCTGAGCGTGTGACTGCACGAGCCTCGTCTTTCTCGGACGCTGTCTGAGCCTGCGAGCCGTGGGGAAGGTGTCACTGCCAGAGGGAGGCTGGATGAGTGCTTGGCGGCTGCTCTGCTCTGCAGGGATGAGTGGATCCGCAGACTCCCACTTTTTCCTTACCAGGCCTCTCTGATGTTACCTTCTCTGCCTGCTGCTTCCTTGCCCTCCCTGGGCCCTGCAGCTGCATTTCCAACTCTCTCCGCTTCTTCTTCAAGCTGTGCTCTCCTCCTGGGTCGTGTCGGTGCCCTTCAAGCCTGACCTCTTCCCAGACTTTGCTTCTGTCTCCTGAATATCTCCAAGCTCTGCTGCTACCGCCTTGGCTCCCCCACTTCTGTCCCACACCAGCTCTTAAGAGGTTGTTGCTGGCCACACTCCAGGGCGCTCTCACTGTTCCTGTTTGTATGGTCACACTTCGGAACAGGAGACCTGGTGTAAAGGGCACTGACCTACAACACAGGAGAGCCTTACAGAAGTGTCCGAATCACTTGAAGGCACTTGAAGGTTCTGACAAGGGTTTTCAGCTGAATTTATTACAATCTGTGCTGATGGGGTGTGAAGGGAGGCAAAGGAATGTCACACATTTCCATGGGAACTCCAGGGAAGCGCGTTGCAGAATGCCAGCTCTGTATCTGAATGTGCTGAGGGATGAACCCTTGAAGGGAGCAAGAGGAGAGCTCAGCCACACATTCTCCCTGCAGACAGAGCACAAAAGACATTTTCTGCTCTGCGTTTTCCTTTATAAAGGGCAATGCAAAGATAGAAGGGATCCGTATTAGCTGCTGGAGAATTTGTCCCTACGACCAAGCAAAGTGATGCTGTTAGTGTAAGAAAGGCTGGGTTCAACCCCTGCGGCAGCCCAGTCCAGCCGGCGTCAGCTAAATAAACATCTTTCCATCTCTATCCTGTTCACAGCTGAGCGCCAAAGGCTGCAATTTGGATCAAACTTGGCTGCAATTAAAGTTTCCATCTTTTCAATAAACTGCCACATGGAAAGATTGTCATTGCCTTTGCATTTCTTTTTGACAGATCAATTTTACCCTCTTAGCTATTTTTTAATGGAGCTGTAAATAGTCTCCCTTAGCTATATAGGCTGCCATTACCTCCAGTGGCTGTTAGATGGCAGACTCTTTTAAATATAAGATTATGTCTGTAATTTACTTCTAATTGCAACAATTATTTGTAGAGGAGAAAAATGTACTTGGAGTACTCGCCTAATTCTAGCCTCTAGAAAAATCATGTTAATTATTGCTTGATTCCCTATTCATTAACTCCCCTAGCAGCTCCCTCTGAAGCGCTGCACTAGAGCCGTGCGGATGGGAGCAGTGAGAGACCTGCACGTTGGTGTCGTTAACACTCAGCACATTCTTCCTGCTGTCAAACTGATGCCTGACTCTCCTCTGATCTCCGTTACAGAAACTTAAGTTTGAATCCATTTCTTTGTGACTGCAAACTTTCCTGGTTGCCCCGCTGGGTGGAAGACAGAGGAGTTAAAGTTCTTCAGGCCGCAGACACGAGATGCGCCCACCCCCCTGAAGTGGCAAACCTTTCTGTCTTCAACGTTTCCTTCGGCAGCGCTGCTTGCGGTAAGGAGCCTCGGAGGGCTCTGGTGGGGGGTGACTGAACCCGCGGAATGGGGAGCCGATGAGCCTGCCCAGAGCTCTCTATCCCTTTAGTCGCTGCTGCTGCTCTAATTAAACGAGTAGTGGTAATGTGTGACTGCTCTGGGATGCCTTGAGGATAGGGTTATCGGTCACACCAGGGACCAACAAACTCGTTACACACTGAGCTTCAAACAAGCTTCAGATGCTTCTCGCTGGCCGACCTCCAGCCTTAAGCTGCCATCCTCAAGCATTTGGGAACTTATCCGACTTCGAGCGGGTTCTTGAAATCCCAGAGATTTCAGGAGACCAGAAAACATTGCAGAGGGATCAAAAACTTGCCAGACAAGACTGAAAAAGGAAATGCTTGGGGTAGGAACTGCCTGGGAGGAGACCCTTCACCGAGGCAGGGTGGAACCCTTCCCTCGCAGGGTTCCACCAAGTCATGGCTTCATGGGGTTTTTGCAAGCAGATCCTCTGTTCTCTCCCCCAGGAGCTCAACATATAGCATGTCTGACGAGCAACGACACGGGGGAGGCTGAGTTCATCATCCTCTTCACGTCTTTCTTCCCCGGGAACCTCACTGAGGAGACCTGCAGTGCCCTCTGCTATGCTGAAGGCCACGACTACGGAGGCTTCAGCGCGCAGGGGCTGTGTTTGTGTGGCAGCGCCCATGAACCGAACTCTTCCTCTGACTGTTTGCCGTTTTGCACTGAGCACTTGTCCGGGCAGGTCTGCGATGGACCGTCCCTCGTCCCCTTTCCCTTCCAGGCCCAGCTGTTTGCATCTTTCACAGGACTTCAGCCCCGGTACAGCCTTCACCAGCCCGTGCTCTTCAATATCAGTATTCTCGTTGCTGTCAGCACTTTACAGTGGGAATTTGGGGACCACTCAGAGGTTCTCAACACCACTGGGAATGCAGCTGTCCACACCTATGTCCTACCTGGACGGTACAATGTCACTGCCACCCTCTTTGTGGGCACTAAAGTCTCTGATGTGCAGGAGGAAATTGAAGTGGTGGCTTCACCCCAAGAGGTAGAGCTGCAATGCCCGTCCCTGATCAAGGCGAACGAGAGTCTGGACATTCGGATCCGCAACAGAGGTGGCACCGGCCTCGCGGTGACCTACAGCATCACCGCAGAGCCCACGGAGCTGGGCCGAGGTGAGCGGGGTGCGCAGGAGGGTGCCGGGACGGAGGGGATGGTGCCGAGCGCTGGCCCTTTAGCCCTGCCTTCCTGGTGAGCCGTGCGGGCAGGCTGCCCCGCGTGCTCCGTGCAGCCC
>JAUBNY010000219.1:5274900-5286518 GCA_032275445.1 Crypturellus soui | reverse complement strand
CCACACACCACCCCCCTACACCCTCTGTGCCCCGCACCGGCCTCATGGCTCCCGCTCTGCCCACAACCCCCTCCCTGCCCCACAACTCCCCCCCGTTCCCTCCTTCTCTCTCCTCCCAGCCCTCTCCGGCCTTTCCTTTTCCCTCTCCGGCCTTTTCTTTCCCATTTCCCGGCTCTTTTCCCTCCCCGGTCGCCCCGGCCGCCGCTCACCGTCCCCGGCCCCGCAACGGGTCCCGCGCGCTCGCGGCCGCGGCCGCCCCGCCACTCTTCGAACTAACGACGCCTTCCGAGGTGGCGACCCGGAAGCGTTCCCGCCGCACTGACGCCAGCCGCGATACTTCCGCCCTGACCTCGGCACCCCCGCTCGCGGCGCTGGCGGCCATCTTTAGTGAGGGCAGGCGGCGGCTTCGCGCCTCGCTGAGGCGACGCTGCGCGCGCGGCGACGGGCAGGGCGCTTCGGCCGCCTCCCCTCGGCCCCCCGGGGCTGGGAACGGCGTGAAATGGGCGCCGGGGCAGTGTGAGTCCCCACAGGGCCCCTCGCGTTGGGCTTGGGGAGGATGAACGTGGCTGCTGCCTCAGGGCAGTGAAATCACCTCATCCCCTGACACCTTGTCTTCCACCACTGCATCCCCTGCGAGCTGATCCCCTTCCATCTTGGCCTCCCCGACCTTGTCCCCTGCCGTTTTGTCCCCCGCCATCTTGTCCCCCACCACCTCATCCCCTGCCTTCTTGTCCCCCACCATCTTGTCCTGCTTCACCCTGTCCCCCGCCATCTTGTGCCTCACCACCTCGTCCCCCGCCATCTTGTCGCCCTCCACCTCATTCCCCACCATCTTGTCCCCTGCGGCCTCCCCTGAGGCTCCTCGGTGCCCGCCACCCCACGGGGCACAACCCTGTGTGTCCCCAACCGTGTCCCCAGGGCCGGGTGCCGCTTGGTGGCCAGTGACACCAGGGCTGTGGCGCTGGGCCTGACCCGCACCCATGCTGCTTCCCAGCCATTATCCCGCATCACCCGCAAATTCCTCCCTCTGCTCCCCGATCCCGGCTAGGTGACCGGCCCTGTGCGCACACTGGGCACATTTTAAGCTGTTTTAAGCAGTTTTGGTGACACTAGATGGTACTAGAGCTCCGCGAGGGGAGGCTGGAGCTCCGTGCGCCAAAATGCTGGGAAACATGGAGATTTCGGAACACGGAAAGCTCGGGATACAAAACTGCCACTTCCCTGATCACTATGGGCAAAAATACTTGCTTTTTTCCCAGGAGGACGAAGGAGCTGCAAGTAAAATAAGGGCACTTTCCTTGTGTTCAGTACTGCAAGTGTAAATAATATTTGTGGTTAAAAATGAGCGGCCAAGTAAATGCATTAAGCATCTGGCAGAGCAGAATTTGAGGGCTAATTTCAAGATATTTATTTCATTACAACTAATTAGTTCACAGTTCAGGGGAAACCATGCAGGTATTTTACATAGAAATGGCCATTAAGTCATAAAGGAAATGATGTAGTATTGTCACTTTTAAAAACAATTTAAAAACAACGCTCAAAACATGATTCCTGCTTCTTATAAGTGCCTGCACGCTATGCCATGCACTGCCTGAAATACTTATGTGTTGAAAACACTTTGTATTGAATATTTATTCCCTGAATAACTGTCAGTGTCTTCGTAGCCGACACATTTGGGTGAAATGTTTCAAGTTTCTGAGTGTGCAGTGAAAAACCTCCATCTGACACCCAAATAAGTGGCCTGATTTCAGCTGCACGGAGCACTTTTAGTGCAGAAATTATTTCCTCCCCGTATGTTGCAGCGCTTTAGCAGCCTAGAGCGACTCAGCACGGCAATTTGGGTGCTGAAATGAAGCACTGAGATAGCGGGAGAAATAATAACAGCGGAGCTGGCCAGAGCGGCGTTCCCGGCTGCGGGAATGAGGAGCTTATGGCTAAATATGGTCAGGATTTAGGGCTGCTCCTCATGCAGAGCACCCGACGCTGGGATTTCCTCTGCTTCCCGAGGAGGAGCTGGTGGCGACCGCCTGTTTTTAGTGGTGTGGGTGTAAAATACGTTGGATGGACGTTGGATATACGTGTAAAATACGTTGGATGAGCTCAGGCTGTCCAGCGCTGCCATGCCGGCTTGGATGTAGCCAAGCTCAAGGTCCGAGGCTGATCCCACGGGATCCTGCCTCATCCCGAAAACCATCTCCCCTTCCCCGAGCCTGCTCTCCCGCAGCTCCGTGTTGCTATGAAATCCCACATGAAATGGGAAGATCCCAGGGAATTCCAGACCAAATGCAAAGCGATCTATAAGATTATAAAGCACTTGGACTGAGACCTTTCAAACTCATTGCATCATGCGGAGAATTGCCACAATCTCAGCGGGGAGAAGGTGTCACCAAGATGAGTCACTGAGGTCCATATTGAGCCCAGTCAGGTCTATTTTGAGGTATTTATTAAGGTATTTTATTAAGAATATTGAAGGTATTTATTAAGCTCAGGATAAAGAACTAGGGAGCCCTGCGCTTGCTAAAGCTGTTGCCGTGCGTTGGATCCGATGCAGCGGCTGCTCTGCAGAGCCCTGCTGTTTTCCTGGGTTATCTTATAGTGGAAGGGACCCACACAGGCGCTCCCAGCCTTGGGCTACCTGGAATTGCGTTGCCGCGGGGCCGGAGAGCCACATTTCCAGCCACCAATTCCCGAGTAAAACTGGAATGTGTCTGCGACCGCAGCAGCAGAGCTGCAGAGCGAACAGACCATTAAAACGTCCATTCGAGAAATACCCTCGTCCCGTTTATATTTACTGCTGCTTCATTCTGCTGGGAGTCAAGGGCCCGTTTGCAGCCGATGAAAGGCTCGGGATAGATCAATTGGCTGGAAAGGGCTCCGAGGATTGAAACCTGCAATTCCCTGCGGACAAGCGCTAATCCATCACTCTGCTGAGCCCCAATGAGGTGCCGCAGAGGCTGACTCTGGTCTCTTTGCTTTTTTGGCCCCAAAAGTGACGTTTGGTGCTAAAATTGTACAAAAGATTCTCGTGGCCGAGCTGCTGGGAAAAGCCTATGGGTTTTTCTAGCTATCTTGGGTGTCTCTGCAGCTCTGTGACGGGCAAATTTCAGGAATGCTGCTCCCTGGGCGAGTGGGGTTTGTGTGGTGACAGCCCCTCGGAGCTGTCACCATGTCCCGTGCGGCATCGTCATCACCGCACTCTGGTGCTACTTCCAAGTACATTGACAGAAATCCCAAAGTCCCTGGAAGCATCGTGAAAAGGGGGTAAATGTGTGAGAGAGAAACCCAGGCGGGAATTGCTGTGGTTCCGATATTCCAAAGGGTTTTTCCCACGTGGATTCCCTGGGCTCTAAGGGAGGGCAAATGCCTGCTGCAGCCCAGCCCAATTGGGTTTAAAAGCCCCTCGGTGTGCAGATCCGCGGCAGACCCGGCCTCCCTGGGTTTATTCCTGGTTTTATTCGTGCTGGAAAGAAAATGGTGCCTTTAGCTCCTTCCCTCATCTCTTTCCTTCCCCGAGACCAGATAAAGCGGGAGTGGAGCCGCCGTCGCCGGATGGTTTTGGGGTATTTTAGTCACAATAAAAACGCTGGGATCTGCAGCGGGATGAGCCGGCGCCAGGGCAGGAGAGCAGTGGGGACCGCTGGGGTGTCAATGCGGGGATGTGGGGATGCTCCGGAGCCCGGATCGGCTCCCACTTTGAGGAACACATGGATCTGACCCGGCTTGGAGCATCTTCACCAATCTGCTAGCACCGTCGTCCCCACCGAGCATGAATAAATCACGTTCCAGGCTCCTAGCGAGGCCCTGAAATATTATCAGTGCTCCTTGACACCCTACCTGCCCCACATCCCACCTGGCTCTCCACAAAACACATTCCCTCCACTTTCAAGAGAGGAAAAAAAATCCATTTCCATCAAACCCTGACCCTTTTCTAGCACTAGGGTGATCAAGTCTCCTCCACTTTATATTTGGTATTTTCGTGGGGTTTTCTTTGAGACTTTTAATGAGTTTCTATTCCCCTTTGTGCAGCAGACGCTTCAGTCCGGCCGACAGTTTTACTCACCCCATGTGGAGCGATGTGAAGAGTCGGGACAACCTTTTATTCCTGTGCAGGGTTTCCTCTGCCAACATTTTTCCCAAGTTCGCCGGCCGCACGGTGAGTTTTGACCCTTTCCTACCCGCTTTATCAGCCCCTTGTATCCATCCCTTTGGGTTGGGACATTCCCACCGGTGCCAAAGGACATTCCCGGCTCTCAAGCGCCTGCAGATTTTACTGAAAAAGGGAAAAAAAACCCAAAGCAAGCCAGAATCAAATATGGGATTTAGAACTGCGTTTTGCTGCAGTGCTTCAGCCTCCGCTCGGTGCAAATATGGGAACACATTTTATCCCGGTTTGTTCAGCGTGGGGGAATTTCCAGCTCCCATCTCCTACCTGCGAGGCAAGCGGAGCGGTTTCCGGCTCTTCTTTTGCTAATTACACACGTCTAATGCACTCATAGAGTCTAAAAACACATGCCATTGAACATTACATATTAAACGCAGCCTCGTTTGTTTTTTTTTGATGCTGGGGAAGGTTGTGCTCATCTGCTGAGAATTAGGAGGTCATTCCTCTGCGGAAGCTAATCCAAATTGCCTGTTATCCATAGGCAGAAAATTAAAGGAATATTTAAGCCCATTCCGCAGATTACAAACTTGGTGGCATAGCTCTGAAACCAGCAGTATTAGTATCTTGCATTTGACAGTTGCCAATAATTTAAGTCAACTGTTTAACATCTGGCATTACTATATAATGTCTGCCTTAAGCGGTAACCTTCTTTTTTTCTGCTTTAAGGAAAGCTTTTTCTGCTTTGAGAGATTTTTGATTGCTAAAGCCCTTCCTAGGACAGATTTATCCTGTGATTTAACATTTTGTGCTGGAGTTTCATTTTGAATCAGTTGAATAATTGGCAGTGACTTCAGTATTAAACTGATTCATGATGTACATCCAGGCCCTTATATAACTTAACATTATTGTCTTTATAATTGAAGCTCCTTTTTTTCTCGTTAAAAGAGAAGTATTGGAAACAGTCTAGGGATCTGCTTTGATTAAAAGGAAAGTGCGGAGGATTGGGAATGATTAGGGATGGTCTGCGCCGCGCGCGGGGTCACCCCATGGGGCCGGTCACCTCTGTGGCCGTTTGGCTTTGTGCAGCCTTACGACTTGTGCCATAAGGACCTATATTAAATATACTGCACTTGCTGATGCTCCTTGGCTTGCATGAAATGAGTTTGGAAGGTCTCAGTCCATATATCCGTCCATCTGTCCATCCCTCTGCATTGGATGAGCTCCAGCACGGCCAGCCCCCACGGATTGCACAGGGGGAATGAGGTTTGGGGAGAAACCAAAGGGAAACGGGCCAAACTCTTCCCCTTTGGAGACACCCCTGCAGCTGCCCTGGGGCCTGGGGAGCTGCTTCCCGGCGGGATCCCGCGGGATGCGCCAGCGCTCCCCGCTCCGCAGGAGAAGGCTCGGGCCGCCGGCTCCACATGCCAAATTAAAACGTGTCCGTTTCACACTCCCCTCGTCCCCCGGCCCTTGGCAGGGGCTATGATATAACAGGTTTTGCATAGCTGCTAGACATCTTCCTAATGGTATCCCCTGTGAATTCTAAATTTCAGTCACAGCCTCTAAATTTTCATTAAGAGCAGTCACACAGAGAGAATGATGGATTAGATTTTATTGTTGGAAAATCTCCAGATAAAATTAAAGTGCTTCTTTCTTTTCTGAAACCTTTACCTTTCCCCTGTGGTGCCCTATAAATAAGGTATCAAATAATGTTTATCCTTTTGAATGCTGCAATCTTGCATGTTCCTGACCGCTCTCCTGCCTCTTCAGAGATGTCACTTCCCAGCTAAAGCCCAGGAACTGACACGCTGCCTAATGGACTTTGTTTTATTACAAAATAGCCCATTTTGGTCTTCTAGGAACATCGTGGAGCCTTCACTGAAGCTCCTGCACCCGTTTTTAAGTATAGAGTTGTCTCCTCTATGAGAGCCTTGTTGCTTCTCCCTTTCCCCAAGCCCCTATTTCCTTCCCTCTTCCCACTTTATCCCGCTGTCTTTCTCCAGCCCGACACATTCCCTCATTCTCCCTTGCCGTCCTCGCTCCATCCACGTGATCCCGGATTGCAGACGGATGAGACACGGCCGGGCCCGCGGAACCAGCGATAGCCAAACCCTGATAAGCGGCATCCGCTCCCCCTGCCCGGCCAGCAGATCCCTCCAGCAGATGTTACTTCGCCGAGAAGAAAACAGGGCTAAAAAATAATAATAATAAAATAATATTCTGCTGCAGCGGAGGACGTAGACAGTTTTAGATGCTTTTAGTCTTCGCTTTTAGCTGGAGTGAGCCAGCTCTCTGCAGGCAGGAGTTAGGAAGTGTTCAAAAGCTGGTGGTGCTGGCATGATTCATGCTGGTGTCAGCTCGTTTAAATTAAATTCCACGGGGATTTATCCGGCCAAGGCTCTGAACAAATTTCAGACAGGCCCCCTGGCCCCCGCACCTCTCACTTCGCAGCATCTTAAATTAATGCGGTGCAGAAAGGGCAGGCTCGGCCCAGGACGGGCTGGCGAAAGGCGGGTTTTCTCCCCAAATGAGAGGGGAAAACGCAGGGCTGAACCCCGAAGAGAGGGAAAAGCAGCTTTTCCAGTGAAATTACCAATGTACTTGACAGGGGATGGGGGTGGCGGTGGGAAAATCCGGAGAGCAGGGAAAAGCTGGAAGGAGGAACCCTGTAAACGGGATGGAGAGGGGCCAGGGCTGCCCGAAACCTGCCGCGGACACGCGGGATCGCCGAGTTCCCTGCGCACAATCCCGCCGCCCACGGTCGGGCCGGCGGCCAGGGCTATTTCTGGGCAAGCGCTGAGCAAGTTCCAGGGAAAGGAACTCCGACAGCGCAGGGAAACCGAGGGCGAGAGAGACGGAGGCTCCTTTTTTAGCAAGGAGAAGTTGGAGCGGAGAGCAGAGCCTTGGAAAAGCAGCCGTGGGATGGGGATGGGCAGCGTGTCCCCACCGCGAGCTGCCCGTGTCCCAATTCCCTGCAATGCCGTCTGGTTCCAGCCTCAGAAACCGCAGGATTCAGGAGCTGCTCCAAGATCCACGTGTATTTTGGGGAGGAACACGTGAAAGGAGAAGCTCTGACTCCCCTCTTGAGGGCTGCTCCAGCCACGAAGTCTTTGGGGATGCCGGTTTGTCCCTTGGGAAGCGGTACCTGAAGTCAGAACCATTGCACCAAACCATGGATCTCCCTTAATTAATCTCTTAATTTCCTCTTTAGAAACCCCGAATATTTGCAACGGAATCACCAAGGAGGGGAAAAATCTGATATTTACTGCGATGTGGAAGCTTCCAAAAGTACCTGGAGAGCCTCGAGTACCAGCCGCGGTGAGCGCAAACCCCTAAAACGTTATCAAATTGCAAACTAAACACTTTGTGGCACTGAGGATGTTATCCTCAGGAAGAAAAAAATCCCACTGAGGTTATTCCCAGCTCAGGAGCTGCAGCAGATATATTGTTGTTTTGATATGGAGACACGGATGACAAAAAGGCCAGAACTCAACCGTATACCCATATATCAATAAAAAAATTGTGT
Source organism: Crypturellus soui (assembly GCA_032275445.1). Classification (NCBI taxonomy): domain Eukaryota; kingdom Metazoa; phylum Chordata; class Aves; order Tinamiformes; family Tinamidae; genus Crypturellus; species Crypturellus soui. The sequence continues at coordinate 5,278,890 of JAUBNY010000219.1, read as the reverse complement.
TTGCTAAGGAACTCATTTAGGAATTTTGGAAAGAAAACCATTTCCAGGAAAACCATCCAAAATGGACTTCCAATTTTCCTTTTTTTTTTTTTCTCCCCCCTTCATCCACAATAAGGTTCTGATTTTTCCCAACAACAATAACCTTAGGAAAAGAAAAAAGCCCTGGATTAACTCGAAAGCTCTTTCACTTTCACTCCATTTCTTTGGCCCCTCCGCAGGGAAATCCTCCGTGCAGGGTTTCCGAGCGCTAATGAACACCAGCCCTTCCCCTCTACCTTGCAGGGCCCGATTCCCCGCGCTCATCCATAAATATTCCTGCAAAGCCTTTCCCGATGGCAGGAAGCGGCGGCGGGAGCTGGCCGGGAAGGGCCAGGCGCCTCCAGCGCCGCGGATTTATGGCACCCCCCGCGCGCGGGGGCCATAAAACGACAATTTGTTGGGGCTGCAGCGCAGCCCTCTGCCCCGCGCGGCACCTTTCAGCGCCCTCCGTAAAGCCGGCCTTGAAAATCCCGGGATCTTCCGCGATGAAACGGAGGCCGCGTCGGCTTTCAAGCACTGCTGCACCTGGAAGTGGGGAGACGAGGCCAGGAGGGAGCGATCCTGGCTCCACGGTGTAGCCGGATCCTGCCCTGGCATCGCTCCGTGTCCTGCCATGGGTTTCCCGTTGGGCAGCTCCAATGTAGCAGGGAGCGGGAGGGATGAAGCCTGGGGCTGCGGGATGAAATGTCCCGCTGGGAATTTTGCACAAAAAGCCACAACCAAAATCCCCACGTTGTCCCTTGGCCTGTTGTCCCTTATCCTCCTGGTCCCCATAAAGCCACCGGGCTGGAATTTGCATCCATCAAGGCACGGATCCATCCGCTCTCCGTCTTCCCAGCACTGATGGGCCGGCTGGGCCCTTCTCCGGCATCCCGGCCGCCCAGGCGGATTGGGATCAATGCGGATGAGCGAGGGCAGAGCTCCGCGTTCATTCCCGAGCACCCCGAGGTGCCCGCGGTGCAGCCGGGTTCATTCCTACCCACGGGACAGACCTTCCTCAGCCCCCAACGTTGCCCTTCAAGGTCATTCGGGGCTTCATTGCTGAAATAACGACCAGCCCCATGTTCACACCCACGTCCTGCTCGGCACCAAGTGCAAGATCCAAGATCCCCCCTAAGCGCAAAGGGTTAAAACCTCCGTCTGCTCCATCCAGGTCACCCCGTCCTTCCCCGGATTGCAAAGAGGAGAAAGGGGAGGATTAGAGGGGGCAGATTTACGGCTCCGCGCTTTGATGCTCGTGTCGGAGCGGGTCCAGCGGCCGCTCTCGACGGGGCCAAATCCCTTTGGATTAGCGAGGGCTCGTGGGGAAAGAGAGCGCCGTTTTTATGGGCGCTTTATTAATAAAGAGCTGGGGAAACACTTACTGCTGCTCCGTAAATCTTGCAGGGCAGGAGGAGGCTGCGCGGACACACGGGGAGCGGAGGGGCCGTCCGGCTCCACCTGCATCTCCATCCCCATCCCAGCGGCATTCCCGGAGCCCCGGGATGTCCCGGTGCCATCGCGGCCCCTCCGGAGCCCCCAGGTCCCCAAGGTGTCACCAGGATGCTCCGTCACCAGCTCCCATGCACCGAGACCCGGGGGAGCCGCTGCCTTTGCTCTAGGATGGGAAAAAAACCCAGGAAAAGGAGAAAAGGGGCCCTCAGCACCGCCACCGAAATCCAACAACAACGACAGAAGTTTCCTTCCTAATTTCGGCTTCTGGTCATAAAATTTTACTTTCATGTAACAGCATGAAATGTGCACAACCGGAGCAGGGGTTTTTAATAAAAGGCAGAGTTGATGTAACATCCGAGCCAAGGTGTTTTTATAAGCCAGAAGAAGAGAGACAGAAACACAGAAAGAAAATAATTTTCTTGAATTCCTTCCAAAAATGAATTTTATTTAGCTTTGCTTTACCAAAGTTCTCCTTCCTCTTGACGCATGGGTTTTTCCCCCTTAAAATCCCTATTCTTAACCTGCTCCCGATTGGAGCAATGCAAGGAACCTGCAGAGGGGTGAAAGAGCCTCCCTTTTTGCTAGAAAAGCTGCAGAACCCGATAGAATTCCCACCTTGCACAGGTTGGTTGTTGCATTTGGACACTCCCAAGCAGACGTCGCTCCAACGCTGGGCGCGGAGCAAGGATGGAGCCGGCAGGAAGGGGAGGAAGATGCAGAGAGGGGGCTATTTAGACCCCCAAACCCCGTCTTTCCTCTTGGGATTTCAACATGGAGCTTTATGTTGTTATTGCTCGTCAGAGTGGCTGGAGTGTGAGCAGGGATGGGGACATCTATCCCGGTGTCTGCAAACCGGGAAGAACCAGGCACTTCCTGGCAAAAGTGGGATATGTTGGATCTCTGCTGGGAAAGGACACATTCTGGGAGGGAGAGCCACAGAACCGGAGCCCCGTTCGGTGTCACAGACCTTGGACCACACCGACCACTTCCAAGCGGGAATTCCGAGTCCCATGTTTACAAGCCAGGCCTGGCTCCCTAGAAAAACAAGAACCAGGACAAGAATTTTTACGGGACAATCTGTTCAGCCCTGCGAAAGCCGGAGTGCGGGGCCTGCAGCTCTCGCTCCCTCTTTCCACAAGTTTTCCCTCTGCTTTCCAGCAGCTCACGCTCGGGGGGCAAAATCCAGCCCCTGCCGCTGTGATTCCTTATGAAGGCAGCGAGAGCGCTGGATAAAAGCGGCTGCATCCAGAGCGCCAGATGAGATGCAGGAGGGATCCAAGCGCCGTGGCGCTGGATAAAACAAAGCCCGCAGCAGAAAAATCAAATGCTGAAATATGTATTTCTTGTGGGTATGAATAGAACTGTCTGTGTTTGCCTTGGAGACGGGGGAAGGAGGCCAAGCGGTTTCATCCCAGCAGGTATCGCTTTGCAGCGCGGAGACATGGAGCAATTTAAAGACCTCCCGCCGGCCCTTCCCGGCGGCTGCGGAGCCCTTGGAGCAGCTCGTGGAGGCCCCTGGAAAGGTCATTCCCATCCCGCAGCCCCCGTGCAGGTAGCTGGCCCCGGCCCTGGTGTGGATGGTTGGATACGGATAAGGAAAATCCGTCTCCTTAAAGATAAGGCAAGTCCAAGGCAGCACGGCAGGCAATTCCAGGAGCCTCGGCCTGTCCTCGTGCTGCTTTTCCAGCCTCGTGCCCATCACCAGCTCTGCTGGACCCGCTGGATTGTTGTCACGTCCTCGGTGTTGGGGACATCGGACTGAGCGAGAGCAGGAGCCGGAGCACTGTGCACATTCAACCTATGCCAGGGGGTCCAGTCGCCTCAATTTAAATAATTTAGCAGCTATTCCTTGAAAAATGGAATTTTTCCATACCCAACCCAACACCTTGTGCTTTGCAGCTCTTCAGCCAGGCCTCTCGCAGCCTGGGAAAGGGATCCGGAGCAGAAAGTGATCCGGAGTGGAAAGGGATCCAGAGCGGAAAGGGATCCAGAGTGAAAGGGATCCAGAGCGAATGGGATCCAGAGTGAAAGGGATCCGGAGTGGAAAGGGATCCGGAGCGGAAAGGGATCGGGAGCGGAAAGGGATCCGGAGCTGTCGCTGCTCACAGGGCCGTTCCGCGCCCGGGAGCACCGGAGAGCGGGAGCAGCCGAGAACCCGCAGGGAAAGCGGGAGACGTTTCCTGCTAATCCCCCCTCGGAGCCAGGACGGGCTCCGCGGGCTCTTCCCGATTCGGGTCATCCCGATACCAGCGGCGTTGCTGTTTGTGGAGGTCGTGGCCAGACGCCCTCATCCCGTCGTGTCCCTACATTTTCTCATGGATTCCCCGCAACGGGGCATCTATAACACGTGGGCTGCTCATCTAGTTGCACCAAGTGTCACGACGGATTCCTAGCGAGGACAGGGAATAAAAATCCCGGAGAAAATCCCAGAATGCCGCCCTTTTGGAGCATCCAGATCTCCAAAGGGAATTAAAACACATGAGGCTGGAGGGTCTCCCCCTGCCCGACCCTTCCTTT
>JAUBNY010000219.1:4925547-4938902 GCA_032275445.1 Crypturellus soui | reverse complement strand
TTAGTTGAAAACACAGTTCACCTGCATAGTTTTCATAGAGAACTCTCCCATAATTTAGACAGTGTGAAATGCCTTTTTCCACTAAGGACTCTCCCATTGTGCAGGAAGTTTCTACTAAGAATTACAGAGCAGAAACTGCTAGATGAATCACCCATTTTGACCGGATCAGCGTTTCTTTCAGCCTAGATTTTTACATCTGTTCAATAGTATAAAACTCGAGTATTAACGATGACTGCATTATGCCAGATTTAGTTTAAAAACATACAGGCTGTCAATAAGAAAGCAGCACATCACTTAATTGAAAGCCTAGGGGGATGGGGGCTTTACTGCATTCTCTGTTTTTACAGAATTCACGTATTTCCTGGGAAAACAAGACCCAGATGCGCTACGGGGCACTGAGCAACTTGAAACTATATAACCATGGCAATTAAACACATGTCCATTCAGCAAAACCCTTTAAGTTTGTCCTTAAATCCCATTAAAGGCAATGTACATACTAGAAAGCTTGCACAGGGATGATTTACTGAATCGGGACCTAAATGAGCATGCCTCAGAAAGCAGAAAGCATTTGGATTAATCATAGCTTCTTCCTCAGTGTATGAAGAAGAGTGTACTGGCTTTGAATGGTAGGCGTTTTTGCTACCAGCATGTTGTAAGCTTTTATCCCCTACTTTTCATAAAGGCAGGAATTATTGAAGGGGGAGAATCAATTACAAGGCCTGTAATGAGATCAGAAGTGACAAATGTGACATTCAGACCTTTAATTTGAAAGGATTTATTGACCTCCGGTTTTAAAATGGATTATTACTGAAAGCCAAACCCATCAGCCCAATACTTCAGAGGAAAAGATGATTTTTCTCAGTGCATGGATATGCACGGACTATTTACAATCTCAGCCCCTGAACATATTTCAGTCAGTGGATATGGTCCACCTTGTGGTAAACTTTTGCTAATAGCAAAGGGGCTGCACATTATCCACATGCTGTCAAGTTTTTTTGGACCATCTAAATCACAAGAGAAATCACACAGTTCAAAGGAGAAAGTGCAGCCAAAAGGCAGTCAGATCTACAGATTCATCAATTCCTTAGGTTAAAATGATATTTATATCACAGTGATTTCAGTCAGTGAAATTATTTCTGACTTAAATACCAGAATCAAGCTTAGTAATGAAGACCTGAAGGGTATGTGTTGCAAATAATAAGTTCAAAGCTGTCTGACTGCCTCTGGGTAGAATGGACATTGGAGGAATTTTTTCTTAATCGTTACCTGAATTGTGCTGCATCTCTGCAGAGCTCCACATTGGGCCTAAAAGATCTGTCATACAGCCTTGTTTGAGCAACTTTCATTGGGGTTTCTTTGTCCTTGATAGCTTGTTTGAGAGCAGCAATGTTAGCTTCTTGATCTCCAATCTCCTTAAGTGTCTGAAGAGGATATTCATGAAAAAGAATTGTTTAATAAGATATTCTTGCCTCTGTGTATACCTGTTTCAGGTTCTGATTATAGCATTGATTCCTTATTTGGCCAGAATATAGAAGAAATAGAAGCACAAAAGTGTTTTCCACCTTTTTCTTTCTACTCTTATATTGAGAATGCATAATCTGATATCTGGCTTAAAAACAAGCAGAAATATTTTGCAGTTTGTTCAAAATCTCTTCCAAAGCTGCTGATAAGACATCCTACTTCCATGATTTACTTTTGGTGCTGTAAGTTATCCAAGAAGTTTTAAAGTTATTTTTACTGAGATGATTCAAATGTTGAATCTCTCTTCCCTCATAACCACTGAGACACATAGAAAATAAAGCCTGCTTCTCCATCAATATCCAATAAGTGCTAAGGAATAGCTTATTCTTTCCCTACTTGCAACTGAACTAACACAGAGGTGGAGGCTGCTCCACATAAAAGGAGGAATTGAGGCTGAAGAGGCTTCATGAGACAAGAAGCTGGTGCTGCTAATAGTGTTGCAGCAAAGCACAGCTTGCTTTCCATAAGAGGGATAACCAGCCTAGCCTAAGAATCCTCACTCTGGGAATCCAGACCCAAAGATCAGCTCCTTGATCTACAATAAGTAAAGTCCAGTGGCTTTAGTTTAACAAGATGTGCTAGCACGTGTCTAATTGTCTTTATATTTAAATCTCTCTCTTGCTTGCAGTAGCAGAGCAGAAAGTAGAAGCTGAAGTGCAGCCGTAATCCATCACTGAAGACTCTTGCCAGATGCTAAGCTGACACAAAACACTGCTCTATACCTGCCATGGACTAAGAAGTTTTTCCTAGAGGACAATTCTAGTGTGATTTTCTCCAAGGAGGTTATCACATCATTAGCCAGCATTCCAGCGGGAACACTTACGTTTTTCAAATGAAACTCTAGTTTGTGTTTTGCATCTTCCAGCTCCTCGCAGCGCTTGGCAAAGGCCTCGTTGACCGCCGCGCACTGCATGCGCAGGTCCTCAGACACGTCATGGAGAATACTGTCAATCAGGGCACGGAGATTGATTGAAGCCATTTTTTCTCGTTCTGCCCTATATATGTTGTCGTGACTGAACTTTGACCACGTCTCTGGTGTTGAGGCACTGCAAGAAGAGGTGAACAGTATAAAAATAGGAGATTTTTTTTCTTTTATTCAAGTTGCATTTGAGATGACAATCTGAAGTTGGTTGTCTCCCTGGAAAAAATGTTGTCAAATGACTCTTTCTTTCTCTCTTTTTTTTTTCCTTTTCTTTTACTACCTTGTAGGCTGTCGAGTGTTGCCATGAAGGAACATAAAAAAATCAATATAAAAGTAATAAACTCTCATTCACCTTGTGGCTTGCAGGAAGTAATGCAGCTCGAGTTCTTTCCCTTTAGCTCATATAAGTGAGGAGAGCATACAGCTACTAACTACAAGCACTGTTAAGTCACCAGCAAAGCAAAACGTGAATACATTTAAGCTTTACAGTCTGTGTATACCTCAAAACAACGAGAACAGGATATCTGTTTATGCCTCCTGGTGCAGAAGAAACTACGTAGTTCTCAGAACACTGTGTCACGTCAATATTTCCTGAAAGGGGAGCGTGAAGCAGCAAGATTCATTGCAAGTAAGAGTAACCCTCTGCATGCACCTTTCCCAAAAGAATGGCCCACTGATGTCTCAGAAGAATTTAAATTACCTTTCAGAAGTATACAGGCAATTATTTCAGGGGAAAATTTCTACAGATTCATTGCATATAGCGGGCACACTTTGCTGTCATTGGGGCTGCAATCACATCTTTAATTATGCAATCACAGTGTTAATTCAGAGCAGCATCGTGGCTTTCACTGACACCAAGGATATATCCTACCTCACCAGGATTATTGGCAGGGGATAATGAGAGGATGTACCCACCTCTCTTCAAACTTCACGGAGCCAGGATGGAACTGGATGTTGGTACTCTGGTTATTGTATCTGCCACATTTCTCATCAATGTTGTACGTTTCTACTTTGTCTGACCAGTCCATTTCACAAACTTCCTTCTGATCTCGATTTAATCTACAAAAAGCATTATTATCACACATTTCCAGCGAAAACAATACAATTCTGCAAAATTATCACATATATTTATGAAGCTAGACTCTAAGCCTCAGTCTGTCACAGAACACTAAGTAAACTTTCCTTTTTTTCCTTGCAAATCCTAACCAAACTCTGTCTCTCATAACCATCTGTTAGGAGGAAAGGAAGTCTAATGTGATAACCACTGGCCTAGACCTTCAGGTCTGTCCTGTGCTTACTGAAGGCTTAGAGCTCTTATAGCCTGACATAGAGGAGTTGTTGGACTTTGGATTTTACAGATTAATTCTAAAACAAAGAGGATTTTATAAATAGCGGCTAGAGCTGCAATTATGATGGTGAGGAAAGGAAGCAGATTTGCCCAGTAGAACACTCTTACCACCCTAAGACATGAGGTGGTGCTGATGGGGGGTCCTCCTCCCCTTTCCCCAGTACTTTGGTCCTTGTACAATTTAACAGCACCATAAAAGCGCCCTGTGACATTCCCTGAGCCCAGCTATCCAGCCTTCCATAGACTGTGGCATGGTTTGTCCTCGGAAAAGACATGAACAGTGACATTCACTATTAATGTCACTGCTTCATTCTCTATTGAATGAGTCAGATAAATCAGAATGACTTTGTTACCAAGAACAGTTGGTCTTTATCCACTGCTAACAGCAGATGTCACTGTCACCTAAGGAATTAAAAAGACTCAGCCAAAGGTGGTACAAAAATGATCTTAAAAGTATTACTTACAAAATGTGACGCCTAAACTCAGTTATTACCCTTCTGCTGTAACTGAGCTACATTAAATTATTACGTATTTATAGACATTCTTTATAAAAACTACATATTTCTTTTTCTGGCAGAATATCACAAAATGGGAACAAACTGAAAACTGTAAAATACGGAGGTTTCTATCAGTTAATCCCATCATGTTGATTCACTTGGAATTCAGTTAACACCTTCTTTCTGAAGGGTTCATTATAAATTAAAAGCAAATACTCCTTTTGAAATGCAATGAACATTCATGCTGACAGGGAAGTTGGAGCGAGGTTTCATATTTTACATTCGTACTGACATCTGGTGGCAAAAACCTCAGGTCAAAATGGCCTTTCAGTCAGACAAATTGTTGTAAAATAGCATATTACTATACTATACCATACATCAGAGAAGTTTAAATGCAATTCATACAGCTCATAAGCCTTGCATTGGTATGAACTTCATCTACTTTGGGTGGAGGGGGTACAGAAGGAATTCTTTGCCAATATAAAGTGACTACTAACAAACAGTGAAAACCAACTCACCGCATCTGGTTAACGGCTTGCATCAATGTTCTCTTCAGCAGTTCCTGGATATTTCTGATCAGTTCAGCTTCCTAGATAAAAACATTTGAGATTGCTGTGATAGCCAGTGTAGAGCTATAGATCTTGCAGAGCTGATTGATTTCAATGGTTGTGGATAAACAGTTAAATTCTGCACTTGTTACCCTACCATTGCAAGACAAGATCTTCCTAGGAGTTAGAAAATACCAAGGTAACTCAGGTATAAGTCTAAAATCACATTTTCAAGTAAAACTTGAAATACTTCTAAAGCCTGGGGTTCATTATCTTCATGTTGCATGGATACTGGCCTACCTCCTTTGAACTCTGAGCATTAACTGAAAGCAGAAGTTGCTGCTCTATGATTTAAACAGTAATTGTCTTCCTCACAGGGTACAGGAAAGCCATCCCAAGATAAACCTGATGGCATTTACAGCTTTTCTTTTTTTATTAAACCAATTTACTCCAGAACTCATCTTGCCTCAGATGATGGACAGTATCATAGACTATGGAATAATCTTGTATATGCAATTTGGTATGCTGGATTAATTTTTTTTTCAATTGCAAAGTGTGCACTGGTCAAAGTCATAAAGCTTTGCCTGACCTTGTAATGCAACTAGTGTCTGAAGTATTAGCACGAATGTTCATTTCTACACGAACACAAGCAAGCTCAAAAGGCCACACTTTCTAATAATTTCTCATCAAACAAAAGGTATCTGTTGCTTATCTTGCACTGTAGTACAGTTGCTTTAAAGATGAACTGTCAATGCCTCATGTCAAGTGACTTTATTGACTTGGAGATTATAAATTATTCAATACAAACCAGTCCAGTATGCATTTTTTATGATTATTATGTAAGGGGATTTAGTATTTGAGGCTCAGATATTAAAAACAGCTATTGTATATGAAAAGCTCTTAATTAATTTGCCTGTTGTTCATCAGGCAGACATACAATGACAACAAAGGGAGTATATATTTGCTAATAAACGTTAATCCTAGAACTCGGCTGGCACTCATTGGTCCTTGGACTGTTTTTGACAGATAAATGGATGAATATGTCATTGCAATGTCATTTTCTCCATCATAACAAACCAACAGGGAGCATAAGAAAGATCAATTTACTCTAAATGAAAAGGGACAATTGTGATTGGAAAAAAATATTATTTTAAGACTCTAAATAGTGCAGTTAAGATAAATAGATAGCTGAAGGTATCATTTTACAGACTGTAAATATGAACACTAAGACTCACTTTCTGCAGAGAGGAAGTATTACAAGTATTACAATTTCCAAAATAAAATTTCAAAAGGATTTTAAAAGGTCAGAAAGGCCAACAACTTGCAACTATATTTATAGTAATTGATATCACTTTGTGTTGGGTAGTCAGTCATGTAAATAAAGAGGCAATCCTTTTGCTGTGAGTAATGTGTAATTGAACTGCACAGCTTTAACTGAGAAAATCTTTCCTTTGTCAGTTAAGGGCTCTTACATGGAAAAAGTGAAACGGTGCAAAACCAAAAGCTCTTGCTGAATGCCCTAAAACGAAAAAGACACAGGCGGATTCCACACGAAGATGTCATCAAATGGGACTGGAGGACCTGGCAGAGCTGGGCAGGCAGCTGGCACAGCCGTGGCCACCGCGGGTCCCCACGAGGCACAGGCCAGACATTAGCGCTGCGTAAATGCCTGACATTTCACAGCGTCTGCAGAGCAGCAGGAAGCAGGACCCTGGCGGGCAGGAATCTCATCCTCCTTGCAGGGACCTTATAACACGCTATGTTTGCTCTTTCACATTTTCTTTGCAGAGTAAATTCCATCCACACCCATGGCGCAGAACACTGCAGCCTGGAGCACAGCTCTCCTGCATCACCTCTCCTTGGTGATTTGAGCACTAACAGCGTGGGTGACTCCACAGGGAAATCCGTGGGGGAGGCCTGAGTTTCCACAAGCTGCACAATATATGACTCTTAATACTCTGTGCACAGAATTCTGTTAGCAATGCATTTCAAGATCCAGGACACATTAGGAGAGGAAAAGAATATTAACGAGTTCTAGCAACTAGCAGTACCTCTGTGGTTCAGAAGAAAACATTAACATAGATTTGCATTTTTTCAGTTCATGACAGGACTTGTTGGATCAAACATCTTTTTCTTTCCCTAATTTTGCCATATATGTCTTCCTGTGCAACCATTAAAATGAAATACTGTGAATCTGCAGTGATCTTGGCTTGTTTTAAGTTTTCTGCTCCACAGTTAATAATAATAAACTTCTTTGTTGTCATAAATGATTGTCAATTAAAAGTGGAGGGAACATTTTATAGTTTAGCATAGCATTTATTTTATTACAGTATTTAACGTTCATAGTGCAATAGTTGGATTCTCCTCAAACCTAATGATAAATCCATCTCAATTCATGGCCTTATGAGCATCTAACTAATGGTGCAAAGAGGAATCCGTAAGAATTTTTAAGAGCAGATGTTTGTGCCTGCTGTGAATTTAAAGATTGATGTTTCTGCAGATTTTCTTTTTACATCTGTAGCTTGCAGATGACAGCAATGTCTCAGTTCAGCACCCAGGGTCAGAAAGAAAAGATGAAAGGGCAGCTAAGAGGAACTGGTAAAATGCAGTGTCCAGTCTGTATCATATGATGTGAGAAGGGCTGGGGAGTTCCCTTGATTATAAATCCAGCTGCATCCATCCATCAGGAACAACATGCTAGCAGGTGTCCTGCACATCAGCGTAGGAAATGAAACGCACCGGCTTGCAGATCTCACTGGATTTGGGCCTCTGAGCAGAAGTGTCACAGGATGACTGTTATTTATTACAGCTGGGAGTGAAAGCAGATAACAGTCTTCAAATCTGCAGCCTGGCAACTGGCCTTTTTCCTACCAAACTGCATGCTCTCCTCGTGGCATTTGGGAAGTCCATAATCTGCAGATGTCAAAAATAAGCACTAAGTTCTTTACTGAGTTGTCTGGGTTACAGGGCTGTCTTACTGAGCGCAGTCGGGGCAAAGCTACAGCCCACAGTGTTTGGAAATGATTTTCTGCTGATTTCCTTGCCCCATTATTGTATTCATCAGGAATCCATACAATGATATCCTTTCTCCACTTTCCTAAATTTTAATTTTTTATACAGTTGACAGGATCCTGGCTAATGCCTTTGTCTTCAGCATCAGGGAATTGCTGTGGCTGACTTCATTGTTGAAGCAAATGCACAACAAATCAACACTTGGAGTCCAATACAGTTTTAGGGTAAAAAATGGCATAAATTTAATGACATCTGCTTACAGCAGGGTCATATCTAGGACTCGGTTAATGAATCTGGACACCCGGTATGTGGAAATAACCTTGGCAAGCAGAATGCACACATGATTTATTGACACTACACCATCATGTGACAAGTTCTGTACTAGTGCTTATATTATAATACAAAATGCATGCACAAATACTAAAATGTCATTAAGCTGACGCAAAGGGGATTCAGAAGGATGTCATGTGGGTTATGGGAGTCAAGGACCTCAAACAAAACAGATGCATGTCCTGCTTTTTCTGAGTTTTCCTGTTTCTGATGCAGCAGGCTGCAGGAATAAAGCCATTCTGCCTGAGACAGTATTTTTTTTTTAGTCATCAAAGATTCTTCTTCTAGAAAGCACAGTCATGTACTCCAGCTTGATTTTCTTAACCAGAACTGCATTAAGAGAAGGTTAATACACTGTTAAGTAGAGTCAATGAAGTTCTGATTAACAGCTGATTTTGCTATGCTTTAAGTACCTTCATCCCTCATGGCAGCAGCGGTTAAACAGCAGTGCTATGTGTCACAGCAGGTGATCTAAGTATAACTCCAAGCTGCAAAGCAGATAGGAAAAATGACTTGAAACCAAAACTCCTTAAGAAAAAAGACAGTGTGCCAAAATATATGGGATTCCCAAATCTTCCCTGGATGCATAAAACCTTCTTCTTTTTCCTTTGGGTCATCTGAAATGAAGAGATTCCTCACTGGTTGTAGAGCTGCACTTGGGGCTGTCTCTTTAAATGTCATGTGCTGGGCCGCTGGAAGGTGCTTGTCTTGGCAGACTGCTCTGGGAACTGGGAAATGTTCCTCATTGCTGCAGAAAGCCAAAAGCAGCAATAAAATCTATGTCCTGTGAAAGGCCACCAGAATGCCAAGCTGCTCCAAGACTAAACGAAAGGCAGTCCCTTATCCAGATGTGCAGATTTCCCCGTGCACCTACCCACAGCGTTAGGCAGGGATGCAGGAAAGATACCAATGAGTGAAGCTGATGCCAGCCTGGGTTGCTAATAAGAGAGGAAGAACTTCAAATGAGTGAAAATATCCTCGAATATAAATTAACTGTGTAGATAAAACTTCCTGTGCAAGGGAAAGGATGTCTGCTTCCTCACGCAGCTGACTACTGGAATTAATATTTCTTCTCTTTCTCGGTTGTTGCGTGGTAGAGAATGAATTACTCCTGATCTCCTTTGCATTTCCAAAGAAGGGTGGGGAAACAGTTGAACAGCTCAGTCATATATTTTCTTGAGAGAGTTAGCATTGCAAAGTGAGTGGATAAGGAAGCAGTATTCAAAAAAAAATATGTAACTACTTGAGTAATAAAACTTGAATAAGTCCTTCAAATAAGCAAATGAACATATAGGTACCAGTGAACTGGGCCATTAACTTTGAAATCTGAGCAGTGAACAGTCAGAATTCATGGAAGAGCAGCTTTTAGTGTCAAGAATTATTATTCAGTTTTGGAAAGAGAAAGAAACACAAGGTTTGATTTCCTGTAGTGAAAGAAAGGTACAGAGAATAGCTGCAGCTTGAAGAGCTAGCAAAGGCAGGGCGCATTTTAAAATCAATTTGCAAACATTTGTACTGTAAAATCCTTTCCACTGTAAAAATGCGAGGAGTTTCCTCTCGTACATATTATGTACTTCTCTCCCTTCTTTCTGAATTGCAAAGGTCATTGGCATAGCAACAAAATCTTCATTTCTCAAGAGTCCATCTGCTGCCGGTACACACGCCTCATCTGAACTCACATCATTCTTTTTTGATGACATCCCACTTGGCTGTTGATGCTCCGTTGTCACAAGCACAGAATCACAATTTCAGGTGAAGAATTAGCAGAAGCAGATGGACTTAACAATGAACAAACTATTCTCTGGAACAGAGATGAGGAAGAAAGAAATACAGGAGAAAAAAGCTGCCAGAAAATTCTTTTTTTTTCCTGTAAATCTACTTTCACAAACTCCTCTAAACTGACAACTGACAAAAAAAAATCTTTTTTTTTTTGTAACCTGATTCACAAAGCAGACTTGTACTGCACTAAAATATCCTGTACACTAATTCTCACATTTCAAATTGACTATAACGATCTCTTAGATAATGACTATAGTTCAGCATTATTCTTGTTAAACATATTACTCAAGAACTATCATCCCATGAAGTATGAAAGTCGCTTCAGGATTGTTTTAATAACTAGCATTAACTATCTGATTTTACCACAGTAACTCATCATGAATCAACCTCCACAGTATTTTGGAGGCTGCAGCAAGTCATTTTTAATCTATTTGGTGGATACCAGAATAAGTATCATGCAAGACTGAAAAATGAATGCATTTTGTGTAACATCTACAACCACAATTACTACATCAACTTTGAAGGTAATCTACACATCAAAAACAGATAACAAAGTGTCTGCTGGTGTGAAGACTCTTCTATGGGAAGGGGCAAGAACATTTCAGGAGCGTATTGGGGTTGTTGGAGTCACATTGTTGCTTGGGCAGATTGCCTGGAGCTGTCACCTCGTGCAGGTGCCTTGTACCCCCACTGTAGTGCTCTCGGCAATGCTGCTGTCCTGGATTGCAGCTGGATGCAGCTGGATTGCATCTGGATTACAGCTGGATTACACAAGGGTTTGTGCTGCAGCACCGTAGCACAGGGTTAGGTCTCCACCTCGTTGTGAGCACTGGCCAGACGACAGGGCCAGGCTCATTAGTAGGAGGTTATAACGAGGGCTACCAGACTGGACCTGCAGGAGCATGGAAACGGGCAAGCAGCTCTATATTTCAGTGCTCCTGAATGCTGCTTTCTAGGGGTGCTGCATTTTTTAAGTGAAACCTGCAGGGAGCACGGGACTTTAATCCACATGGAGGATGAACACGTCCAATGTCAAAACAGGATGACCAGTGTGCTTCAGGAAACCTCTATTTTGAGTTTGTTCGGGTCCAAGCTGAGAGAGGATCCTCAAACTGAGGATGTCTTTCAGTTACATATATGATTTTAAATACTTTTAAAATATCAGAAGCATTTTAGATAAGTTTTCCTATATTTCTGAGTGATGGACTAGAGTCCAGACCGTTAGGAAAGGGAACCAGACCTCTGGGCATCACTGGAACTGACCCTCAGCAGCTGCCACCTGCTCAGATACCACTTGCAGACCAACCTCTTCACCGATTCAGAAACCAGGGCAGCTCTGGGGCCTGTGGTCTATCCTCAACCTCCCTCCTCACCTTCAGCAACTCTATCTCCACCTGGTCGCGAACTAGGTCAGGGTGCTGCCGCCTCTCCCGACACACCAGGTTGTCAGTGGCGATGGCATAGGGCACCTCGGTGGCATCCAGGGCCCTTTCCAGCCGCGCCTTCTGGGCCGCCAGCAGCCCCGTCTCGGAGTCGAGGTCCTCGATCTCCTTCTGCAGCTCGGCCTTCCAGAAGTGAATGTCCTGCAGGCGCTGGCCCAGGGCGGCCGTGGAGTCCTGCTGGGCACGCTGGGCCGCAGCGGCCGTGCTCCGGGCCAGGCCGCGGGCCTCGAGGCAGCAGCGCTCCGCCTGGTCGCAGCCCACGGCGGCCTCGAGGGTCAGGCCGTGGTGGTGCTCGTGCCACTCGTGCGGCAGGTACTTGGCAGTGCGGAAGCCGGCCGTGGCCAGCCCGCAGGAGGAGTAGGGCCCCGTGTTCAGCGCCACCTCGGCCACCTTCATGGGCAGCTGAGCGACCGGCACCGTCTGCGGCGCCGGCTCCTTGGTGAGCAGCGCCCGCGGCCCCGCCATGGCGCCCTCCGCGCCGGCCGCCATGCCGCCCTCCGCGCCGGCCGCGTCCGCACGTTGCCACGGCAACGGCCTCAGCCAATCAGAGCGCGGGTCCCCTCCTGGGGCCAAGGGAAAACCCGTAGGCGGCGGAGGGGCCGCCCTCCCCACCCGCGTTGTCGGGGCAACGGCCGCCACCAATGAGAGCGCGCAGCGGCCCGCAGGGAGCCTTGCATTGGCTCGGACCGGCCACCGGTCCCGCCTCCAAGCTGCTTGTTGCTATGGGGACGGCGCCGCCCAATGGGGACGGAGCGCGGGGTTCAAGGGCGGGCGCGCTGTGAGGAGGGCGCCGTCATGGCGGGCGAGCCTGGGCGTGCGGAGGCTCCGTTTCTGCCCCAAATTAACCTGCTTCCCGCCAGAGCGCCGCTTCGTGTCCTCGTTCGGTAACAGAGCAGAGCTGTGCTCCAGCATGATGTCGCCTGCCCCCGTGGATGGCTTTTATAGTGTGCGTGTTGGTAAGAATAACAGTGTGTTTAGGTCTCTGTATTGCTTTCAGCCTCCTGTTTGCACTTAATAACTGATAAATTTATGCAGTAGCGCTTGCTTTGATATACAGTGTGATCGCACCTGGGCTCTCAAAGCCACACCGTGACAGCAGCAACATTTACTGATCAGCATGTGGCTTTGCAGGCTGCTTGCTCAGCAAAAGGGTGTCCGCAGCAAAGGGCAGGGCCTGGGGTGTCCCCTGCCCTTAGGCCACATAATTTAATGCCCAAAGGTTGTTCCTGAGGCGCTTTGTCCTGCTCCAGATCCCCTCGCTTGTGAAATCTGGCTCCTGCAGCCTCTCTCGTTCATTTTTCACAGAGCAATGGTGAATTCCAGCAGAAATGCAGCCAGATTCTGCTTGAATTTCTGTCTGGGGCTGCCATCAATATACCTGAAGTGAGAGAAATGAAGCAGGGGCTTCTTGGTGTGGGAAGGAAGGTGCTGGTGAACGCAGGTGACAATAGAGGGCACTCTTGACTTTGCACTGCCAGAAAATGCCCCAATCTTCCCGTTTTCAATGTCATTTTGATTTAGAAGGAGAAAAAGAAAGGAAAAGCCATGTGCGCTGTAGTCTGCCCAGCACCATCCGGGCTAATGGGCTCCTTGGGCCCCGAGGAGAGCGATGGGCTGTTGTGCACCAAGGAGGGCGCCCAGGTGACACCGGCATCACGAAACTTCTGCAGAAAAAGAAATGCCTTTATATGAGTTCACTCTAACTCCTCGGAAGGTGAACGGTCGGTTTTCCTGTTTGGTCTTGCACGCCTTGGACGGGACACGTATGTGATAAAGCGATTGCCCAGCCTTGGAAAGGACATACATGCAATAAAGTGATTGTCCGCAGCAGAGAAACTGCATTTAACGATGCAAGTTGCTGCCTCTGGACACGGTGCCGGAGCTGCTGGCACCTGCCAAGGGAAGGGTCGCGGCAAAGGAGATTGAATCCCAGCGGAGATAAGAAATCCTTCCTCT
>JAUBNY010000219.1:4743817-4776980 GCA_032275445.1 Crypturellus soui | reverse complement strand
CCAAAGGGTCAGGAGAAACAGCCCTCAACCTCCGTGCACCTGCAGTTTATTTGCATCAACTCACCCGTATGGGGCTTTGCTTGGAGGACACTTGTCCCTGCAAAGCGTTCAGGGAATCCTGCCTGGAAAAGGAGGTGATGTTAATGAAGGTTTGTTATTTTCTTCCTTTATTTTTTTTAAACGACAATATAATTTAATCAGGTCGCAATCACAGAACTTGTAAAACATATAGAGATCTGTTCTCCCTCAAATAAACACTGGTAGAATCTGCAAGGAGCCCAGGCATTGAATTTGGATTCTAATAATTGCTCAATGATTACGACATATTGAGTCTATTTGTAAAAAAGCAAAGTGTTATCCCGGAGGGTTCGCAGGCAGAAAAGGGCTGCGAGTAAAACCATGTTTATCCATCACCCCGGCGCAGCTTGCAGGAGGAAACAGAAGCCAGAACATGAGGTAGAAAAACCTGAACTCCTTTGTGGAGGCGTTCGGGTGCCAATTATTAAATGAACTGAAATAACGAAGCAAAACTTCAGTGCAGCTTCTCCAGGGGAGCGTTGGTTGACAGAGCCAACAGCTAGACGAGACAGTCCTCGCGCGGAGGTGCACGGATGCACAGCGGGAGCCTGTCTCCCGCACGGAGGTTCCATTAAATTTGCCATTTATCCCTTCAGGCCTCAAAAGGAAAGTGCCAGGGACACAATCCCTGATAGTGTGGGCCCCGGGCGAGCGGTTTGGATAGTTGTTCCATTTGGCGGGTGGCTCTTGGGCACCGAATGTGCCCGCGGGAGGTGCCGGCGCCTTTGCAGCGGGAGCGCTGCCGTCCCCGCTGCCCCTTTTCCCCCGAGAAGGCAGCAGAACTGACTGTACTAATCTCTTACCGGTCTCCAGGCGTTTGACGACTTCATTTTCGCTTTCTTTGCGGTGGAGATGGTCATCAAGATGGTGGCTCTGGGCATCTTCGGGCAGAAGTGCTACCTTGGGGACACGTGGAATCGCCTGGACTTCTTCATCGTGATGGCGGGGTCAGTAACCAAACCTCATAAACTCGCAATAAACGTCAGAAAAACCCCAGAAAACTGCACGTGTGTGGGTCATCCTGGTTGGTTTTCCTAATGTCTTGTGGAAGCTGCCAAGCTTGAGCCAAATCAGTCTCCCTGGTTTAAGCCTCTGGCAACGACTCCTGGTTATGGGAAGGGTTTATTATTATTATTAATGGTGAATGTCATGTCAAGGGGCCAAGAGAGGCAGAAAATAGAGAGGGGGGCAAACATGGGCTAAAAGAAATTGCTGGTGTCTGAATTCGTGTCTGTTTTAATAAGGAATACTGTACTTAGCAGCCTGCACTGAGGGATTTAATTAAAGTGAGCTCTCGGCTTGGCAGGAAAACCAGCGCTCTGTGTGGACCCGACAGCTGCCGTGGCACCGTTGGAGCAAAGCAGAAAGGCAGGACTTAGCCAAACAGGGCAATCCAGCCCCAAAAGCTGGTTCGGGAGATGGGAATTCCAGCGGGGGAAAAATGGCAAGACATTCACCATGAGCTGCCATTGCCCATCCTCCTAAATGACACGAGCCTGCGAATTTCTCCTGTAAACTTTGTGGTTATATTTTAACATCGTCTCCCAGAGCTGCTTGTTTCTGTAGCAGCTGTTAATAAACAGGGTTAACTCATCTACAGAATCACCCCACGAAGAGCTGGGTTCATCTGCCGCCGGCTTCCTCACGCCCATAGGGAAAAGCTGAGCGAATGGCAGGATAAAATACTGAAAAGTCTTTTCAATAAACAAATCACTTCTAGAAATCCTGCTTCTTTTACCTGCTTGCACACCATAGAAAAGGATAGACTGGTTTAATTAGAGTACTGCCTTATTCCTGAATTCCTTGGTTTATGACATGACCTGTCTGGGGTTAATTAGAACATTCCTGTAATTTGCTGGAGGTATTTTTACCCTTGCGTTAGTGAGGTACCGTCTTGACTCTGTTAATAGAGAGGCTTTGTTTTGCTCCATGACTGGAATACAGTCCGGAATGGCCTTCCGGCTCTGGATAAAACCCAAGCTATCCCGAGCAGAGCTGCCTTTGGACCCACACGTGGGTCCAGGTGGCAGGAACAGCAGCAGCAACACAAAAGAAAACTGGGTTTTCTTGGAAGCTGCAGGCTCAGCTTTCCTTGGGAATCTCGGGATCAGGAATGTGGTGTTTGCAACCAAAGGAGCTGGTGGTTTCCCTGCGCTCATCCTGCAGGATGGGCTCTCCTGATGGGCAAGCAGAGCTTCCCAGTGGCATCAGTCAGATCTTCGCAGCAAAGCTCTACGATAAAACATCACGTGCAGGTGCAGAAGCTGAGTCCTTGGCTCCTACCCCAAAGACAGATTTTGGCACTGGGATCTTTCGTTCACTTAGAAGTTGGCCAGCGAGTCAAACTGACAGTTTTCCAGGCCATTTCCAAGCTTCCATGGCCAGTGCGTGTTGGAGAAGAACGACAAGAGCAGAAACGCCGTGAAACCCTGCGGGAAGCCCCTGTGTTGGTGCGTTGGCACCGATGCTGCAGGCGAGAAGTGGGACAAGCCCTTTTGCTGGCTGATCCCAACCCTCTCCAGCTAATTTTGGGATATTGAAGCCATGGCCCTGCTGGGATCTCCACAAGAGAAGGTGCTTTGGAGCTGGCATGTTGCCAGTTGGCAACACTGGTAAAGGGAAGGGAGATGCATGGATGGGCTGGGGATTATTTGCCTCTTCTATCCCCACTCTTCCTAAAACCAGAGATGCTTCTAGCAGCGAGCAAACTGCTGGAGAAACTCAGTTGCTTTCCCCAAGCGAGTGGGTGGACGCGATGAGGTTCACATGAGGCTGCTCTAATAGGAAGAGAAACGAGCGATCTGCAGCGCTGCCCGCTTTGCTCGTCCCATTTGGTCTCCTCGAATAAGCTGATTTGGCTTCCTAGCAAATGTACCAAAGAAAACGGAGGGTAAGCAGGGAAACTACAAAATAAACATATCTCCTGCCTTTAGCAACAGATTGTCTCTGAAGTTTGTTCCAGCACTGAAAGCCCTTTCATATTCTGCTTGCCTAAGAAATGTACCCTGGAAAATTTCAGAACGAATGGAGCTCACAACCCTCCAGTCTGACCAGCAGCCAAGTGGAAAGCATTTCCCAAGCAGCAGAAATGTTATCCGCAAGAGCGGAAACCAGGGAGATTGCCCGTGCGTCCCGTCCCTGGAGACACTGCAGACCCGTGCGACTTGCTTTGGACATCCTCAACTTGACAGCTCGAGGAAAGGGAGCCCTTCTTGGTAGAAGACGTTGCAAAAACTTGTGCCTGTTTTGGTTTTTTGTTGTTGTTTTGGTTTGGGTTTCCCACGTGCAGAGGCTTTGGGGAATCATCTGCCAAGGGCCAGGGTCTCAGACACTGCAGAGCCAAAATTTCCAGCTCCCACGTGTTTTTCCAGGGAATTTCCTGGCTATCCTTGGCTTCTGAGTGTGGCGTGAGAACAGGACCCCAAGCAGCTGCTTGATCAAGAAGCTTCAGAGTTTTGCATGAAGGTTGCAGCTGATTTCTCTGCTCTAGAAGGTCCCGTCTGGAATCCGTTGCATTCGATGAAGTGCTTTGGAAATGCAGATCCTTTGCAGCTCCTTTGGAGAACATTAATGATATCCCAGTAAAGGGCAAATACAAGAGTCAGAAAGTCCATTTGTGAGGCCAGATCTTAGCTGCTTCCAACAGGAGCATCGGGTTCGGCTCAATTCAAGCTTCGAGGTGCTTCTGATTTATAAAGACTCATTAGCTGCAGCAGGGAAAAAAATAACTGCGGAAGCTCATTGCTAAAAACAGCATAAAATCACCATGGCCTGAAAATTCAGGTTAAAACATGGGGAAATAAGGGTAAAAGGCTAAAGTCAACCAATGATGAAGTGGGGCTGCATCCCAAAAGCCCCATGCAAGGGACAGGGACACCCTGACCCTTGCTTCCCGCTGGCACAGAACAGTTCAGGAAACATCCTGGCTAGAGGAAACTGAAACAGGAAGAAAATCTCCCTTTCTGCCCTAAAGTTGCTGAGATTAAAGCAGTTCTGCTTGTATTTGCCTCCCTCCTTCCCTATCTTTTTGTTTATTTAAAGGGAAAGCAAAAGCCCTTTCTGCAGCAGGGCCGGCGTTTGATGCCGCTGTGTTACTTGAGCAGGCGGGGTGAGAGATTTGTGACATATTTACAAGTGTTTCCCTGTAGTCAAACCCATAAATTGTAATTACAGCCATGCTAACTAGCCGTAGCCCCATTAAAACACAACAACGCTCCATGCGTTTGCCACTTATTGCTATAAAAGAGTAAGAAAACGGACTAAACTGAACCTCCTTCCCCGCCTGCGAGAGAAATGTTTACGCGAAATGGAGACAGAGCATGAAAAAGAAAATTCCTAATTATTCCTAATAATAAAATGGGAAGTAAACTACCCCAGGCATCATTTGGCGGCTCCGTTTGCTTTGGCATTTTGGTCATAGGAGAAAAGATTGGTCATAAGAGAAAAGATTAACTGATGTGGGAATGTGCTGGGATGTTGTAGAGGGAATCGGATCTGAAACATCTTCTTGCCCTGGGGCCGCATGGGGATGTTGGGAATCGGCCCCGGAGGCAGCCTGGCAAAGGGGGACCCTTTGCATTGTGCAGGGTGGGGGGTTTTCCATCCCGTATTGGAATTCCGGGAAGCAGCAGGAGCATCCGGCGCCTGTCCTGACGGCTTCTCCCTTTCCTCCCCAGCATGATGGAGTATTCCCTGGATGGCCACAACGTCAGCCTGTCGGCCATCCGCACCGTCCGCGTCCTCAGGCCGCTGCGAGCCATTAACAGGGTCCCAAGTAAGTGCAACCTCTCCGGCCCTCGCTGCAATCCCCGTCTAGCTCCGTCTGGGAACACTCTGGGAAAAGCAGGGGTTTAACCCCCCGCAGCGGCTTGCACGTGCGCTAAGTCTTGCAGGCGTCTCCCTTGGTGCTGGCTGGGAGCAAGTTCATTTATTTTCATTTTTGACGGCGAGGAAGAGCTCGTTTATTATTATTATTGGTGTTAGGAAAGGGCAACGCAAGTAGGTTTTGTACCCGGGATGCCAAATTTTCATGGCTGTTTTCCAACGTTTTTGTGAACTCCCTGAGACAAGTAAGTGTATCAAGACCTTCCCGGCCTGCTCCTTGTGCTAAGGAAATAACAAAGTTCCTATAAAAAAGGGGCAAAGAGCAAGGCTAAAAAGGATCTTCTCTGCATGGATAGGTTTGGTTTTCCCTCCGTGCTGCTGAAGGTCTCTCCATCCTTTTGTGCTCCGGATTAGAAGAGCAGCAGCCTCTGTTGCTGGTGGAACACCACAGCGGCTTTGCTTTCGTGCAGAGCAAAATTGGGTTCATGCACAATGGGAAGTTCAAGTGGCCCCTAATCCCATTTTCAAGTAGATTCAGCTGCTTGTCTTCTAAATCCAATTTGAAAGAGCAACGGGCAAGCTGCAATAATTTCCTAACAGCGCCATCCCCTGAGCCGTCCTTCAGGACACGCTAATTTCATAGCTCTCCCGTCCCGTTTGAACCAAAATCCTCCCCACGCCGAATGCAGCAGCGTCGCGTGGGGATCGGACGGGGTCTCTGCAGAAAGGGCTTTTCCTGCTGCTTTGCAAAGCACCCAGATCCTCGCCGAGGGCCCGGAATGTGGGCACTTCTCCCGCCAGCAAAACCAACTTCCCCGGAACAGTTCTGCTTCCAGTCCCGTGGAGGAACACGCAGGGGAGCAGATGGATGTTCACGTGCAGGAATCTTTGAAGTTGCTCTCTGAAGTCGGATTCACTAGAATATTTTCCCCCTACAACCAAAAAAAATATATATCTAAATTCAACAGTGGCCAAACAGCTCTGAGTTGGGCTGACCCTGCGACCTCTTCTTACTATTTTATTTATCCCGCCTCCCAGGAGACAGGTAATAGAAAATATTCATTTTTTTGTTACGAGGACGTGAGATTAAATCCAAAGAGCTAAATCCGTGCTCGGTGTTGCCTGGCTTGACGAGCAGCTAGGCCGGGCTTATAACATTAGCGGCGGCTTGAACCCGCGCCAGGGCAGGATTAGCATCCCGCGAAGCCGCCCGCGTCCCGGCGGGAGGGTAATCGCGGCCTCGCCGTGTTTATGAGATGCTAACTCCATCCGCCTGCAACTTTGCTGCTTCTCCTGTGTCGGTCCGATGCGGATATAACCCAGGAGCCGCAGGGACGGAGAGCGATGACCCTCTGTTTTATCGTGGTTTGGAGTGTCTGGGCGATAACGCTGTCCAATCTTCCATAGATCAGAGGAAATTCCCTCCGTCCGAATGCACCGTGACGGGGCAGGAGGTGGGAATTGCATCTGGAAACAGAGGGTCCCCCTGTGCTGGGGGTCTCCGCTTTGTCCCCCCGAGCCTGGGCACGGACCTGGGCTCTGGCCAGCGCTATTAGCCCTTTGCTTCCAGGCGCAATAAATTCACCCGCAAGATTATTTCATTTTTCATTTATTATTTAAGAAAAGAAAGGAGAGCCTCAGCCAATAAAAACATCATCTCTATTAGAAATTATTCCTTGGAAATGACAGGAAAAATATAATTCCTGCAATTTATATCATTGGCAAGGGCTGTAGTTTTAAGGCAGACAGGGTTAGTAGCGGTCACTTGTATTTATTTTTTTTCTTTTCCAAGCTCTTTTCCCTGCTTTATTTTCATTTTTGTTCTATGTGGTTTAAAATAGGCTTCACATGAGCACGCAGAGAGATGCTGATCCCCATCTCGGCCTGGTAATCCTTTCCCAGGGCACATTGGACATGGGGCTGGGAATGAGCAGATGGATTCAGGCTCGTGAACAGTGCTGCTAAACCAGCCCAAATACCAGGAGTGGAAAAATGGTCTGCCATAGGGAGATAAATTTTCACCATTTTTTGGGGGAAAAAAGTACAGCTCCATACAGGCATGGATAGTGGTTTGCAGAGCAGTGGCTCAGGGGGAAAAAACGATGGAAAAGATGGAAAATTGTGTGTAGGAATGAGCATTTTCCCTGTCCGTTGGCATGGTGTTGCTCTGGCAGCGGTGCCCGAAGCCGAGGAGCAGGGACTGCTCTTGTGTTGCTGGAGCCGCATCCTCCTTGGAAGAGTCCAGGGGGAGCGACCGCAGCGCAGATCCCACTGCGGCTCCGGCTTTTTTGGGGGAACAATTTGTGCGGTTCAAGTGAGCCCCTTGGTCTGTTTATAAATACATATTTGGACAGTACCTGATGCTGCTTTATCCCCTCCGCTGCTGCCTGCCCCCGGGTGGCACCGGCTCCTGCCCCGTCCGAGGGCTCCTCTGACGCGTTTTCTCCCTCTCCGCCCGCAGGTATGCGAATACTCGTCACCCTGCTCTTAGATACTCTGCCTATGTTAGGCAACGTCCTCCTCTTGTGCTTCTTCGTCTTCTTCATCTTTGGGATCGTCGGCGTGCAGCTCTGGGCCGGGCTGCTGAGGAACAGGTGTTTCCTAGACAGGAACTTCGCAATGTAAGTACAGCCCCAAATCCCCCTGTTACACCCCAAATCCCTCCACTACAGCCCCGAATTCCCCCACTATGGCCCCAAATGCCCCCACTACACCCCAAATCCCCCCACTGCAGCCCCAATTCCCCCACAGCAGCCCCAAATCCCCCCCAGCCAGGGTCTCGGGGGCCCTGCACAGCTCTGCCCCTCAGAAAGCAGCAGGTTTTTAGCCATTTTCCTTCCGTAACATCAAACTTTAGCCCCTGCACGTGCCATAATGCCGAGATGTGGCTCCGTCCTTGTGATTTGCATCTCCAGGGAGCCCCTTGAGCAGCCCCCTGCACAAAATCCCAGGAAATATTTGAACAATTAACTGCTGCCAAGTTCACCCTGGTGCTTGACTTGCTTTAAGGCCCTGAAATATCTCCAAAGCCATGAAAACACCGTGGACACTCAGGGATGGGTCACTAGATGAACCAACACATGGAAACCAGCCAGGAAGGAGAATTAGCAGGGCTGGAGCTTCTCGTGCATGGCAGGGGATGAGAAACCCAGCTGGTTTTAAGGTGCATCTTTCTTGGTGCCGTAGTGAGGACAGACTCTGTCGGCTCAGGAAGGGACCTGGCTGGGCTGGGGGCAGTGGGAGATGGGGTAAGACTGAGCAAGGCGCTTGCAGGTTATTGCATGCGGCAGAAATACAGGTTTTGGGGGCTGAGAAATCTCTTTGAGAAGAGTTTGGTCGAAGCGAAGCACGGGGAAAAAAAAAAGCTCTGCTAATAGAGACAGCCCTTCCAGAAAGGAACAGAATCAGAACAGCAAAGAGGTGGGTGGCTCAGAGGAAATGTGTGAAGGCGGCTTAGCAGGGCGGCCCGAGCTCTGTAACAGGAGATGCGGCCTCTAATTAGGCCGGGCGCAATCACCTCCTGTCTAGAGCACGTGTTGGGTCTCAAAGAAGAGCAGAGAGGATCTTGCAGGTGCCGGTCCTGCGTCTTACTGATTAGTCCTGTGGCCTTTGGGTGCTCCAGGGCTCTGTCCGCACAGGGATTGTCCCTGGTGGCTCTTGCTCATGTCACCAGGGATGCAGAAAACAAGTCACAGAGGGGTCTGCAGCTTGGGCACGGCGCTGGGACCTGGTGTGCTGTCTCCTGCACGGTGACATGCAGTTCCCTGGTCACCAGGACTATCCATCGCTCATGGAATAATCACCAAACTGCTGTTTAAAAGGCCAAAGAGCAGCGTTAAAGCCGTGCTCGGGTGGCCGCCTCGCCGGTGTTGGAGCCTGCAGGGCTTGGATTAGCTTTGGAGGGGTCCCTCTCATCCCCCGCTAAAATGCTCTGTGATTTCCTGCGAAAATGAAAATTAACCACCGGGGGATCATTGGCTAAGTACAGATATTAAGCAGCTCGCAGAAACCAGACGGTTATGTAACGTCCATTAGCAGCATCAAAGGCATCGCGGGGTTTTCTTATCGAGGTCTCAGTCCTGGCCACGAAGGGCTAAGCCGGGCGCTCTGTTCAGCCTCGGGAGCTGCATTTGAAGAGGCAGGAGGTTGGGGAGGTCTTGGCAGGACGAAGGAAGCTTTTCCTCCCCGCTCGGCTGCGGCTCCGGGCTCCTCCAGCAGCGGATGCGGGTTTGGGATGCGCCTGGCCGAGGGCCGGTCCTCGCCTGCACCCAAGGGCTGGGTGCCCCTGCAGACCCCTCTTTGCTGCCCCATGGTGTTGAGCTCTGCTTGAAAGCTCAGGGAATTTCCATCCTTTCTGTCCTTCCCGGGTTACTTCCCTGAGCCTGCACTTCCCAGGAATAAGGTTCACCCTGGGGTTGTTATCACCCCAGCAGCAAGCGGGGTAGGAAAGCAAGGGAGCTTCGAGCCCAGCGTTCAGGTTGCAGCACACTTTGCACCCAAAGCTTTCTGGGCTGTTCAGCCTCACGCTTTGATTCTGCCATCATTTTT
This sequence comes from Crypturellus soui, assembly GCA_032275445.1. Classification (NCBI taxonomy): domain Eukaryota; kingdom Metazoa; phylum Chordata; class Aves; order Tinamiformes; family Tinamidae; genus Crypturellus; species Crypturellus soui. The sequence continues at coordinate 4,767,530 of JAUBNY010000219.1, read as the reverse complement.
TGTTCCGGTGAAAACTATTTTATATATATATATATATATATATATCCTCTTTGGAAGGTGACTGCTTTGAGTAAAAAAGCAGTATTTAAACACAGTATCTTCTGAGAGGCAGGTGGGGACTTCTCTTTGAAGGTGCGCTTGAAATACCTGCCTGCTGGCTCTCGGCGATGCTGCGAAGCGCTGTTGTGTTGGCCAGAGCTCGTTTTATTACAGGTTTTCTTTTAGCAGCATCTTTGGAGGCATCATCGCGGGCAGAGGGTTGGTGGCATCTTGCACCGCGGCGGCTTTAGAGGCAGCGAAATGCAGAGGTTTGTGGCCGCTCGGCCCATCGGAAGAAGCTGCCGGCTCCAGGGCAGGGTTGGTGCCTCGGGGGCTGCTCTGCTGGACGTTTCCCACCACGAACGCTCCTGGGAGCTGCATCTCCCTGGGAGCCTGTTCGTGTGCCTGGCAATTCCCCCCAAAACGGGGGTGCTTTGGAGAAATGATGCTGTTTTCTGCCCTAAGAGCAGGGAACAGCAGGATGGTCCTGGCTGCTGCAGGATGAGCCTGGACATCCCTGGTAGTGGGAACTGGGGTGGAATTTTACCAGGGTGCAAGAGAGGTGAGCGCGAGCAGCAGTTTGTCTGCAAGATCTCCAGGATGTTGGGATCCTCTTGGGCTCCTCTTGGGCTCCCCTCGAGCTTCCTCGTGCCACTGGAGCTGCTGCTACTGTAAATAGAGGAGCTGGGTCCCCCCAGCCTGTCCAGGCTCTCTGCTCGTGTGCTGGGATCCTCCTCGTCGGAGCCTTTCCAGGAACCCGGTGGGCTGGAAGCGGGAGAGGGAACAGAGCTGTGTTTTGTGCTTGTCTAATGCTGCAGGACAGCTTTAATGTGAGCACTTCAGCCTTAATTAACTCCGTACCTGCTTGGCTTTGAACCGCCTTTGGCTCCCTGGCTTTTGTGGAGCTGCGAGAAGGCACAAGCAGCCAGGGCAGGTGGCTCCGGGGTTGTGTAAAGGCACTCGGGATCATCGTGTCGTCGCTCCGGGCACTGCTCCGTGCTGGCTGCTTTGTCAGCAGGGTCCCCTCCAGAGAGGAGCTTCTTTGGAGGGAACCGATCCTCCAATTTTCCATGTTTTCCCAGCCTTTTCCTGCTGTTCCTCCTTCCCTTTGCTCCTCGGGAAGCTGAAGGCTCTCAGCACCGTGGAGGATCGTGCACAGAGCAGGAAAGTGATGTCCCAAGTGGCAGGGTGGTTGCTAGGTCAGGTCTGCACTGAAGTGCACAGGAGAGCAGGGATTTTCCTGCACACGAGCATGCCCGGGGACCGGGATCACGTCTGAGGGACGGGAATATATTGCAAAGCTGCTGCAAGCCCAGGGAAAGATGTGCACCGGGCAGCCGGCCGAGAAAAGGGTGTTAATCCTTTCTAATATGATAACAAGATCCATTCTGGGATGTAGATTCTCATGTCTTTTCCGCTGAGCACAAGGGTCTTGTAATTAGTAGATTCGCTGCCGTTAATAAGTCATTCAGGCCGTGCCTGCTGGTGAGCAGCAAGGCAGCCAGATCAGCTGCGTGGAGGTAGGTGCTGGGCTCAGAATAACACTCATTTATTTTGTGGATATTAGGGATTCTTTTTCATTCCCCCATGCTTTTTGCTTCTCATCCTTGTCCTCCTTCCTTCCTTCTCTGTTTTTTTTTTATTTTTTTGCCAGCTGGGTCTTCTAATCAAGAAATGGGTTAAAATTGCCGAATTGGGGCCATTTGGGGCCTCTTCCCCAGCACGTTTGGGGAGCACAGAGCACCAGGCTGGCACGGGCTCCCTGGCAGCAGGACGTGCGAAGGTTTGAAAAGGATGGTCGGAAAAGACCTTGACCTCAACAGGCACAAGAGGGTTGATTTGGGCCTGTTTTGGGGCAACTTCTTTAGAGTTTGTTGGTAGTTTGGGGAGGCAGGTGCAAAAAGAAGCAAAGCAAAGAGCAGAGAAGATAAAAACCAGCCAGGCAGCAGCAGAATTGAATCCGGCCTCATCAGTCATGCTGTGCTTTATTTTGTGAGTTTTATTTTCCTCCCACAGTTCCCGAGGTGTAACTTGTTGTTCCCTTGGCTTCTGCCCGAGGGTCTGTGCCCAGATCTTCGCTGCGCAGCCTGTTAGATCAGAGCCCAAGGCAGTGTCTGCAGGCAGGATCCCTCCTTCAGCCCAAGGCTTCCTAAACTGTGACTCACGGGTGACACGCAGCCTCTAGGAGCTGCGGGCGCTTTCCAAATGCAGCAATCTGGTAACAGAGACGTGTTGCACGGAAGGGGAGCCGCTTCCGTTGCTCCCAGCGATGCTGCGGTACCCGGAGCTGGCTGGCACGTTGCTCTCCCGTCTGCATCCCCAGCCTGCTGCCCGCCTGGTGTGGGCATTAGAGATTAGCGGTTGCCTTTGAGGGCTGAAATTAAGGCGATTAATGCGGGCCGATGAATGGGAATTAGCAGCCGGGTGGCTGGCAGGGCCGGCAGAGCGAGGGCTCTGCTGCTTTTTGGGTGCCTGGAAGGTGGTGCCGCGGTGGGAGATGGTTCTTGGGGCAGCTCGCGTGCCAGGGCCGAGCGGAGCATCGCGCTGACCTGCCATCCCTCCGGTCTGAGCGCTTTCCCATGTCCGGCTGTTTGGCACGGGGCTGTGCGCCTGCATCTAAAGACAAAACTGCTCCCGGGAAAGGAGCTTGTGCAGCCGGAGCTGCTAATTATCCAATCATCCCTCCAGATGGTCCCTCTCCCTGCGCAGGTCCAGCTTTGCTCTGGGTAGAATCCTAATTACCCCAGCCCACGAGCTGCGCCGTGCTGAGCCTTCCCTTCCTTGCTGCTGCCAAGAGCTGTTAGCGACCGGGAGATTCCTGCTGCCGGTGTCGCGATGGCTGCTGCTTCCACAGCCACGACGGAAATCGTCTTTTGTCGAGTTTTGCAGCTCTACCTGGTGCTGGAGCAGGTTTTCCTGGTTGTCGTCGTGTCTGCCCTGGCTTCAAGAGTGGCAAAGGCCACCTCGGGGCGGCAGGTCGTCCCCCAGCGCTGTTCTGCTGTATGAGTCAATGCACAGCACAGTCGAGGCTTGGCCTTGTCTGTAGGGTGGAGGATCCCTCTCATCCGCAGGGCACAGTGAGCTCAATTTTTTGCCCAAATTTGGAGCCCAAATCTCCCGTTTGCAAGACCGGAGAGCTGCCAAGCATCTCCTGAGTTCCTTGGGAGGAGGTGACTAGTGGGACTTGCACCCGTGTCCTCTCAAACCTTCGGGTTTCGGAGGAAAACACCCATCCTCAGGAGGGATGTGGCTGCAGTGTCTCTCCTGGAGCCCTCCCAGATGTGTCCCTTGATTCTCTCTTACATCTAAGACATAGAAACTGGGAGGAAGATCTTACAGCTTTGTCGAAAGGTGTGGAGCACCATGCAATGGCAGGGGGATAACTGGCAAATAAGTTTAACGAGCAGTGGACAGAGAGAGGTTCATCTGACTCTGGCTGGTCGGTTCCTGAAGCTGGAGGAATGGTCAAAACTCATCTCAGATTCCTGGGAACCACATTCCCCAGGACAGCTTGTTGAGGGTTAATGTTCCCCGCAGCTCTGCTCGGCAGAACTTGCTCCCTTAAGCCCTTCCGAGCAAAGCAGTAACTGCACTTTAAGGTGAAAGCAATCCCAGTCAATCGCACGGGATAACAGCAGCCTGGCATCATTAGAGCCAAATTTATTCGCTAGTCAGGAACGTTCAGAAACAGCGGAAGGTACAGCTGTCCTGTCTTGAAGAATTACCTGCCTATCTTCCACCCACATCTTGCTTGCCGTGTGATTTCTGCATTGCCTTTTCCCTTATCTCCCGCCTGTTTATACAGCATCTAGATCCCTGCAGCTCTGAACGCAGCAGATAAATCTGCTCCAGGACTTTGCACCTCGTTCGGAGCAGCCCTTCAGCAGCGTGAGTGCCAGGGATGTGCACACATCCTAAGGGAACAGCATGAGAAGTCCTGGGCTCCCCTTGCTCGCTGATCTGCTCCAGAACATGGCTTGGGACACAGGACATCCCTGCTCTGCTGCACTTGGAGCACTTGCTTTTCCGAGTGGTACAGAGCAAGAAATTTTATCCAGGCCAATTAGATCCACAATAAGCACAGAGCTCTCATTAACGTGGACTCTTTTCCTATGTAAGTAGAGAGTTTGAGATGACCTCTGGCTGGGTCTGTCCTTGTTAAAGCTCCGCTCGCTCCTCCTGGAGCTGCACTGATGGGGAAATATGGGAAAACTGCTTTGCTTTCTGCTTGTCCAGAGCCTGTTCTGAGCCTCAGGAGAGCTGTCCGACACTCAGGATGGCCAAGCGGGGCCAGGGAGCAGCCCCTTTGCTGCTAGTGGGTCTCACTCCTCCTCGCCCTTCTTTCCTTCTGCAGGACATACAACCTCACCTTCCTGCATCCGTACTACCGGACAGACGAAGCGGAGGAGAATCCCTTCATCTGCTCGTCCCATCGGGAAAACGGCATGCAGAGATGCTCCAACATCCCAACCAGGAAGGAGTACAAGGTGGAGTGCACCTTGAGCATGGACTCCTACACTCCGAGTTTGTACAACCCCGACTTCAGCAGCAGGAACGCCTGCATAAACTGGAACCAGTATTACAATGTATGCATGGCAGGGGATGTAAACCCACACAACGGAGCTATCAATTTTGATAATATTGGCTATGCCTGGATAGCTATCTTTCAGGTAAGATTCTCCTAAAGACACTTTTTTTGCTTCGTCATCCTCTGCTTGAAAGAATTTTGACGGATACATCAGTGGCGGAAGGAATTTGCTTGCACTAGCATGAAAGTGCAGATAAAGACACATCAAGTAAATGAATCAGACAACCTGCAGAAGTGCTGCAAGAGAGCATTTGGAGAGAGGGAAAGAATAGCCATTTTTCAGTTTCTTTTAAGAGGAGAAGGAAACTACTTGACTGGCAGACAAAAGTGTAGCAAATTCTGAGCTGGATGAACCCCAGGGTGGAAATAAGGCGCAGGTTTTGGAGGGCTAGAGTCAATTATTGATTGCTGTAATACCAAGAAATGGAGGGTGTTATCCAAGTTCTTGCAGCAAGACTTGGTATCATTTTGAAACGTGGGGTCTGGCTCAATATTACGGCTTCTTCCTAGAATTATAGTTGATTTCGCTTAGCATGGGATGCTGCAGGTAGGAAGAGGAAACCGAGCAGACTGCTCTGGGCAGGGCCATGTGAAGAGCTACCTGCTCTGTGGGGTCTAAACCTTTGCTCATCCGCACCCACGTGGTCCATCACTCAAGGTCAAGGTGCTTCTGTGTGAGACTTTACAGATCGTTTTAGCAATGAAGCATATCCAAGGTATTTATGGCTCTGGAACATTATGTGGACAATATAGACAGTCCGGGAGCTACAATCTCTTGGGATTAGCCTGTTTGAAATGATCTGCATACCATTTTCCATTTTTACCTGGCATTTTCTCTTATTTTAGTATTTTTTTTTATGCTTTCAGCAAGATGCTTTATTTTATTTAGTCATCTTGAACTGTACATGACATCTATTCCCAGCTGAGAAACACAATCTCCTATTAGTTTTGTTAATGACTAAGAAATTACCCAGGCACAGGTCTATCGTTCTTTTCTGTATTTCCTTGTAGCTTCATATTATGTTGTGAACTTAATAACTTACAGTTTCCACCTGGGCGTTGTGAGGGACAATTTTCTGCACTGAGCATCTTGTTTGCTCTCGTGTTGCCACAGCAGCACACACTGAATCACACTGGCGTTGGTGTCAGAGGCTCCAAACCAGGCTCACAAACATTCAAATAGATCCCAGGCCTCTGTAGTTTACATTTTTAAAAATGCTTTGGCACCTTCTTGGAATTAATGCCTAAGGAGAGGAGTTGCCACGGTAATTTTAAGTATTTCTGGCTGATAGTGAACAGGTGAGCTCTGCATAAAGGAAATGAAAGCGCGAAGGGTAGTCAGTCTCTAGCTGCATTTGCATTCTTCCTTTTTTCTTTTTTTTTGATTTTGCTGTTGTGTATCTCTTTGAGAGAGCTTGATGGACATGCTCCGGAGGTCCCATCTGGCTCCCACCAGCAGGCAGCAAGGTTCTGTCGGAGAAAGGGCAGAGGCTGATTCATTGCAGAGTCCCTGAGCTGGTCCATTAAAGATGTCCAAGTGCATCTTTAGGGGCCCTGCTTTCTTTTTTCACTTCCAGCGCCTGCATTTCTGCAGATGCTAAGCTTTCACTTCATGTAGGGATTTCATTCATGGGCGTGTGTGGTCTGGAAGTGTACAGATTTAACCCAGGAAGACCTTGCCAGCCACAGCAACCATTTGAGCCGATTCCTTTGGGAAGAACAGCGCTGGATATTGTATCCAGAGATCATTTGACTTCCTGCTTGCAGATGCCAGGAAGCTTTATACTTGGTTTTAATACTGCTGAGGCCATATAAATACTAAAAAGCTTTTCCAGACAAAGGCTGCTCTTACATCTCTATCCCACTGAGTACTTTCACTCTAAGCTTTTAGAAATCGAAAACAATATTACTGCAGGTAAAGAAGCGTAGCTATTGAGAGCAAGGTGATTACTGAACTGCGCTGCAGAAAGAGTAAGGTATTATGGCAAGAAGTTAGATAGTAAATCAAAACAATTGCTGTAAGCAGAGAGCATTTAACAAATAAACCTGTTGAGTTGCATTCTCGTTGTATTTAATATTTGAAGGTGGGAAGCACAGGTCAGCAGTTAGGTGAGGCCACCAAGTAATGTAGAAACTAGAGCTGATGGTTTTAGTCCAGGAACTTCCCTGTGAATTGGTATTGAATTAGTGGGTGGAAACATTCTGCTGTCTTCTGGATGCGACTGATCCAATTGCCCTGATGCCTTCCGGGGAATGCTGAATCCGCGGGATGTGTTTGCAGGAGCTGGACTGGGGGCTGGCCGGCCTCCAGCTCGCGGAACGGCAATGCAGGGACTCAGCTGCGTGGAGCATCCTTCCTGATTTATCCCAAATGAGCTGGAAACCTAGCATGGGTCGAGAGCTGTCAGGAAGGAGGCTGGAGAAATGAGCCCGCAAGCGAGACTGGAAAGGAAGCCTGTAAATACAGGGACTGCAAGGAATTCCTAAGGCTTTCCAAGAGCATGTTTTTATACCGTGCCGCCTGCACAAAACCAAAGCCAAGAGCAGGCTGTGACAGGGAGATGTGAATAGCTCGACTCCAAGGCGTCCGTGTGAACCGTGTGCCAAGGCAGGGGGCTGCACGTACGGCCAAGACAGGAGAAGGAGCAAAATGTTACCGTGAGGGTAGGGGGAGGCATTCAGAAAAGCACGTGGTGTCATTAAAATTCCTTTCAAGGACCTTACAAAATAACACAGGGGAAGGAGCTTTAGGGACCCCACAGAATTCATGATAGGGAGAAAGGGAAGCTGGAAGGCATTGAATTTCATGGGAGTAATCCTAAACTTGCAAATAACTGGGCACGTGGCAGTAGGGCCCACCAAACAATGCAAAATGTGTTGTTGACCTTCCACGGAGAAGAGTAAGTCAGAGGCATCCAACAGGAGACCAACGCAGATAATAAAGTCTTAAAATAATAAAGATGATGGCTGCATCCATGGGTGTTTGAGAGGATAATAATTCCTTATGCAATCCTGCAAATGATTCATGTTTCGATTCCCCTCATTTGTTGTGTAATAGGCTAATTCATGTATATATTTGTTACAAAGGCGCGCTCAATAGCAAATTATATGAACTAATTAGCTTATTACAGAATAAATGAAAGGAGATAGGACCTAAATTAACTGTGAGGCTTGGCATGATATTAAGATCCCTTTATTGCACATGAATTTCAGCAGCAACAATAAGAGCAGTAATTACAGGTATTGCTGTCGCGCTGCACATGATGAATTACCCACCTAACCGAAGTCCAATATAATGTGAATTACCAACAAAGTCTCACTGGGGCAACCAAAACACTGCCACCCCCCTGTCCCGCAGTGGCTGTGTGGCCAAACCAGAGTACAGAAACAGTCTTGTAGAACAGGGGGGTTCAGTGGTTGCTAAAATGCAGTTTGGGAAGGAAAGAGATGGTTTAGGCTACTCGGCAAACTGCAGAAGCAGCTCTTGGATATTTCATGTTTGACTCGCAGAAATGCAAGACCCACAAGAGCACCTTGCATTAGGAGGCAACATTAGTTAGGCAAAGTTGAAGTAGCCGTAACCATCTATTAGGTGAGAACTAAAGAGGTTAAGAAAACAAATTGTTCTTATATACCTCCTCCTAGGATATGGTCGGATGGGCTGAACTTAGAGAGCAAATACAAGGGGATTTTCAGAAAATGTGCATCCTTTAGGGACAAAATGCTTGTCTGACAGTTCGAGGTGTCTAGGAGGATGCACCTGATAGAGTTACCTTTTCCATGGCTTCTTTCTCATATGTTGCATTCCAGAAGTGGCTACATTTCCTGAGTCTTCCTTAATGAAAGGCTCTGAGAATTAGTCCTTTGATGCAGTTACGCAGCTCTCAGATCCGTGACTCTTTGAGTGCATATTGCTTCTATGAGGCATTGCAGTAAGAAGACGTTCCCGTTAACAAGTTAATCAAATCATACGAGAAACACATCTCTGGCCCATCATCAGAAGGCCCCGGCGAGGGAATTCTCAGCAGACTGCTTTGCATTCAGCAGCCCCCTTGCTGCTGTCAAAAACAAAATACTGGTTGCGTTTGCAAGAGCTGAAGACAGCCCAGCAGGCAAACAACACGATGAGAATGCCCAAGAAAGGAAAAGCTGAATCACCTTCTCGAAGAAAGATGTCTTGAAATAGAGAAGCATTAAAGGAACTGTCAGCAGCAACAAGTTTGCTATGGGATCTCGATTGCTCACTTAGATGGAGAACTTCTCCTTGCACCTGGTCTCACCAAAGCCAGGAGTGCAATGCTAGAGCTGGGAAAGTGCGGATGATCAAGAAATATTGCCCTGCCTGAGGGGAAAAAAAGGATGCTTGGGGTGGCAGAGTGGGGAGATTGATGCCACCCATTTCTTGCTTTGTCCTTCTGGGGCTTTCTTTCTAACACAGAGTGTTAGAGTGTCTTTGCTGCTAGGATGGCAAGCAGTAAAAGTCAGCTGCTCCAGGCCAGCTCTTTCTTCTGTGCTCTATCATGTCAAAGAAAGCCTTGAGAACTTCCAAGAGTTATCTCGGTCTAATTGATGAGTTATTAATTTTGACTGTGTGCTAATGAGGGGGTCTGTCCTCCTGTTAGCCGTGTCCATGGGTCAGCCGAGGAGAGCTGGAGCCCGGGGTCAGGCTGCAGGTCCAGAAGGAGAGGGTTCATTTGTCCCATCCCTCTTGGACCGTTGTTTGGTGCCCCGATCTGCTGCAGAGCTGCTGCCCACATCACATTGGCTTAGCCTCTATGAAGACTGAAATCCCTCCCTGAGGAATTTCCCATTTCCTGGAATTCTTTCAACTCCATGTGTGTCATGGGAACCACATCTTCCCTTCATACTAAAGTAAAAACAACCGGCACTTCAGTGCTACGGCCAAACACAAGGAGGAGCCTGGAGTCCCTCCTAGTCTACACTGATATCAGTGAGTCAAGAAGAGACCTCGGAGGAGATGAGACACTAAGTCCCAACATTCCCTAAGTCCTAACTAAGTCCTTCCCTTTGAGCGAGCGTAAAAGGCCACCCTGGGACCTCCTGGCAGGTCATTTCTCTTGGTTCCCACTTGCATGTCCCTGTTAGCAGGGATCTCGCTGGGATTAGTCTAAAAGCAGACCTCGTTTTGGCCTCTTCTTCTTGCTTTGTTGCTGGGCCATTTGGATTATATGTCAGGATACTTCAGCCAAGTTTATCAAACAACAGCTTGGGAATGAAACCCATGGGCTCCAGAGCCTCTTGTACCTGGGATGTTACTGATATCCTTGCTTGCCTGTCTGCCATCACCTCCGCTCTTTCAGGGTTTTCACATATTTTTGGAAAACTATTGAAAAAGCACGTTAAAGCAGAAGGGAGGGAAAAGGCACGAGGCTTCTAGTTGCAAGTGCATTTTTGTGTGCAATGTACTTCTGTGGGCCAAGCTTTCCAGAAGCAGCTGTCATATCAGATGCCCATGTTTTCAGAGCTTGAATAGATCATTATTTTTGGCCAAAAAAAAGTTACATTTTTCGGTCAAATGGTTCATTCTTTAAAGTGGATATGTGTGTCAACAGTGCTTATCTGTGCTGAGTTTGTCGAGAAGTTTTGCTTCAAGATGATGCTTTGTCACGAGACTTGAATTTGTTTTGGATCGCTAAAAATATTTCCTTCTAAATGATGGGGTTTAAGTTCTGTTGGTGATATTTGTTTTTAACTTGGCCAGCCAACTAGACGTCATTTGCTGCATTTGAAGAACTTTTGCACCAAATACCCAATCTAAACATATCCAGCCCCTTTAGAGCATCTCAGAGTGTGAGCCCAAGTGGATTACTTTTGCAAATCCTTCTCTGTCATTTGGAAAGCTGGAAGGAGCTGCCGTTTAGAGCACAAGTCAAAGAGGCCATCGTGACTCCCATCCTGTCCCCATGACCCCATGAGAGGGACTGGGGGGACCCCAGTGTTGCACAGAAACCTGCTGCAAATCCTGTGCCTGCAGAAGGGCCGTTCCTGCTCCAGGATTGCAGCTTCCCATGTTCAGAATTGAAAGGAGATGGGTGCCTTCAGGAAGTCCTGCATGCAGATGAAAAAGCTGCTGTTTTTTTCTGGAGGATTGTCAACAATATGACGGAGAAAATTCCGAGTGATTGGATTGCTTCAAAGCTGCTTCGTGCTGAGAGGTTGCAATTGCCCCTTGCAGCGTGAGTGTCCGTAGCCTCTCCCGGAGGTTCACGCGTAGGCTCAGCTCCTTCACAGCCGTGTTCTTGATTTCTAGCTCCCTCACACCCGTGTTCTTGATTTCCAAGTCCCACATAGTCGCCTGCAGACCATGCTGAGCCAACAGAGCCGTCCTGGAGAACGAAATCCCCTTCTGCTCAAAGCTCAGATGCTTGGAAAGCCGCTCAGAACATGCTGGTCGTGTTGTATTTCTGCACAGAGAGCTGTTTGTGCTCCAGCTGGGCATCCGTGGTCCCTAATTGTCTCTGCTGTAATTCAAAACAAGATGTAATTTGAAACAAGGTGTAGCAATAGGAGTAAGAAAAAAAAAATCCTTTGTTTTTTGCATTTGGGCCGGTACCTTAAACTGCTTTCGTGTTCCAGACAGCGATGGCAGGGGCAGAGCTGTTGCTCATCCCTAACTGCTATGTGGCACACGCGTCTGTAAACACGGCGCTCACTTTGGCTCAGGTTCCCTTCTCGTTGCAGATGCTTCGCCTCTAAGCTCTGATTTATGGCTCGCCGTATGATAATGGACTCAATATTGCCGAAGTTAAACAGTTAAACACATTCCCTGTGCATAAGATGCTTTACCCAAACAATGAAGACAGGATAATTATCACAGTAAATCAAACCTCATGAATATGGACTGAGATGTGATTTGCTGTACGCAGAAATGGTCTGAAATCAGTGATGTCTTTGCTGTCGGATGAGGATTTTGCATTATTTAGTGCAAAATGGAAGGGAGCCGCTAACCTTTATTTGCAGCAAAAGTTGTTGCAAGTGGATGCAGTTTTTAAGCTCTCGGAGCTTCCCTTCCAAGAGGTGCTGGGCCACCAATATCAGTATCAGTGACATGTCCAGCTTTATTACACACTGGCTTTATCACACGCTGCTTTTCAAGCTCCACTGTGAGCTGGTAACGCTGAAGAATGATCACTTTTAGACTGAACAAATTTGGGAGGTTGTCACTAACTCAAGCCAAATTTAAGGTTTCACACTCGCCTTTTATTTTCTGGTTTGCAGGATCACATTTCAGAGTCACTTTTCCAAGCAGATGCACACTTTGCAAGACTCCCAGGTTGTAAAGAAGTGGCTAAAATTGCTTGGCAAAGGGAGCAGCCCCCCAAAGTGAAAGGAGAAACATCTGTTCAAAGGCTATTACTCAAAACATAATAAAACCTGTTTTTCTGACCACAGAGGTTACTTAACAACATGTATCACACGGAAATAATTAAAATTATGAAAGTGACTTCAGAAATGTAGTCAGTGATTTGATTATCTGCCAAGCACTCTGCATATGGAAAAGGAAGACTCTGTTATTCACTGGTCAGTTAGCCAAATCAGTATGTCCCTGAAAGGGCAAAATACACAGCAAAAAGGCCTTCAGAAATGCATCCTGAAGGCCTTATAAAGCTTGCCGAGACCATTGTAGTTATTAATGAACTCTCCAAATTTATGGTATCATTGGATCTTGACATTTATTAAAAACAAAAATCACTGCAGGGCCAGGGAAATGAGGAGATAAAGAGGTGGGAAAGGAACAACAAAAAAGCAAATAATCGTGGCAGGTCTCAGTTGCTGTTCAGTTCAACTAATTGATTTTGGTGCAGATAATGTTCGCCTTGTCCCTAAAGGACCCAATTTAGACAAAAAAAAAGCTTGAGTGCTAATTATATATGCCAATTAAAATGACTAGGTCTTATGCAGGTTCTCTCATGCTTTGGAAGCGCGTGGGAGTGCGGGATCTCTGCATCATCTCCTGATTTGGCCAAGCAAATGTCTGCTCGCGTTGAACAAGGACCTGCAATTCTGAAATCAGCCAGCAAGGAAACCTCTCGAGCTGTCAGAACGAGGCTTTTTAGGGCTTTTGAGCAGAGCGGGGGATGATAATTGGGGTTCCCCTTGCTTAGGGAGGACATCTCTACGAGTGGAGCTTGTTGAAGTAATCATGGATATGAAATTTTGCCATGAGAAGGACTGGCCCCAGGGTAGGCTGCGGTTTAGTATGCCGTGCACTGAGCTCTTACAGTCTTTTCAGCTTCACTCCACACAGTAATTTTCCAAACTTTCTTCCATTGATTAGCGGCACCTCCAAGTTGATTTCTATCTGCAGTAGCCCATCTGGCACTAATCATCAGTGCTTTATAAATAATTCCACGTTTGACTTTACTAATTAAAGTAGTTTGGGTTGTAGGGCTTTTTTTTCTTGGATGATTCTTTTTTCTTCTGTCTCTTAACTGACACTAAAGCAAAAAATAACCTGCTCTTGAATGGATTATAGCCAAGAACTTTCAAAAATGTTGGCCGAGTGCAATGGCAAGGGTTTTTATGGTGAAAGCTTCTTGACATGGTAAAAGGAATTGTTCTGCAGAGACCTTTCAAGTGACCCCAGAAAAAACTATGTAAACTGCCTGTCTCCCTGGGAACAACAAGGAGGTCGAAGTTAATTGCCAGTGTCTTTAATCCACATCTCCCTTGTGATTCTCCTCCTGCAGTTTTAGGCTAATTCTGATTAGTCTGACAAGAGGACCTGACGCTCTCCCCAGTTATGCTACCATAAATCAGAGCAGCATCTTTGTTAGAGCAGATGAGATTATTGCGGGCTGAGCAAGCCAAGAGAATGAAAATCACGGATGATCTAAAAAAAAAAATCCGATTGTCCACCCTGCCTCCGCTCATCTGAATGTGATGATGGAGGAATGCATGGATGGTTCTGAGCCAGAGATCAATGAAGTCCAAATCTGTTTTTCCACTCACCTGAGTGAGCTTTCAATTAAGCTTCGTGCTGACGGAAGAGAGGATCAGACACAAGACTCGGGGTTTTAATAATGAGCCACGCAGGTATTAATGGGAGTCGAATGATTTATCCCATCCATTACCAGGAGGTAAAGGACTGAGGGAGCAGCCAAGGAGAATTGCACCGAGCATCACGCAGGATCCCCCATTGATTAGAGCAGCAGCTCTGTTGTCCGCCCAGAACCTCGGTCCTTTGCAAACAAAAATCCTTCCCTGTGCTCAGAGGGCAGCTTCTCCTTTCCCCGTGGATCTGCAGCATGTGATTACAGTTGGCAGCACCCTGTAGGACAACCTTGTCAATCATCTTAATTGAATCTTTCAACTATTTCCCTGTAGCTGCTGATTTGAGTGTGCCACGTATCTTGCACATCTTTTTCTTCAGAGCAGAATTAGAAAATGTGTTTCTTACCTCCTTATCTCTGTTGATAAATAATTGTATGTTACGTTTATTGCAAGCTTTGAACTGGTACATTTGGAGGGGCTGTTTAATATATCCGCCGGTGAACAAGCATGACTTGAACACACTTTAATTACTGAGAATGGTTGTCTGAGATTGGAAAGCACAAGAAAGGTGCTCCAGGACCTTGGAAGATATCTATAAAGGGCTTAGAGGGCCAAATGCTGCAGTTGCAGTCAGCTGCATTAATCAGATTGGAAACTGAAGAGAAGAGCAAGTCATTTCTGCTTAGTGAAGTAGGTGATATTATAATTAGGGTGCCTCAAAGGAAGAACAGGAGGAAAACAGGGCTGAAAAAATGCATGAGTGTTCTTGGGAAAACAGTGAGTTGTGAGTTCTTAGTTTTCTTTCTAAATTCATCTGGTCTGAGAATAAATGTTGAGGATCACACTCTACTGCAGAGAATCTTGCACCAATGCCTTTGACTCCCTTCCAAAAAAGAAAAACAAAAGTTGAATTCAGTTCATGGTGTCTGGACCATGCAGGTAAATTCAAAATATCTAATTCCCATTTATACCAAGGCCGTGCTGGGGGTATGCGATGGGATCTTAAGTTAGATAAACATCCACATTTAAGATTATTTGCAGCACCGTATGGGAGAGCCCAAAAGAAGTGCTTAGCAGAGGAAGAAGAGGCTGGAAAGCCCTAGAGAGGGTTTCATTTCAGGCGGGTGGCCGTGCACGTGTGTCACCCTGCGTCTCGAGCTATTTGATTCAAAGGAGAGGGTTTGTGAGCGGGTCCTGGTGCAGGACTGGCAAAGATGCCAAACAGGAATGCAAAAGCCCAGTGGCCCGTTTATTCCTCCTGTGTCCCTTTGCTTTACAAGTGAGTAGTAAATAATGCAAATTCTAATGACATCTTAAATATTCTGGGAGCTGGATGAGCATTTGCAGCCCTCCAGAGGGGGAATGTGCTATATTGATTGATTCTCACTGAAAATGCTGTCTAGCGGGTGAGAAAAAGCCTCCTCTGAACGTTTGCTTGGCCCTCGCTCGTGGCTCAGCAGCTGCTTCGCAGGCGGGTGCCGCCGGTGCCTGCAGAACAGCAGAGCAGCCCTCAGGTAACTCCTTTTGCAAAGAGCGTTCTGTGTTTAATGGGTTTAAAACATTCCAGTCGAGGCCTGCCAGCCAAACGCCGTTCTGGGAAGAGGTGCATCCAATATGTTTTGGGTCCCTGGGCTCATTTTTCATCACCAAGTGTAAATGAACGGAGCACCTGGTACAGCAGCTGCTGCAGCCGGGCTCGACAAGGCCCGTGCGAGCAGAGCAGGGGAAGGGGGAAGGCAGAAGGGAGCTCCAAACACCCCTGAGAAAACAATTTCTTAGGGAGCTGGTGGTGATTTGGTTTAGTGTTGTATCATCTGCCAATTTGATCAACCTGGTTTCTCCATGAGCAGCACAAGTGTGAGCAAGGCTGGGCTGCCGTGCACGGGCCACACGTGCAAGGGACATGGGTGAAAGGCTGTGGTCTCTATAAATCCTTCAACCACGTTAAATAAAAGGGGAAATATGGCAGTTTGGGTTTGACTGCTTGCCCGTTTCATACCACTGAGCAGAACTTACTGCCAGTGGCAGCCCCAGGTCTCAGTTTCCAGAGTGAAAAACATCGCTGGTGTCTGCACAGCACATCTGCTGCTGCAAACTTTCTACCCTGGATTTATCCGGGGTTTTTTTGGGGGGTTTGACCCAAAGCAATGCCTTTCTTGCTAAATGCACGCTAGGGAAGCCTCGCATTGCTCTCTGATGCCCACACATCAGCAGCCAGCAGCGAGGCTGGGCTTTGAAGGGGTCTAATGGGTGCAGAGAGGAACACGAGAGGTGGGTGCAGTTTGTGTCAGTGCATCCCACAGACCTGACTGCTCAAAGCCACCAGCGAAGGTGACAGGAGAGCAGCTGCAGAGACAGTTTTTACCTGCTCCTTGGCAGACCATATTTATTGGGTTTAGAGTGGGGCTTTCCTTGCCCCGGCAAGCTAATTCATGCGCTTTGCTGGAGCAGAGCAGCATTTCACTTCCATCCTTGCAAATACGGTTCCAAGCAGGAATGAGGCCATTGGGACTGGAGGGAGCAGCCAATCCTAGAACTAGGATCCTAGTTTGGATCATGTAGATGTATAGGAGAGAGAATCCAAGGCTGGCATTTGGGCCCATCAGTGCAAATCAGAGACAGAGCTTTGATTTTGTTGGAAGTTGTGCTGCAGTTGCAGCTCCAGCACTAGTAGCAAGATGACAGTAGAAGTGTCGGGTATGTTTTAACTAAATAAAAAAAAGTGTAAATTACATGGCAGCGTTCGCTTTGCTCTGCACACAGCCTGTGTGGTGCTAATTAAATCCTCAGCTTCTTTTTTAGTGGAAGGAAGATTGAGAAAACAAGTCTGAAATCAATTCACAATGTAATTAAAGTAACTCTTTTCCATGCAGTTACTTTTCTACTGTGATGTTAGTGATGTTGTTGTAATAGTGAGCCAGTAGGTATCACAAAGAACTGGGTTTTATGGAAATAAATCTGCTGTGAAATGTAGAAATTTTAAAGGTAGCAGTACAAAACCAGGAGGCTAAGGCAAAAGCCCATATCTCTACACAGAAATTGTTTTTGCTTTGTTAAAACTCCTCCTTGGAAGTGTATTGTGCTGGTTCAGAATCAGCATTTCAGGTGTCCTATTATTTTGCTGAATCATTTTACTCACAGCAGGTTCCTGTAGAAACCTCAGGCCAGTCTGTTGGTCACATAGGGCTGCTATCCAAATGGGAAAAGTGCAGCAGGTCTGGATGGATCCTGGGAGACGTTGCGGAGTGATGAGTATCAGGCATTAGCAGAGGACTGATGTTTACAAACTTTGCGGTTGACTCTTGTTCTTACACTTTCTTTCTCTGTCTTCCTGTAGGTTATAACCCTGGAAGGATGGGTTGACATCATGTATTATGTGATGGATGCACATTCTTTTTACAATTTTATATATTTTATATTGCTTATAATAGTAAGTATGAACTGTGAGCTACTCCCATTCCCTCTCCTTGCGGGGTAAAGCTGTTCCCTGGCCCTTTCTCAGCGAGGGCAGCCAGCTGGGATGCAGAACAGGAGACCTCCCTTCCGCTGTCAGGTGTAATCACACAGGTTGTCATTACTGCTGTGGAGACAGGTATTGGCCACCACAAGCTCTGTCCTTCTTGGTGTCACACGTGATGTATGGTCACCAATTCTCAAGCCACATGGTCTTCTCCTTCTGTTTACTCTCCCAGTTTTGGTCTTACCACCTGGATATCTACTGTGCCTTGGCCAAGTAACTGCTAATGAGGATGAAAAGCAGAGGCAAGGGCTTTTCTTCTGTTAGTGTCCTCCACATGCCAGGAAACAGCTGATTTCAGTGAACGTCCCTCAAAGAGCTGCTAAACTTTAAATCTGAGCACTTTAAATAATGGTAGTAGGAACAGTGAAATTTTCTAAGGTCTTAGCGTGCTGTTATTGCTTTAAAAATATATAGTACTGTTCCCTGGAGGAGTTTGGTGTTGTCCTCTGCAGCTTTTACGCCATGTTAGCAAGATTCCTTTAGAATGGAAGTGGGAATTTAGCCTTCTCCTGGGGGTTACATATGTAGAAAAGTCAACCATTCTGTTCAGGAGAGCAGAGGGAGAAGTACCACGTAGGCATCAGGTAAGACATGGGGCAGGGGCACTCCAAAGTGCTCTTGCAGATGGATGTTCTTTACATACAACCCCATGGTTATCCCCGTGCTTTTGAAGTCTTTGCTAATGTGGAATTTGGAAGTCAAAGCATCACATCCCCCAGCAGCAGTGGGAAGGTGTAGCTCTGACCACTGTGAGAGTTCCTGTGTCACGGACAACACTCTGAAGCTGGTGATTTTTGAGCCTTCCGCAATAGCCCTGCATAGAAGAGATTCCCTCTTCACCCTCTCAACCCTTTGCAACATATGGATCCTTGCAGCAAAGCCAGAAGTTGACTAACTCCCAAGTCACTCGGAGTTGGGAACCCTTTCTGCTTTCCAAACAGTATCCAGACTGCTATTACGGATTGGAGAGTGACACTACAGACTATCTCCCGCTGTCTTCCCCTGAGGATCCACCAGACAATGGCCCAGATTAAATCCATACGTTTCCCATTGAGCCCAGCACAGAGGTTTGGCTCTGCAGGCAATGGCACTTTCTTGACGTCAGTCCCTTTCACACCTAAGGACACTGATTTTCCCGTGGGAATATCTGACATTTTCCTTTGGCTGATTTATGAATCCAAGCGGTGAGAAGCCACTGTGCGGACTTAGCAGCTGAGGAGGACGTGGCCTTAGGTCACTTTATATTCTTATCCTTGGGACTACATTTCCAAAACCAGATATCATCCAAGATCATCAGCTCAAGCCAGCCACTTAATTGGGCCTTTACAGGAGCACCAAACCTCCCAGAGATATATTCATCTGTGTGACAAGGAGCGACAAGAGAAGGGTGACTTCACGGATCCTGATTGGCATCCTAGAAACCAGGCCGTGCTACACCAGGGCATGAGATGACAGAAGAAGAGAAAAGGCAGCCCCAGTACAGCACGAACTGGACTCCAAACATCTTTCCTTGTGGGTTGGCTGGGTGTTTCCTAGTGGTCTGTTTTGCAGTGGTGATAGATTACGTCGCGTTTCTCGCACCCTAAGTTAGTAGCAAATGTGCTCATTGTTGGTAGGAGGAAAGTGGTGAAGGGTATTGTTAACAACTTTCTTTGCCATTGCCAAAATAGCTTCACAGGCTTCAAGAGCAAATTTAGCAGCTCAAACACATGTTAGTATAACATTTGGTGAACAGACTCTGAGATTTGGCATGTTTGGTCACCTTAAGATTTCTGAGAGGCACAATTCAGTCCAGACACCACGTGGTAGCAAAGTGCATGTGTTGCTTGGTAAAACTGCTGCTAATTCCTTTCCCTGTGTCTTCTTCAGGTTGGTTCCTTCTTCATGATTAACTTGTGCCTGGTTGTGATAGCAACACAGTTTTCTGAAACAAAGCAACGGGAGAACCAGCTGATGCAGGAGCAGCGGGCCCGTTATCTCTCCAATGACAGCACAATCGCCAGCTTCTCCGAGCCAGGTAGCTGCTACGAGGAGCTGCTCAAATACATCTGCCACATCTTCAGGAAGGTGAAGCGGCGGACGATACGGCTGTACAACAACTGGCAGAGCAAGCGCCGGAAAAAAGTGAACCCCAACAGCACCACAAACGGGCAGAGCCGCCGAGGCAAGAAGCGCATCACCTCCATCCACCACCTCATCCACCACCACCACCACCACCACCACCACTACCACATCAGCAACGGGAGCCCGCGGGGCCCGCGCTCCAACCCGGAGATCTGCGACCTGGAGCTGAAGGTCATGAAACCTGGAGGCCAGCTGATGCTTCCCCCTCCGTCGCCCAGCTTGCAGAGCCCTGCTCCGCCTGCGGATTCGGAGTCTGTGCACAGCATTTACCACGCTGACTGTCACGTGGAAGGGCCGCAGGTGAACTGCAAGTCTTCCAATGCCCCTGCGAGCATTAAGTTGACCACTGGACTCTCCAACCATGGCAACATGAACTATCCTACCATCCTGCCTTCTCCAACTAGCAAAGCCAGTTCTGTTCCGGTTCCCAAAGGGAAGAAGAATGGTAATTCACCTGTGGCCATGGTTAATAGCCCGGTAAATCTGGGCACGGATCCTTATGGGAAGCTGCAACAACTGGTAGGAGAGCATGGTAAGAGTAAAGGAATTGATATTTTTGCTTAGGAAAACTGAGCAAAGGGAAAATACTTTGATGTGATTAATACCAAAGAGCTGGAGATGTTCTCCTCTCTGTGACTGTTCCAGGAATGCAGGTAGGAAACATACCTGGGTTCCATTATGGGCCTGCCAGTGGAGTGGGGAAAGCTCCCTTTTCCTCTATTTTTCTATCTGTAAAATGCTGACCATGGTTCTCTGCAACACCTGGACTCTCCGAAATAAGTTCTTTCTGAGTCATCATTTTTTCTGACCATTCTGTCTACTCTCATAGGCAAGAACCTGAAATGCCCCCAAAGCTGCAGTCACAGGATTGTTAGGGTTCACTGGAACACGGGACCAAGACGACACAGTTTTCCAATAAACGAGTCTTTAGAGAGAAGTACTCAAGAAGCCAGATGTGTTAGTGGTAGCCAGGGAGGCTGCTGCAGGTGCAGGCTGTGTTAGGAAAGCTGCTGGAGCTGAGCATGGAAGCCAGGAGTAAGGTTAAGGTGCTGGGAGCTCTGTTCCTTCTATTCCTATATTTATAGTAGTTGGGTAAAGCAGGGTATGGGATAGTCCAGCCAGCAAGTTCAGGACACTGTTGGAGGTATCTTCCTCATGGTCACAAAGCGTGCATTTTTTAACGTTTTTCATGTACTAAGTGATGCCCTGCGGGCTCTTCCTCTGTTCTCACCCCAGCATAGATCAATGCAGCCCCTGGCATTTCATCTCGGATAGTGACAGATGTGCTGGCTCTAATCCTGCAGCAGATAAGCCCCAGCTGCTGGGAGATGGTACCTTGAGAGAGAAGAGCAGGTGGAAGCTGGTGGAGAAACAAGAAATACAGAAAAGTGGAAGATGAATAAAACAGGGTGGCACAGAACAAACTTATGGTAGAAGCTTCTAGAAACCCCTGGGGCTGCTTGTGTGGGCTCTAGATTTCTTTTTGGCAAGAAAAAGAGCATGAAGTTTGGAGGAAGCGCTAGTCCTCAGAGGATGTGTGTGAAGGCAGCGGTGTAGCAGAGCTGCAGGTCCCCAGGGCTCCCCTCTGCTCTTTCCTCCCGTGCACAAGAAGTGCGTCTAGATCACAGGAACCCTCTTGTGCCGCTGTCACAGCCCTGTTTGTGCGGACTGCAGCCACACCAGTGTTTTTAGTTATATCTCCACTTAGCTTTATCTCCGTTCGTACAGAAATCATCTGCTGCTGGAGTCATGTCTACCCGCAGCACTTATCTTTCCAATTTTTCAAAATGTTTTCAGCTCTCATGGCCGGAGCTAAATGCTGAAAAGCAGAAGTTTTAAGCAAACAATGCAAAGTCAGAAAGATGTAGTATCCATTTTTTTCAAACTCTTTAAGCCAAACTCATTGTCTTTATTTTCTTTTGCAGAGCCTGTATTTTCCAAACTGTTTATCTGCGCATGCACAAATACAAATATTTTTTCCTAGTGATGTATGTCCTGAAAAAATACCAAGCCTAGCTTCAGGGGGGGTCACAGTGAAGGCTGCTTGCCAGATAGGTTGGGTGGCTTGTCTTTGTTAAGACTGCTTTAGAAGTGACCATACAAAAGGGTAAATGGGATTGTTTATAGAAATTGCCTTCAGCAGACGTTTCTGTGCTTTTCGGAGCTAAGCAGGAGGGCAGAAAGGGGCAAGGTTAGTTGCCATGTTCTTCCGTTGTTAAGCAAGGGCTTTATATGAATCACTGGTACATCTTTAACTTTGCAAGTTAATGAAGGTTATTATGAGAATGTGTATTTACCTTGAGATAAAAGCCCAGGCGCAACAGGAGCCTGGAACTGGGAAACCAAGGCCGGGTGAAAGCGCCGTTGCTTGGAAGGTGCTGCTCAAGGCGGAGGATTCATCCTCTGTGCCCTCAAGGTCCTCTGTTGCCTTCCAAGAGAAGAAAGCACCGAATCTGAGCCCACCAGCTGCAAAAGCTTTAATTATTTGGGGGATTTTCATGTGACCTTCTTCGAGAGCCTGGGGTTGAATACAGTTAATAATGCAGAAATACCATGCTCTTTCTATAGAGGAATTGCAGCCCTGAGGCTTTTAACAAGTCCCCTGGAATTGCTTTCTCTCTCCCAGCCATTTGCTCCTACCTGGGTGAAGCCGATGCACCTAAATCCCATCCTGAGCTCAGCCAAGGAGCCCTGTTGTGTAGGGATGATGGAGGGAGCTCGCAGCGACTCTCCCGTCTCCATCCCTGTGCAAATGGAGCGCTGCTTCCCCCCGTGTCCCCTGTGCTACGGGCAGAACCCGTTCCCGACGAGCCTCGTGCGAGGGGAACGCGCCAGAGAAGCGATAACCCGGAGCATTAGCAAAAATATTAGCAACCGGGGCACTCGCGGCCCCAGCTGGAGACGCGGCCGGTGTCTCCCATCGCGGCCGAGTCTCTCCCCTTCTTTTGCTGTGGGATGGAGCAGCCCGGAGTACAGCCTGTTCCTCCGCGTTCCCGTGTCCTGCAATGCTGGGAGGTTATTTTAGCCGGCAGCCAAGGAGGCTCTGGTATTTTGAAGACATCTGCGGCGCCAGGGGTTTTTTTCATGTGATTTTTAACGCTTTATAGCGCTGCGGACACCCAGCGAGCCTCAACGGGGCTGCGCGTGGCCGCGAGCAGCTTGATGAAGAGGGCCGGTATTTCCGATCCTCTCCGCACCTTTGATATAAGGGCAATCCCCTCCTGCTGGGCTGTCAGCCTTGCTTCAGAGGCTGGTGGCATCTGAGTGACATTTTGGGGTGGTAAAGCGAAAACTGCAGCGTAAAACCTGCGTGGAGACCTGAGGGGACCGCGCAGCGCTCTCAGCAAGGCCTCTGCGTAGCTGCCTCTTGGGCCGTCTCTCCCTCCTCAGTAGCAACTAAACAGAAATGCTCTCTAGCAACTAAACAGAAATGCTCTCTAGATGGAGCACAGTGGCTTGAGGGTGTTCAGGTTGTCACTAATGGCGCTCGACCCCTCAGGTCTCATCAAAATCAGTGCGAACGGAGCCCCCTTCCCTCACAAAATGGCTGCCGCGCTCTGCCCCATGGCGCGGGCAGCCGGTGTGCGGGGAAGGGGGGGTCTCACGCTCCGTGTCCCCCTCGCAGGTCTGCGGCGGACGCCCAGCCGCCTCTCGGGGCTGAGCGCGGCCTGCCCGCTGCCCGGCCCCGGCGGCGCCACGCTCACCTGCGAGCTCCAGAACTGCCCCTTCTGCGCCACCATCTTGGAGGACCCCGAGCTGGCCTTCAGCGAGTCCGACAGCTACGACTCGGACAGCAACAACGGCGTCTACGAGTTCACGCAGGACCTGCGGCATGGCGACCAGCGCGACCAGCTGCAGCAGCAGCAGCAGCAGCGGGGCCGGCGCCGGAGGAAGAAGAAGAGGCCCAAGGAGAGGAACAAGGTCGCCCGGCTCTGGAAGGCCTTCGGCACCAAGCTGAAGCGGATCGTGGAGAGCAAGTACTTCAACCGCGGCATCATGATCGCCATCCTCATCAACACGCTGAGCATGGGCATCGAGTACCACGAGCAGGTGAGCGCGGCAAGACCGGGTGTCATGGGGAGGAATCGGCGGTTTCTCGGCGAGTTGGCGATGCGGTAGCTTCGCGGTGAACGCGCGTGTTGGAGCGCGGGGAGATGGGCACGTTGCTCTCCCAAGGGTTTAATGGATGTGTTGGGACATGAAGGCTTGGAGCAAGTCTTCATTGAATGCAAGACTTACACTATCAGGCTAAAAGTAATAAAAACCAACTTTATTTCTCCCCTAAGGAGGTGGCTTCTCGCTTAGCTTGGATGTGTAGTATGATCTCGTAGGGTGCAAGTTGGTCTTTCTTCTCAGTGCTTAGAGGGAAGGAGGAAAAAAAGGCTGTTCCCAGCACTGGTCTGAACATGTCGGTGGCAGCAGTGGCA